>OX411311.1:16587928-17074962 GCA_948150685.1 Rhaphigaster nebulosa
GGGACTTAGAGGAACTCGTAAATGTGAGAAAATAGGCTTATTGCCGGTTTGAAGAGGGGCCTCTTGCAAAAGGTTTTTTTTTTTTAAACCGTTTTGTTCATTTCCAAAATCTTTAGGTTAAGATATTTTAAGACGAGAGCTTTAAATACTTAGATCAATGAATGACTTGACGAGGAAGTGGTCCAAAGAATTGGAGCGGTAGTGAAGTTGTCGGAGTCTGTCGATGTAATTCAGTTTTATTTTAGGGAGGAAATGAATATGTACTTCATTAGCTAATTTTGAAAAATTGTTTTTCCTCTAAAAATAAGCTCATTAAATCTATATTAACTTATTTTTCTCATGAGCCACGAGGTCCTTGGGAGGTTCGGTCTTTATGGTTTCCTACATCGCCTATATGGTTAATCCGGCACTGCCTGTAAAACACTTTTTCCACGCAGGGCTGTGGTGGAATAATAAAGTGAATTCCAAAGAGCGAAAGGCGTGTCGTTGAACTGACCTAAAGAAAAGCGGTAATTTATTACCATCAAATCTCATTCAAACACATAATTTATTAATATACGAATCGCCATAATTATTTTAATAAGCTGCAAAGAAAAATATTAATTGAATTTTATCACACTTTCGACTATCCGGTCGACTAAGCGGAAATTGATACAAATACCGTGTACAATGCTATATGTTGGTGTATGGAGATGGTCTTATGATGGATCGACCGTCTAATTTGAAGCAATCTTTACTCCCACGTTTCTTGTAAGACTGCTTACGATTATCTACGGGTGTGTTAGCTAGCTAAATACTTACAGAAGAGAGGGTTGTGAGATTTTTAGAACGACACAGCCGATTAGCGCTTTTGCCATGCGTCAAATAATTTACAAATTTTCATACAATTACTTATAAAAACAAGCATTAAAAATCACGATAATATGTTTATCGTTTATATATATATATATATATATATATATATATATATATATATATATATATATATATATATATATATATATATATATATATTGATATATAATCATTATCGTTATTTGTTTTTTTATTAATTAATGTATGTTAATTTACAGTAATACCATAGCAAATGCGCTAATCGGCCACATAAAAGGACAACCTGTTTTCCTTTTATTACCGTTAACCGCGAAAACTACTGAACCAAACTTTAACAGATTATAACTGCATCATCTCCCTAGTCCCCAGAAGGCCTAACAATTATAAAATTCCTGAAAGTTATTAATACATTGCTAATATATTAATATGATATATAATCATAATAATATTAATATTAAGCAATTTATATATTGCTAAAAGATAAAGTGTCCAACTTGCATACATGTCGTAGTCATGACAACTTCATACCCCTGGAAGCAAGTTGACTATAAAAAAACTTTTTAATAAGTGTGAAATTATTAGTCGAAAACGTTTTATTTTATGAATAAATAAAAATGTAAGAATAAATTAATAGGGTAAAAACGGGGACCTATTAGAGTGAGACTGTATTGCTGGATGACCGAGCGGGCTTAGACGCTTGCAATAGGTAATCAAAGTTTAGCAACTTCGAGCGTGGTCAGTACTTGGATGTGTGACCTCCCGAATTGGGTGACCTCAGACCAGGGAAAGCTAAGTAGTCCGCGATTATGCCCCCTCCTCCGGTTATGTGAGGGCCTCAAACTACTGGAGGCGAATCACACAGACCGGGCGTTGAAGTGATGATCCAATCCCATGTATCTCAATTGTGAATCGCATTATGGTTTTCCTGGATGTCAAAAAGAGGTTTAGTACATGGACTGTCTGCTTCGAGGAAAGAAATATCAATCCTCGTACGCCTGCTGACCCCGAACAGCAATAATCCGTGAACCTAGACCGATTTTTCACTTTCCTTGAACCCTAGTGAGCCAAAACCATGGTTGGCAGCAACGTGAGGTTTGGTGACCCTGCAGGCTGTTTGTGTTCTCGCAAGCGATAAAATGCCTTTTAGGAGACCAAATCGCGTGGCCAAAGATCTTCATGTTCTCTAGTGCTTACAGAAAAAAAAATTATATTTATATATTTAAATAATTATATTTTTCATGGAAATTTATTATTATTTTTTTCTTCTTGAAATTAGCGGTTTTGCCAAATCACTAAATCTTAAAATAGGTAAAAAAATTACTACTTGACGTAACACAAAAAAATATGCTATTTAAAATATATCCATTACGATTGGGTTCCTTTTGTTTTTCAATTTTCATGTGTTAGTGCACTGGGCTATCTACCATCGTATTATGTATGCATTTATAGAAGATGCTTTTTTTTTGAGCATGAAGTCATTGCTAAATCTATAATGACATGAGGCAGGCAAGTCAAAGAGTCCTAAAAGTGTCCTAATTTCCTGCCCGTAACGAAGTCCCTAACAATGGACTGGAGGCGACTTTGCCGAAGCACTGCAAGTTCTCGTCCAACTGAATTTTATTCGTCAATTATGGAACCTTTGTCCTCCCTTTTGATTATATCCATTATTCTATTATAACTTTCTCAACACGGTATAACGCTATGTAAGGCAAGAACTGTGGACTATAAAATATCCATGTGACTTAGTATTCACAAATGGTTAAAGTCTATCCCACCCGTATGAATGAAAATTGTGCATTATTGAACTGTTAATCAGCCCTATATGGCAACTCAAATCCTTTTGCGGTGTTCCATTTCCTTTTTAATATTAAAGTAGAACACTATTCGCTCCCTTTGTGCACATTCAACTATTACGTGTTAAAATCTACTTATATATTTAGAAGAAAATATTTCAAAGAAGACAGATATATCCAATTAGAAACATCAACTTTTACTAGTGATCTTTATATTCAATAGTTGTCGTATTTTTTCCAAAAATAATAGACTTTTGCACTGTATCGAAGCTCATCGGAAGGGGGTGGGGATGAATTTTAAATTCGTTTCATAACCTATAAAATTTTTAGGGATTTCGGGGATGTACCGAGAATATACATTCCCATATTCCTGTATTTGGGCACTTTCAGTGGCCCCCTTCGAATTGAGTGAGCTGAAATTCTGTATGCATGTTTTGTTTTTTTTCTAGACAGAACAATAGCATATAAGTATTGATTAATTTCAGTCAAAATGTTGGCATGGCCAAATGTTTTTCCCCGTTTTTTATGGTTTTGCACACCTCTACAGACCCTCAAAAGTGAGTTATAGCGTTGAAAATTTCTATGAGAATTTAGATAGTGTTAGAGAAGTTCATTCTAGTGGTCTCAAATTTTTCCTCCACTTCCGCCATTTTGATATTTTCAATTTTGTATTTTGTTCTTCAGTATCTCAATATAACATTGTCAGTTGTAATTGATCTTATTTCAATATCTCAATATAACATAGTCAGTTATAATTGATCTTATCAAAATATGCTATACAACAGAAACAATTTTAACAAATATTTTTAAAAAGTTGAGCTAAGCGACGCAATAAATCTCTTTGTAGGAATATTTTTAAATAATGGCACAATTAAAAATGGAGGAGAAAGTTCATCTTTGTTGGTTATAGAACTTTCTAGTTTCTAGCTGATAAAAACAAAAATGAAGGCCACGGAAGTGAAAAGGAAGGCTAACTCTATTTGTATGGGAACAGCCTCCTCCCTCCTCCCCCAAAAAAAAAAATAATTGAGGAAGTATTTATGTAACATTAAACATGTAACATGAAAATGGGTTTTCATATCACTAATTCATATCATATATATATATATATATATATATATATATATATATATATATATATATATATATATATATAATTCATATCACCTCCTTACCTCACCACACTTAAGCCTACGACTTAAGTTATTAATTTATATCTGTTGTACCAGCTCTGTTGTACGGTGCTCCAATGTTCAAACATACAACCCCTCATACAGCGAAAGTGCTACAACAATTTCAGAACGGGGTAATTAGAAGAATATGCAAGTATACTTCCCTTTGGAGACAAAAAGCTGCTACCGTTCATAGCACTCTACAAATACCGACAGTGAAGCAATTCCTAACGCGACGCCATGTCAAGTTTTTCGATTCGTTAACTCATGTCGGCAATCCGCTATTTGATAGCATTGTACCTCCACCAGCTCCGGACCGATGGCAAGATGCTATGGCATCTACTAGATAAAATTAATTAAGTTAGAATTACGGCTTAATTATAAGTTACTTTTGCAAACAGAAGTGATCCCCGTCACAGGTATGATGAAATTTTTATTTAATAGCAAAAATATTTAGGCATATCAATCCTACCTTAAAATGTATCCAAGATACAGAAGAAGGATCAAAGACCAGAAATTAGCTATTAGCGAAAAATTGATCAAGAGAAGGAAAAAATGGGGATAGGAAAAAAAAAAAAAAAAATATCACTAATATTTTTATTAGTTCTATTTTATTTTATTTTTACTAACTTAATTTTTCTTTTTATTGGTTGTTTACCTATTTTTATATTATTTAAATTGCCTATATATATTAATTTTTACTAATAATATACATTTTTTCTTTTTATTTACTTTTGATTAATTTTTTATCCCTTTTCTCTTATATTTGTTTTGTTTTTTCAATCTCCTTTTTTTTCTTTTTTTTTCATCTTATTTGCCATTGATGTATAAAAAAAGTTGCCTATATCTAGATTTTGTTTTTAAAATATATTTTAGGTACCGATCTGTTTTTAGTTTTCTGAAATTTCTTACTAGTTTTCTAGTATTTTTATTTTTCCATGAGTATGGTGATCGTTCAAAATATATGTTGGGTTCTGTTTTATTTTTATATTTGTTTTTTCTCGTTGTGCTTGTTTTTACAAATACAACTCATAAAATGTGACATTATCTTAAATTCAGATTTTGGATATTTTTATAATAGATTTAATTTTTGCAATAATTACAATTTATGAGTGAAATTATCACTGCAAGCTTTATTATGTTTGTTTCTTTATTTTTTTTTAAATTAATGCTTATTCTTCTTTTTAGCTTAATTTAAGTAATTTTTCAGGTTTCATATTAAGAAATATTTTTTTTGTATTGCCTATTATCGGGCTTTGTCAGTAGGCATTGTATAAATAAATAATGAAAGATCAAAAATTGGAACTAACTTATTATATCTTTGTATTTAAACATCCTGATTTCTACAGGTACCACTTGTCGGAGATCCTTGCGACTATAGTCAACGAGTACACGGACTGGGAGAAGCCTGTCCAGCACCCGATCAACATCCGGGACGAGACCCTGGAAGCGCTGAGTGACGCCCAGTTCGTAGCTCCGATGGTCCACACCGCTGACCTCCACTCCTCCCAGGGCCGCAACTCCTTCCTCTACGTCTTCGAGTATCAGACCAAGTTCGGTGACTACCAGCAGGTCAGTGGGCCTTCTTGTAATGTATGCTAATAATTTATCTTATCAAAATGAAAACAAAGTAAAGTTGTAGAGTTAGTACAAAATATGTCGTTTGTAGTTAATAGATATAAAATTGTTCTTTCCACAAATCAAAAAATTAAAGTTGCATAATTAATATTATTTTAACAGCCATTAATTCTCATAAGAGTGCGTCTACAAAGATCAAACACGTTCTCTAAGCCATTCCCTTCTTCGAGTATTCTATAAAACATAATTGAATATGAAGAGCACATTTCTTGACTGCTTATATATTTGCATTTATTTGAGAGCTAAAAATAATTTTGAGAATAATAATTAAGTTAGTACAAAATTTATTTCAGAGATTTAGGTAATCATGAGCTCCATTGTTATTTTCATTTACTAAATTTTAAACTTTCTATTCATGATTTTACAATATAGTGTATTGAGTGAGAAAAGTCACATAACAACAGAAAATAGTCTATAGTTTGTCCGGTGTACAAATATCTTTAGGAGCAGATAGTTCGTTACGGTGCATGTATAATTGTACTGTTATTGATGGGGGAACTAATCCATTAATGGCCCGGTCAAATAAGGTGAAAAAAAGGCTTAACCTCGGAACGGCAGTTACTGAGCTGAAAATTTGCATGAACCTTTACTATGATTTTATAAATGTTGGTTAAAAAGTCACATAAAATCTCGTGTTGGCGTCTCAAGCTATTATAGGTCAAAGGTAAAAAAAGTGATGAAAATCATTTTTTTTTTATATCTCGTTCTATATACGTCCCACGTCGCTAGATGTTATTATAAAACTTGTAGAAAATTAAATTTCCTACAAATTTGTTCTTATTTATTTTTTTACATAATCAACCGCTCTCTAGATTTAACGCAGAGGGAAGGAGGAAAGGGGGAGTGGGCAGGTCCGAAATAGAATACTCATTTCAGGATTATAAGTAAAATAAGCCTTTTATACCGTTCCAAAGCAGCTACCTTAAAAAATTACCGCGATCTTTTATTCAAGAATAAACCTAAATATTTTGCACATTTTTCATTTCGTGCTCAATACCTTGACGACTACCAACCACACGAAAAATATTATGCTATATTTTTTAAATAAAATCAAATTTTCTAAAATTTAAGCCCCAATAATTTTACTAGTTCAGATTAATTTTACTAGTTCCAGAGATTTAGAATCTCAAAAAAAAAATTATTTTTCCAAAAAACGAGAAATCACTATTTTATGAATTTGTTTTTACAAATAACATAGAAACTGTTCTTCCTACGAAGATATTCATGATAAACTACTTTATGGAGCATCTAACTAGCTCTAATTTTAGTGGTAATAGAACTTTGTACGTCTAATAGTTCTCGAGATAAAGTATTTTTATAAAAAACATTGTACACGATTTTGAAATTATGCAACGCATTCATATCTTGAGAAAAGTTAGATTCCTCGGGAATTATTATATGTGATTATATTAATATTATAATTTCCTACAAGTTTTATAATAACATCTAACGACGTGGGACGCATAAAAACGAGATATTTACAAAAAAACGACTTTTATGACTTCTGCCTTTAACTGACCTTCATTAACTTGAGACGTCTATACGAGATTCTATGTGACTTTGTAGCCAACATTTAGAAAGTCATAATAAAATTTCATGCAAATTTGAATCCTTATTTGACGGGGCTATTATAAGTGATCTTATTTGTCCCTTTTACCATATTCAGACGCGAAATAGAGTTTTACTCCCAGCCTTTACCGGGGTGTAACATAATTTATTTCTCGAAAAGGCACTGAAACAAATAATAATTCATCCAGATTAGAATCGAACCTACAACGCTCTCAATGAGCGAACCTGCACCATTGTCCTAACATCCTGAATCTTCGTCCGTCTACTAGAGTGAAAAGGAAGCTAAAAGCGTTTTAGCTGAAAATTCGAAAGTTATGATATTGATTAACTTTTAGTCTGTTTGAAATTTATTTCGAATATGATGTAGCTTTATAGCGGCTAAACTTGTTTAAGACGATCGTCTATCTTTTATGTAGCGGCTCCATAATAATGCAACGCTTAAAATCCAATTTATTATTGATAATATAAATATATATTTACAGCTGCGACTGTAGTTTTCGTATGGGTTCCAGTCCACTGCGGAATCTTCGGCAATGAAAAAGCTGATAAAGCAGCTCTTTCGGTCAGAAAAGGAGAAGTATCAGGGGAAGACTGGGTGAACCAATTAAAGAAAATGTTTCTGGTAGATTGGGAAAAGAATTGGATATGAAAAGAGTCCGAAATAATAGAAGTAAAACCTGACTGCAACAAATGAAACATAAGTTCCAGAACGTCAAGAAAGAAAAAAATAATACGGTGCCGAATTAGGTTTGGTCAATGTCAGTTTCTCATATGGATAACTTTTAAGACGTCTCCCATATGAAGGATCCACTTGCCAAAAGTGTAGCAATATCTCACAAACTGTAAAACACTTACTGATAGAGTGTGCCCAATTTGAAATAATGAAGAAAAATTGGACTATCGAAAACATTATTAGAAGTGCGGATAGATAATGAAGAAAAAGTCATCACTTTGTTTAAATTCTAGAATAGCACTAAATACTACGACAGAATATAAATTATCCCTTGACGTCTTTGAACCTTTGGAGTAAAGGCATAGGAACAAATAAAATAAACAGATTTATCTACATAGGACACAAGTTCATTTCTCTATGGAAACATTTTTTTCAAAAATATTTTAATCATTATATTCCTTGTTTAAATAATAACTTAAAAGACATTTTTCGTATATTTCTGTACAGTTTATTATTAGTTAAAACGTACAGATGATACGAGAAAAAAAAATTCACTACTTCAGATCGATCTCGAAGAAGGGATGTTGAAAAAATATATCGATATTATTATCTGATATTTTTTTTTATATATCATAATATCGATATTAAAATTTGAGTATAGAAAACCGATATTACAAAAAGATTCTGCACGGACGGCGTATTCGACGAACAAAAAACCATAAAAACTTGTGGTGTGGCGACTTCGTCTTACTGTCTATAGTGGCTGTATTCTAGGGATTGGATGTCGAAAGTAAAATGTCGATATCGATATCGGTTAACAATATAAATATATTGATAATATCGGCATAAAAATACTGACATTTAAAAATATCGTTAATATTTTTATTAAAAAAAAAAAAAAAAAACCCTGGGCCTCCAGGTTGGGTATCTTCCATGGGTATCTTCCATGGGTCTTCCAGGGGGTTATCGTTAGAGTTAGCTGCTCAACGGTGTCAATGTGATATATATATATATATATATATATATATATATATATATATATATATATATATATATATATGTGTGTGTGTATATATATATATATATATATATATATATATATATATATATATATATATATATGTGTGTGTGTATATATATATATATATATATATATATATATATATATATATATATAATAAAATATATAATTTTATTAATTGAATCATATAAAAATAAAATAAGTTATTAAACCGGAAGATTAAGTATGTAACAAGTTTTGATTAAAATAAATATCTGACCTACCGAATAAAGGTACCATTCAAAATTCTAAATTGTTGGATAATCATATATAAAGTGTAGAAAAATCACTTTATATATGATTATACAACAATATCGAATTCTGTGTTTTACCCATTATCTATGCCGATTATTGCATTTATTACATACATTATTACGATATGTCAATTAAAGAGGTACTTCATAGAACTTTAATTTCATGACATTCTATGGTTTTGATTTTCAATAAAATTAAACATGATTAGTATATACAATTAAAATCTCATTCTCTTACTACCACAGGCTGAGCGACAAACAGATGTGGACATGAAATAAAAAAATAGTGGCTATAGGTAATTAATATTCTGAAAATATGAGTACTAAAACAATAAGATATAAAACCGTATCTATATAATTTTAACTGGAAATTTCCTAGACTAATTACATTTTTTCTTCCGACACTGGAGATCACGTCTGTTGCTTAACGACCCCAATAGTTACTCCTAGTTTTGTTGAATAAATCACTGAATAATATGATTTAAACCTCATTATAGGGCACGTTTTGTAATAAATAGCGATAAGCCAGTAGTTATAGTGATATATCTTTTAGTCACGTATGTAACTATTGCAGAGAGCGCTGCGCTCTAACACAAATCGGATCCTTCCCCTCTTTGTGCTACAAAGGATTGTGCAATCGGAATATATATAGTATGGCCAATATACCACATCCCCTTTTCAGATTGGAATACGCCATTGTTTTGCTTGTGTACAAATTGCATGTAGAACGTTCTATGAAACATTAAAATCACTTTATGTTTCATGTCTTCTTTCTATGATTTCTTTTCTTCGAAGTTCACTGCTATACTTTATGAAATATGAACAATAATTTCGTAAATAGTGATTTTCTTTCAAGGTGACTCTGAAGCTGATTTGAAATTGTCGAGAAAGATATATATTAACTGGTCATCGATAAATAGAAATTATTTTGTACCAAAAAGAATTATAAATTATTAAATGTATGGTAAGATGCCCGAAATTCATACCTTCGCCTAAATTCGTCCCCTCAGTTATCAAGCGTTGAAATTGTTACTACCCGCTGAAACTCTCTTAAAATATTTCAGCACCACCCGTTGGACTGTTGACAGTAAAATAATTGTGAGTCTCCTCTCTCTCTCTCTCAAAAAAAAAAAAAAAGAATGTTGGTCTTTTAGAAAATTAGAGGGTTTGTCTGATGCAAAAGATGAGGTAGAATTTTTTTTACAAATATTTATGTTTGTGGAAACATGTCAAAAAAATTCTGACCCGTTTGAACACAGGAGACTTTTTGACAGCTAATAAATCTCGAAACTTTAAGAGGTTTTTTGATCTTTCGCCTAAAATCCCTAAACGGTGCATTTAATTGAAAACAATTATAGTATTTATAATAAATTAAAGAACATTAAATTCAGGTTCGAATGAGACCACAACATAATAATTTGGTTAAGTGGTGTGGACGAAAACCACGGTCACTTTGTCAAACTTTGTCAAAAACTGAGACAGAGACATTTGAGTCTATAGCTTGGAGATGAGTACTCTACGAAAAGAACTAAGATTTAGAGTATCGAATTCTGCTCTAATTTGACGTCCGCTGAGTATCAAATTTTTCAATTCGGTTAAGAACACCTCTCGAAATTGGCAATCTTCCGAATTTCTGCAATTGGCATATTAGCAATAGAGGTTTAATTTGAATTGCAAAAGGTGAAGTAATTTTGATTACTCCTCTCGTGAAAAGTCCAAATTTTCGACCACTTTCTTCTTGTGCGTTTTCCTCTATCTTAATTAAAAAATCGCTAAGAAAAAACACTTATTTCACTCATTCCTTGGTGAAATAATTATGCGCTTCCAGTGCATTTAAAATGAAATGTGCTATTACAAATCTTAGAGAACGTTAAATTTCCTCAAAGTTTAATTTGTAATACTATTTGAAATTCGGAATAACTAATGAGATATGGGGCCTTTAAATTATGAAAAATAGCCAAAAAAAAAAAAATCAAAAAGATAGATTTGGTTTCGCCTTAATAACATATTTTTGGTGCGGTTTAGTGAAAATGCCTGATAACCATTCTTGTAGAGGATTAAAAATTTTGCAAAATATTACTCTCAATACACGCAAGATATATTGAAATAAGAATTTTAGAGAAACTGGACATGAAACTGAAAACATCAACCTGTATTCAAATTATTATTCTGAATGTAATATCATCATTAATCTGTTATGTATGTGATATATGCGTGTAGTTCATAGTTCCCCTATAATAATTGCCCTTCAAAGATAGATTTGATTAAAAATGTTCAATGTATATTTGAATTTTTCTCAATACGAATTAACTGTCATGAAGCTCTTATTTATTAAACTTTCATTTATTTCAGTACAAGAGTTCCTTAAAAAACTGAAGTAGAGCCACTTTTCGTTTTTAGACCCAAGAAAACCTAAAAGACATAAATTAAGAAAAGCTACCTATACCAATAAACCCCTTGAAGGTCCTTGGGTTCAGATCTTGATAAGAAAATACTGTTTCTTTACCAACGGCTATGAGGGGCGGATTAAGCTTTGGGCCTGTAGCAAATGACCCCAGAAGTCTCGAAATATCTTAACTTTAAAAATTTTCGAAATAACCAAAAATTTTCAAAAACCATCCAAATAATAATAAAACAAATATGAAAACAAAATTTATATTTCTTGCTCTAAGTCGCAACTTCTTTTTTAAGGGAGGGGTGACTCCTAAATTTTTACAAATTAGCAGGAGTGTATTAAGCGCTAAGCGGAGCTGTCTTAAACTGCCACTGACAGATATGCAAGGTAACTTTTTTGATCAAAAAGTGCTCTGAAACATGTAAATAAATCTAAATTTTAAAACAATTTTTCGACCGATCATCATAGTTTAATAGAAGACCAAACGTTTCACAATTTGTTTACAGGTTTTTTTCATTACTATAATTAAAAAATGGTTATAAATAATTAATTAACACCATTATCGCCATGATTATTTTGCATTGTTTATTTTAATATAAACGATACTATTTTCTCTTTTTTTATATTTAAATTTCTATTATATATTTATTATTCGAACAATATTCCCCTTTGTATCTCAAGGGTCCCAACACAGATAAATCTTATAAAGAAAATACCTGAGGTCCCTAGTTAGGATTTTCCTCTGTAAAATGTGGCCGTGGATGCCTTCATACCGTTTGTCATCCTCTGGATCCTTCTGGATAAGGAACATACTATACTTTTATTAAGAATTATAATTTTCTCGGGGCAGAAATCTCATTATAATGAATTACCGCTTTTCCTTTTTTCTTCTTCTTACTGTGATGCAAAATATTTTACAGCCAGTTTTTTTTACTTTTTTACACATTGGAAAATACTATGAAAATGATCATAAAAATTTTTTAATCTTTTTCTATTTTTTAACTATTTACTGAGAAGAATTAAGTTGATGATTAATATTTATTTGCTGTTGATAAATTAATATTACCAATAATTTTAATTACGTTTATTAGTCAACTCTCTCTCAAGGCATAATTATAAATAAACGTATTCATCTATATTAATAATTAATTAATTAATTAATAAAAGGCTTAGCGAACCCGGAGGTTCGATGCCGATACCACTAATCGCTGTCTACAAATCTCGGTCCACCGACTACCTTCCAAACCCAAATTCATTAGGTCACTCTTAATACTATCCTCCCACCTACGTTTCGGTCTACCCCTCGGACGTTTACCAGTCAGCTCAGCGTTTACTAACTTTTTAGGAATTCGTTCGTTACTGAGCCCAACAACTTTGCAAGCCCATATCAACCGTCGCGATGATATCACTTCGATTATATTAACAGGGTGCATGCTCCGCAATTCCGCGTTGTGTAATCTCCTAAACTCTCCAGTTGACTCATCCTTTTTCGGACCAAATATTTTACGCAGTACCTTATTCTCGAATACCTTAAGGCGTTGTTCGTCCTTCAAGGTTAGCGGCCACGTTTCACACCCATACAGAACTGTGGGCAAGATAATAGTTTTGTATATTCTAAGTTTTAAGTTTCTGGACAAAATGCGCGACCTAAGTAATGTTGACACCGAAAAATAACAAGCATTTCCCGCCTTTAACCGCGCCTTTATTTCCTCTTGAATTTCGTTTTTTCTAGTAATCACAGACCCCAAATACTTAAATTTCTCAACGTGTTCAAACCTATTTTCTCCTATATCTATATCCTCAAAATCGCCTCTGTTTCTATTGCTAACCATATATTTCGTCTTACCCGTATTTATTTTGAGGCCAACCTCTTTCCCAGCTGTCATCAACGTTGCTGTAGTTTCCGCGTCCTCACTTAATAATACCAAATCATCCGCAAACCCCAGCACGGATATTCTACCACCCAGATCTAAACCCCTTTCGGTAAGCATTATCTTTCTAATGACATACTCTAATGCTAAATTAAATAGGACAGGTGAAAGGGAATCGCCTTGTTTTAACCCCGAGCGAACTTCAAATTTCTCCGAAAAATAATTACCTATTCTAACTTTATTGAATGTTTCGGTCATGCACATCCCTACTAGATTTACTAACTTCTTCGGTATTCCCTGCTCAATCAAAATGTTATACAGTCTCCGGCGATCAATGGAATCATAAGCCTTTTTGAAATCCACAAAAAGCTGATGAACTACACCGTTGAATTCTAATTTTTTTTCTAATATTTGCCGTAAGGAAAATATTTGATCGATAGTTGATCGGTTCCGTCTAAAACCACATTGGTAGTCCCCGATAATTTCCTCGGCATATTCCGTGATTCGACTAGTTAGGATCAACGAGAATATTTTATAACATACCGGGATGGGTGATATTCCGCGATAGTTATTACACTCCGTCCTCGGACCTTTTTTGTGAATCGGAATAAGTATAGATTCTTTCCATTTTTCGGGCATTTTTTCATTTTCCCAGATCTTTTTAACCAAAAAATGTATTTTAGAAACTCCAGCTTCACCGCACGCTTTTATTATTTCACTGGAAATGTTGTCGATTCCCGCTGCTTTATGAGATTTTAATTTTCCGATGGCTATTTCGACTTCCTCCTTACTCGGTTCTTCAATTAACGGTTCAGCACTCTGATATTCAGAAGAAGTAGATTGATTATTATTTCCCGAATTCAAAATACTTTCAAAGTGTTTTTTAAATTTATTCACAATGTCCCCCGGATCGGCCAAGATATTGTTATTTTCATCTCTAATTCCATTCATTGCTGGTTCAAACTGTTTACGCGATCTGTTTATACCCTTGTACACGTCTCTTACGTTATTTCCAATTCTATTAGTTTCTATCTCTATTATTTTGTTTTTAAGATATTCTCGTTTTTTATTTTTGAGGAATTTGGACGTTTCATTCATCAAGGCCCGGAAATTAGCAACATTGTTATCGCTTGGATTATTCAAAGCTTTTAGTTTCGCGGCTCTTCTTTTTTCGCACAAGTTTAGACAATCATTATCGAACCACGGTTTATTCTTTTTATTGTCCCTTTTTCCAAGACACAGATTACTTACCTCTTTAATATTATCCCTAATTCCGATCCATAGCTTGTCTACATCTTCGCGATCCTCATCTAAAGATTCCAAGGCTTCAAACCTATTCTTGATTTCTACCGCGAATTGATTTCTAATTGAAGGGTTTTTCAATTTATCTAGATCAAAATTTTCGGAACAAATACGGCTTTCTTTCCTTTTTTTTATATTAAGTTTTTGTCGAAGCTTCGCGATTACTAATTCATGATCTGACCCACATTCTGCCCCACGATAAGACCTCACGTTAATTATACTATTTTGCCATCTTTGTTGTATCAAAACATGATCAATTTGATTGCGTGTTTGTGAATCCGGCGATGTCCACGTATACTTATGAATATCCCTATGTTTAAACGTAGTACTTTTGATTGTTAGGTTTTTCGAGATAGCAAAGTTTATTAGACGGATCCCATTATCATTGCTATGTTCGTGCAAACTTTCTTTACCGATCGTCGGATAGTATACTTCTTCCCTTCCCACCTTTGCGTTTGCGTCCCCTAATATTATTTTCATGCAGTTTCGAGGTAGTTTATCATATACCCACTCTAGTTTATCATAAAATCCGCATTTAACTTCATCATCACTGTCTTCGGCAGGGGAATGTATGTTTATCAGCGCGATTTTAAACCACCGCCCCTGAAATATGGCCACAGATATCCTATCACTAAAAAATTTTACGTCCCTCAATGCGGAGAGCAATCTATTCCTTATTAGAAATCCAGTACCTAAACAATAATTACCGCTCCCACCGTACCAAATAGAATAGTTCCCTTCTGTTAACGAACCCTCCCCTGGCCACCGAACCTCTTGCAGTGCCACGATATCTACATTGTATCTCTTAACCTCGTTTGCCACCGATTTTAACCCACCCGCTGTATTCAAACTTCTTACGTTCCACGTCCCTATACCTAAATCTCTAATTTTCAACTTGCGCCATGAATCCCCTGAAGGGTGGGGACTGACCCGGAGACCCGAACGGGGGACTAGTTTACTTCCGGATAATGAGCGTTTTACCTCAGAGAGATCCATGACTTTTTGTGGTATTTTGTGAACTAAAAATATGTGAGTAGGGCGTTCAAACCTACGTCACACCCTCCAGCAAGCCTGGAGGGGCGCTCTCATTGTTGGTCAGCGAGTCCATCGGACTTAGCCGGGAGGACCTTCAATGGAATTTCCACCGACCATCCCCACATCCGCCACCCGTGGGACGCTCCCCTACGCGGTAATGAGATCCGCGAGAGGGTATTCATCTATATATCAATAAAAATGGTAATGTGTATCTATATCTATATATATCTATATATATATATATATATATATATATATATATATATATATATAGAGAGAGAGAGAGAGAGAGAGAGAGAGTAATAATTCAATCCCAGCGAATGTGTTACAGGTTTACCATTTGGTCTCTAGAACGATAAATAAATATCGTATCATGAAATATTTTAAATTCTTAATACAACCTCAAATAAGTTATTAGATTTCATAGTAAAAAATCGAATCAAGCGCCATATAAATTAATTCTTTTTTACATAGGAACTATACCGTAAGAGTAAGTGCCTAATAAAGTTTAAACCTGTCGGTTAAAAGAGATAATTCTTAGAACAATAAGTTAAGGAAATCTACGATAATTTTACATTTTTTACAAAAACTAGCATTTATATCGTTGCATTTTTATAGTTAATAAATCTTTAAACCTACTATAAATCGTTAATTTTACGTTTAATAAAAAAACATCAAATGGAATCATAGTTTTATATGAATTTAAACATAATATTTTAAAATAATAACATATTCATAAAAGGAAATAATTCATCCCAAAATTCACCCCGTAAGTAGTTATCAACTCTGTCGATAACGTTCTTAGGTCGTAGAAGCAAGAATCCTCGAAGAGGAAAACAACTTCTACTTTTGAATTAGTGAATCTTTCCTGCTTCTTCCCCAAGCTTGGGAGAACTGCTCTTCTGAATTTTTAAAGCGTTGTTGAACAGACTTGCCCACCGTTTCAACTTTACCTTAAAGCTGTTTGCCGAATGGCTGCAGTACAATTATTTTTCTTATATTTTTTAATCATTAATAATTTATATTCAAATCCATAAAACTAAAAATATATTCATACAAAACATTAAAAAGAAAAATTATGTAAGCACTAGCATTAAAGTACTATGAATATTGGCTTAAAGAGTTAAGTCGTGAATCATTTAGAATAGGGAAAAGACTCATCGAACTCATCAAAATAGGTAAATTCCCTTTGCGAATCATCATAATTCAGATTCTCCAGAACATCCGAGTACTTGCTTCAAAGCAGATTTTCCATTACATGGTATTAGCGGATCTGAATTTAAAAGCAGGATATTGACGAAATCAGTGATTGTATCTTCAATAAGAAGCAGGATCCACGCTTCTAAGCAGGTTCTAATATTATTCTTTCGATCTTTCAGAAAATCATTTCTTGCCTCTATAGGGTCTTCAAGAAAATTTCTGATTCTTTGAAAACTCAAATGAATGCTAAATGAAAATGCTTGCCTCAATGAGGATTCTGGTAGTTCATTTGAAGCTTCACTAAATCAATCTACTTAAAATTAAAAGTGTATCCTGATAACTTCAAATCTAAAGTATATTTTATGTAGCTTTATTTGCTGCCAATTTTGTCAGTGGAAGGGAGATAATATACCTCGAGTCTTAATTTTCTCTGTTGACATCCGCATGATGGTATAGAAGGATCAATATAATTAGGGATTGATAAATCATTTGCCACTTCTATAATTTTGTTTTTATTGAAAATTAGTTTGTAATATTATACATTTATCTTCAGTTCTAAAAACACACAAAAATTCAAAAATAAGCAATTCAAAATACAGCTAAGCATTATTGTACATATTAAATTAAATTTAATATAAATTAGTATCATGAAACATTTATGAATGAAAATGAATTATGAATTTAATCAAAATAAGATATAAAATCCTCAAATCCAATCCAGATATTTGCTTAAATGACCAAATAAATACCTCCAATAGTCGAATCTTAAATGTATTACCATCTATAACCGAAAAAACAATTACTCAAGCAATTAAATTATTGCTTCAAATGCACAAAAAAATGTCTATGTAAAAAAGAAATGTTTTTATTTGCTCATTGTGTCATACGGTTCATTTCCATACAAAAGAAATCTCTGTCACAAGAAGAGAACTATTTATTCTGTGGATGACTCGTCCGGATGTCCATGCGATTTGGAAAAAACCTGTTAACTCAATTTGGAGTAGAAAATATTAAAGAGCATTCTGCTGTTACATTAAAAAAAAATTAAAATTAATTCTGTCAAAAAATTAAATAATATGGCGAATCAGGTGGTTATGAGAACAACTTTATACAGAAAAATAGTATATGGCTGGACTTTATGCTTACGTTTTTTGGTATTTGCCAAGATATTATCCTTCAATTGGTAATGATGTGACCACGATGGGTCGCTCTGTCAAAAAATGTATGGCATTTTGATTAGATAATCGTCTGATTATGATATTAATGCTGGCGATTTTGAGATATATATTCGAGAAACAAGAGTATTGCATTTAAGCGTTTTATCATAGCACTATATGACAGTGCTATGATAAAACGCTTATATTTTCTATAAGACGCTATGATAAAACAAGAGTGCACAAAATTCTAGTGCACAATATGGAAATAATAAGGAACTTTTTAGAGTCTACTGCATATTATCAAAAGAGGCACAAGAAGTCTAAAATGAAGATTTAGGGAACAAGGTATAGACACAACTAAAAAATTAATTTCCATGTTGATGTTGATATCAGGTCTCTTAATAAATTCGTTTATGAAATCGCCTATCCAAGTGAGGAAATCTTTAACTAAAGTAGTAATAAGTCTTTTGAAAATTTCTGAATTCAATATCTTCATTTTAAGATAATTCAGATGAATCAATTTAGACAAAAAAAACATTTTACATTTTATTTGGATATTTAATTTTATCAAAATAATAATTATTTACTCATCTAAAATAATAATTATTTTAAAATTTATGTGAGTAGAATTTATTTTTATGTACAATGTAAGAGCTACGTCAAAAATTTGTTATATTTTTATAAAGATGAATTTTCATCTTTTGGAATTTTAAAATAAAGTTTGACTATAATGATTTGTTATTTTTTTAGCTTTAATTTACAACAAATTATGCTAACTCAGTTTCCAATCACCATTAATTTGAGTTTCTTTAAAATTCGTTTCAAAAAGTTATTAGTGTAATTAAGTGGTTCGTTTCATATTTAAAAACAGCTTTTCTCTTCTGCTAACCTTATTCAGAGTCCAAAATAACCTCTATATTCACCTATGACCCCTAATTCAGGACATATTTGTAATCAAAACCTCATTTCCTTAAATATATATTGCTGTGCGTAAAAATAACAATCATTGCTAATTTAATCTACTCTATAGTATATTGCTTGCTCACATATATCTTTAGATATTTAATTTCATTACAGTTCACGACTTTCCGAGTTCACTGAGGGAATTATTTGATTCAGTTTTTTTCAGTTCTGAATTCTTGATATGTTTAATTAAGTTCGAAACATACAGAAATTTATTTTATTTGTTTATTAATCTCTCTAAAAAACAGAATAAGTTTTTATCAGTTCTAAACAACTGTGCGCCATGGTAACAGGACTCTACAGTAGATTGGTATCGTTGCCCTGAAACGGTTCAGGGTTTGTTAATGCGTCCAACTGTTCCGGCCCTAACCAGCCCTTTCTCTAATGAATATTGCAGTAATGTTCGCTGTCCTTAGGGACCACCTTGGTCTTCGAGGAAGCGTTTAACTTGGCACCAAAGCAGTTCAAACTTGGCCAGTTCAACTTGGCGCAGGTCATTGTAAGCCAATAACGAGGTGGCAGCTCACAGGTTTCAAACTCGGGATTTAAGTACTCTTTCATTAACTAAGATTTCGGGTTAGAAGACAATACAGACGCAACAAAGGGCATTTAAAATTAAATCTATTGTTTATTGTTTGCTTTATAAAATAAATTAAAAATATGATTTCTTAGGTATTTCAGAAACTTGCGTTTTTATGCCGACTTTGCATGGCATCTTTTATTTTTTGCTCAATAAGCTTGATAATTCTTTAATATAGATTCCACAAATGACCCAAATATAACATAGTTTGTAACACATCATGCTTTCCTTTAATGAAAATCACAATAAACTCTGTTATATTTGGGTCATTATATATATATATATATATATATATATATATATATATATATATATATATATATATATATATATATATATATATATACGAGGTGTGTTAAAAAAATAAGGTGACTTTTCAAATTTCGCGGGTTGGGTTCGTTCGGTTTTTAATTTTTTTTTTTCTTACGTTGGTACACTCGTCCCGAAGATATGTTCACAGTTTCAGCTATATAGCATTTTTTATTTGTATGTGAGAGACATAAAGGTTAGAACTGTTTTGCGTGTTCGGCGATCTGTTGCTGTCGAAAAAATGGATCGAAGAATTTGCATCAAATTCTGTGTAAAAAATGGAATTAAGTGCTCCGAAACGCTTGAAATGTTGACAGTGGCATATGGTGAGTGTACTCTAAGTAAAAAAAATGTTTATAAGTGGTACAAACTCTTCCAAGAAGGCCGAGAAAATGTTGAAGATGAAGTTCGCCCTTGACGCCCCAGCACGTCAACAACAGATGCAAATGTTAAAGAAGTAAAGGAAATAGTTCTGCATAATCGTTGAATCACTATTTTGGGCATGAAACGTGTGTCAGCAAAGTTTGTTCCAAAACTGCTGAATTTTGACCAAAAAAGTCGTCGCATGTCCATCTCTCAGGAGATGCTTAAGACGTCAATGACGATCCAGACTTGCTCAAAAGGGTCCTAACTGATGACGAAACATGGGTGTATGGTTACGACGTCGAAACCAAAGCCCAATCATCCCAATGGAAGCAGTCAGACGTGCCAAGCCCGAAAAAAGCACGCCAAGTTCGGTCAAATGTGAAAGTTTTGCTCACCGTTTTCTTTGATTACAACGGCCTAGTGCATCACGAGTTCTTACCAC
Organism: Rhaphigaster nebulosa; assembly: GCA_948150685.1. Lineage (NCBI taxonomy): Eukaryota > Metazoa > Arthropoda > Insecta > Hemiptera > Pentatomidae > Rhaphigaster > Rhaphigaster nebulosa. Next base: position 16,608,542 of record OX411311.1, read on the forward strand.
AAGGTCGTACGGACAATGGGGAGTACTACCTCGAAGTTATGCGCCGTTTGCGTGATGCAATACGAAAAAAACGGCCTAATTTGTGGAAAGACAATTCGTGGCTTTTGCATCACAATAATGCACCTGCTCACACATCGTTGCTTGTTAGTAGTTTTTTCGCCAAAACCAACACCATAATCATGCCTCAACCACCATATTCACCGGACTTGGCCCCCTGCGACTTCTTTCTGTTCCCAAAACTCAAACGACCCACGAAAGTACGGAGGTTTGCCACGATTGAGGAAATAAAGACCGCATCGCTGAAAGTACTCAAGGACATACCAAAAAGTGCATTTCAGAAGTGCTTAGAAGATTGGAAAAGCGCTGGCACATACGTATTATATCTGAGGGGGATTACTTTGAAGGGTACAAAATAAATATTGATGAATAAATAAATATTTTTTGAGAAAATTACAAAGTCACCTTATTTTTTGAACACCCCTCGTATATATATATATATATATACATATAATGACCCAAATATATGTATTTAATTAAATACAAACAAATAATATAACATAATGATATAAGTTCAAGAGCAAGGCGGAAACCAATGTAGTCCAGGGGCGATAATTCAGTTTTAGAAATAATTTTCCAATGGACTTTATCAACATGATAATTAGAAGAACACTTTGACTCAATAATGGTAATTTATATAACTTGAAAATTTTAATAAAATTTGCAGCAATAAATTTAAATAGATTAATGGTTTTGTAATATTTTATTATAGGAAGAAAGTACCAAAAAATGAAAAGAAATAATACATTTGTGACGTTTGTTTTTACATATAAACAATTAAAAGAAGTAGGTTTTACACTATAAGTATTTTGAATTGAAATAAATGTTTTTAATAATTATTTAAGAAAGAATATTTATAATGTTACCCATCGACAAAACAAAAATCTTTTTTTCAGACTTGAGAATGGCCTAAGATGGCTGAAACGTCGATATAATATAAAATAAAAAGCTTGGTGACCGAATGGCCTTTTTTCTTTCTAATTACTAATATTGAATATGTTTCAGTACGGCTCCTCTCGCCTCAATCTTGCCACGTAGATTCCATAGGCAACGCCATCCTTCCGCTGAAGCATGTAGCCTCACTTGGCTATAACTTTTATTTTTTTCATTAATAGCCAAGCCTAATAATTTCATTAATCAGTTAATAATACTGCTGCTAACTTTACTAATAAAAATAATGTCTAATTGTTAAAAATTAGTTTCGAGGGTGAAAGTAAAAAATAGCTGTTTAAAGTATATACCAAAAGAATTTTAGCTATGTTTTAAAACTGTAATATTTCAAAATGAATACTTCTTAACAACATCTGAAACGAAATAGCATATTAAGGATAAGCAGCTCATCCCTTTTCCTCTTGTAATTTGGTCCACTGATTTCCGTAAGCCCCATGTATAAATTTAATCTCCACGACTTAGCAAAGTTTGTTGTGTTAATGGATCTCGCTGGCCTTTGTATTATACATTGTTCCAGGAAATAAACAAGTAAGTCACAAAAACAATTATTTTTCCGAACCTTTTTTAATTTTATTTAAAGAAATCCAATTTTCTATTCCATAATCCCTCGTTTTCTCTTCTTAAAAATTGTATGTATGTAATGTAAATTTTATGGAGGTTTTTAATAATAATAAACTTATTTTTGTTAATTACGATTTTTAATTAATACTTAGGTGATAAGATAAGGATCATTTATTGATTTTTTTTTCTTACACATTCATATTGATCTAATTATTTGAGCTCTTCCCAAAGACGTACTTTCAAACACTCGGGTTCAAGAACAGTGACAAATCGGTCTAAATCCATGGATTACGGCTGTTCGAAGGCAGTAGATGCCGTTTCTTTCTGTTTATTTCTTTCTCCGAAACCGACCATAGATGGACCAAATCTCCGGGCGGCCATTTGACATCCTGGAAAACCACTAAGCGATTTAGCGTACCGGTTAAGGTACTTCCAGGTTGCTTCCAGTAGGATGTTGGACCTCTCATAACCGGAAAAAGTTTGGATTAATTGCCTGGGGAATCCCGGTACAAGTTCGAACTCGCTGTATATATAAATATATATATTTTTTGTTTTAAGGTAACTGTTTTCCGAATGATTTAAATGACACTAAAATGTAGCAATTATGTATAAATGGAAATTTATCTACATTTTAGTTGAACTCTCATTGTTTACGTAGAATGATTTAAGATACTGTACCCTTACAAATTAACGAGGATGAAAACGAAGTTATAATTCAACGTTATAAGAAAGAAAAATGGTCTTTCTTTGAGGACAGACATGCTATAGAAAATACAAGAGACCAGGAAACCTAAGAGGTGGAGAAAAGAGGCATAGAGAATATTCAGAGGAGATGACAGACAGAGTGATGTGTGACAGAGCAGAGGGAGATTTATCGTTGGAGCCTCCAGAGCACTGAAGATGTGCCCTGGATCGGATCATGGAATATTCTACACGGGTATAACCTGCCTCATATCGATCAATAAACTAAGCAGGTGTAATGCTTGAAGAAGCTCCAATATTGACACAATTGTATTCTGTCCTAGGTTTTTCGAGTGAATAATTTTAAATACACATATTTATTAATGAGCGTATATAAAATTAATATTTCCTTCAGTTATTGCATTATTGGCTACGTATTCCTACCGAAATAGGCTTAATGTATAGAATATTAAGAATAAGATAATGTATAGAATATTGCGAATCAGATAACTGTTTGCTTTATAATAACATAATACAATAATATGCAATAATTAACAGCAGAGAATTTAGTCTCATAATAAATCCAATTAAAATGTAAATAAAAGGTTGGGGATTTAATAATACATAACAAACAAAAGATATGACAAAATAGACAAATGAAAATATGACAAACAAAAATACATACTTTTCTTTAATTTTTTTTTTTTTTTTTAAATAATATTAGGTAGAAGTAAATGTAGTTTCATTGCTGTTGCTGAGTTGAACTTTTTTACGTACTACTATTTTTTATCCTGTAGGCTACTTTTCTATTGCAATTAGAAGTTAATCTTCAATTAAAAAATGTGTCCAAAAATAAAACCCAACAGTTCAGTTCTCTGAAGAACTGAATCGATACTTCAGTTTCAAGCAATAGATATTGACATTTTATGATATTTGTTGCATGATAAATATATCTAAGTGGATACTTCCGCACTTCGAAATATTGTTATTTTTATTTTATTCATCGTCTATATTAACCTTCTATTAAAATTGCAAAATAAAAATGGCAAGCATTTCTCTCATGTAATGCTTGACATTTTCTCATCATTGTAATTTTAATTACAATAGTTGTGTACACAGTAATCAATTACTGACAAGTGAAGGTATTAAACTGTTTGAAGTAATAGCTGAATTAAATTAGCAGCATTAGATATGGGTTCTTAATTAACCCATGAAATCCATTAACTTCTATTTGGTTTACTAATAACCTTTTCTTCAAACTTACAAGGGGAGACTGCGGTGATTACGGTAACTGTTTTTGGTGATAATGAAAAATATTAGACACCTGTTCACGTTTTAGTGTTCTTGCCAATGCGCCCTAGGTGCCGAGAAAAAAAAAAATTTAATGAGTTTAGATGTACAAAAAATTATGCCAAATGTAAATGTAGAATTTTGATCTATTGTTATCCTTTGGTTATTATCCTTAAACAAGGATTTTGATAGAAATCAAAAAATATAAAATTTGGACTGGATTTTTCTGGAGGATTATTTTTGTTTTCTGCCGATGTCCAGTGGTCACTTAAGCATTGATAACCCCTCAGGATTTTATCCAAATTTAAGGTTACTACAATTGTTGTAAAATTGATATCTAATCCTTGTCCAATAGCTTTTAGATTTTATGCTTTATAATTTTATTTATTTAACTTATTTTTGAAGAAAATTAAATAATTTATATACAAATTTTAATTTTAAAAAATTGCTCCTATGATGATTTATTTTCTAAAGCTGTTAAATCAAGTATTTTAAATTATGAAGAGCTTTTAAATACATATGTTTTTAATAATTAATGTCATTAACTTATTTTTACATAATTAAAAAATAATAATTAATATTTAATTTTGTAAAAAATCATAAGAGTACCTTCTTTTGTTTTATATATATATATATATATATATATATATATATATATATATATATATATATATATATATATATATTCTATACAAATAAGTTAAATATATACAATTATTATTATACATGATTAAATTCATAATCAAAATCCATAAAATAACGTATTTACTTTTGTAAATATTTTTACTTTAGCAGCCAAAACCTTTATTAATATAAGAAAAATGTAAAGTGTCATTTAAACTGTAATTTTATCTGAAGGTTGCTTTCCGAAAAACTATGACCGTTTTGCTGAACATTAAATTGAGTAGTACCATTCTGTTAGTATTTTTTTGTTTGCGGAAAATTATAAACAAAGGCCTAAAATAAAATATAAATAACTTCTCTGTTTTTTTTTTTTTTAAATCTAAAAACCTTATGAAAGCATCATCAAGGAGGAACTGTACAAAATTTGCTCGAAATGGAAATACCATTACTGGTATTTGGAGGGAAAAGTCCAGGAAGTGGGTCTATTGGTCATTTTTGCCTTCCCCAAGAAAACCAAATGAGATCTATTTTTCCTTCATATCGAACCTTCTGGTTTTCCTAGTGAAATTCAAAAGAAACGACCGTTCAATGGAGGAAGCTTTGTGTTTTTAAATTCTGTTTGAGCCCAAAAGACTGCATCTTAGTGACGTGTATCCGCAGTGAAGTGTAGGGCAGTCTCCGGCGCTTATCGCACAAATAGCAGGTTTCCTCATTCAATTCTCCACAAATCTAAAGATGGCTTATAAGTTTGCAGAGGCTTGTGACTACTCCGGTTCCAGTCGAGGACCAATTATAATTAACTTATTGATTAATAAATTGTTAATTTAATCACTCATAGTGCATTAACGTTGGCTACAAACGGTATTCATATGATTCATGTGTTCAATCATACCGTAACAGTTGATGAAACGAAACTAATTAGTATTTATTTTGATTGTTTGTTCTATTCGAAACTGATTCCCTGGTATGCTGATTGCAATAAATAAATTCACTTATTCATATTGGGATGAATATTTTTATGGTTATTTAATGATGGCCAAAGAATAATTATCCAGTCCCGATTAACGGTTTTCTTATAGTCACTTCTCTAATGAATCGAAGGTTAAAAATTAATACTTGATAAGTTGTTGTCGCGCGAAAATTGTAATCGACGGTGTTTCTATTTGTTCACTAGACGAATACGAATTCCAGGAGCTAAGGGAAGGATTTAACGAACGGTAATATGTCATATCCAGCACTCCATGTTCTCTTTCAATTAATGATCTTCTAGGGGGAGGGGAATAGAGAAGCGAGGAAGCTAGTGGCAATTTAAATAGAACGGGGCCACATAGGGGCAGAGCTCGTTAGCTCTAATGCTCAGGGAGTCCTTTGCAGGTCGGAGGAAACCACAACTTACGCGATCCTCATGTTCCGTCGCTCTCTTCGTCGATAGTCCCCTATCATTCAATTTATCTGTGCATTCAGAATTTTTTTGTCAGTCATTCATGTTGCTATCCAACCCCACAAAATGTGCGTTGTTACGACGCCTAAATGCTATTATTATTCGATAAAAATAAAAAAAATTAAAAATTAAGAAACTTGGAAGTTCAGAAAACGATACCTTTGTAAAAAAAAAATTTTACTGAAATTTACAATTGTATTACAAATGTGATATGTAAATGTGAAATATAGGGTGATCAAGACTCGATTGACACCCCCTTAAAATCCTCAATTTTTAGGGAATTAGGGATGAAACTTAGTGGATCACAACTATGTCGTCCTAACTTTCTCCAGTACTTCTCCAGCGCACTCTGGAATTTCCAATGGGATGAGGAACTTTTTTTACTGATTCTGGTAGGATATAACATTTTAAGACGAATTTATGTATGGAATTTTTATTATCCAATGCGCCCCGAGGGTGCTAATTGCATAAAACGTTTTTATACAAAGTTCCAAATTTCTCTGAAGGAAAACTTTTTTTTTTTTTTGGAAAAATATTCCACTAAACGTTGTAGAGAATTAAAATCACTTTGATATAATTCTACTTCATTCCAAAACGCTCATTATTAGAGTGGCGACAATAAATATAAAACAGCAAAACGTATTAATTAAAAAATATAGAAATATAATTATATATATATATTGTTGTAATTATTGGATAATAAGCATGCATTAATAAAACAATTAACTATTAGCTTTCCCTAAATAACCTTTTTGACTTTTGAAGCTTTTCGCTGTTCTATTATTTATTACTGCCACTCTTATATTTAACGTTCTGGAACGATTGTAGTCTGATTTCGAAATTATTTTAATTCTCTACAACGATTACTTGAATATAAAAACGCTTTATGCGATAAGCGCCCTCGGAGCGGATAGGATGAAGCTTTTTTTTTTCAATAATTATAATAAATAGCAATCTATCTATCTAGTGTGGCACTACAACCCGCTTGCGAGCCATAACCTCCGCCAACAGCAACTGCCAGGCGCTCCTGTCCTGTGCTGTCACCATCCAATTTCTCACTCCAAGTTTTTTGGCAGCTTAGGTCTTCCGACACGTCGGCTTCCATGCAGGATCTCAGTCAGGATCTATTTCTGGACCATAAATACATAACAAACACAAATAATAAAAAATTGTTCCCCACCAATTTTCAGCCATAAATTCTAAATATTGAGGATTTTAAGAGGAGTGTCAATCGAGTCTTGGGCATCCTGTATAATTGAAAACATAAGTAACTTGTTGCTAAACTACCATTAAGTAACACTCCAATGACAGTTCTGTTAGAAGTTCCAGAGGTCATCTATTTTCAAGAAGTCAACGAAGATTATCGGAAATCGAACGGAAACGAAGGTTAGAAACAAGTGGGTTTGAGTGGATATAGAGTTTAAAATAAAAAAACAGGTATCTGTTTCGAGGAAAAGTCGTGAAGTATGGGGTATTAATATCTTAATGGCTGATATCCTTTGTACTATAATAAAGGAAATGTTGGATTTCACAAAGGATTTTGGATTGTAAGGATTTGATATTGTAAGCACTAGATTGCTTTGTGGAGCGCCGAAGAATAGGAATAATTATTGATAGATAGAAAAAGGACTTCATTCTGGGACGAGGCCCCTTAAAAATAACTAGGTCCTTTATGTCTTCAAACGGTGAGACAAATTCAATTATTAAATATTTTTATTGAATTGTATCGCTTCATGATAGCACTTGTTTAATAAGAAGACAGAAAATGTACATGTATTAAGAGCCTCAAATGTATTTAGATCTATGACGAGAGATTCGCTCTGTTGAATTAATTAAAATTGAAAACAAATCAATAAAATATAATTCGAAATTTGCCGCCCCCTCAATTCTGCCGAACGGGGCAAGTGTCCCCTTTGCCCCCTAGATCCGGCTCTGCGTGGCGTCTAAGTGATTCTTTATGTCTCCGAGACAATATTTTCTCGAATCTTAACTTACTAAGCCATCAACTCTCAGCACCCTTCCTACATCTACATTCTCCTTTCTACAATTCAAATTCATAATCCATCCACTCACAGGAAACAAGATAGCACCGACCTCTATATCTCTACCCACAGAACTAAAACATTTCTCCCTTCTAATATCTGCCATGCATCTTCCCTACACTCATTCAACTACCTCCTTTTCCTATACCTTTGACACCTTCTCACATTCCTTACACCATCATTTAAAATCGATTCCATAAAATCATGAAATTTAAGAATAAAATTTTATTTGAAGAATTACATAATTGAATTGTTAATTTTAGAATAATCATAAGTCCAATATTACAAAATTAACGATTCAATAGCTTTTAATGCTTAATTTTCAGCTTTGGGACTAACCCATATTTTTATATTATTAAATTCTCTCTTTTTCTTGAATTTTTTTTTTTTTTTCGTTCACTACAATTTTATCTTATTTCCTTTTTTGTTTGTTATATATTTTTATATTCATGTTTTTTTCTAATGCAGTCTTTTGGCCAGATATGTTTTCCTGTTATATGTTTAATTGTGATTTTGTTTTTAACAAAGGTTAACAAATCTGAGTATAATCTCCATAGAGCACAAATGAGCTGCTTCCATAAACTATGACCAGATCATAAACTTTTTTGCTGTAAAAAAGCTCGAAAAGTGAAATTTTTATATTAAATATTTTTACATGTTTAAAATTTTAAATTTAGTCAATAAACTGTATTAATATTATGAGATTATATTTATTTCGAATATTACCTAAATCAAAATTTTATAACTGTTGAATTTTTATTGGGGAGGAGAGAGGGGATGAAAGAAGGGCGGCAGAATAAGCTTGCCCCCTCTGGAAAAACCCCAGATCCGGCCCTGACGTGAGATCGCCTCTCAGATGTACCCGAAACAAATCTTAAAAAGAAGATTTTTAATTAGAGATTGATAAGTTATTTGCCACTTCTATAATTTTGTTTTTATTGAAAACTAGTTTCGAATGTTATCTTCAGTTCTAAAAACACACAAAAATAAGCAATTCAAAAGTATTTTAAATTGCTTATTTTTGTGTGTTTTTAGAACTAAAGATGAATGTATAGCATTCGAAACTAGTTCTCAATAAAAACAAAATTATAGAAGTGGCAAATAATTTATCAATCCCTAATTAGATTGATCCTTCTATACCACCATGCGGACGTCAACTACTTCACTTTTTAATGTGAAATCATCCGTACCGAGCCTGTTTTACAAGGATGGGCGGAACAAAATATAGGTAGCTGTAGGACAGAATATCTTAGGTTTAACACCAAGGGTTAACGTTTTGAGAAAATTTTTATTTAAATAATAAATTTTTTTAGGTTGTTATTCATGGTTTTAGAGCTTTTAGGATACAACTTATGTCACTGTTCATTTATAAAATATGTTATAGTACTACGAGAACAAGTAAAGTGATATGGTAGGTTGGAATGCCAGATGTTTAAACCTTGTTTATACTTTCCTTCCTCTATAATAAAATATTATACCAATATTGTACTAACTTTTGACAGGTTTAAATACAAAATTATCAATAATCAGAAATATAATTTTGATCTGTACATATTCTTTTTTAAAGCAACAGTACTTCCAATTTTTCAAAAACTCTTCTCTGTCTTGAGTTGTGTGGTGTTCCCTGATGAAATTCCTTCGAGTGTGGGAGACCATTTCCATTTGCCAGGGTCTATGAGAAGTGAAATGCTCCGATGGATGCCTGTTGTCTTCTCTCTCTCCCTCGCCTCCTGTTCATATTATCCTTATACTCACTCTGCTTGGAAAGTGACGTTTCTCACATTTTGCTTGAGACACTAACATCTACCCTTTGTATTTTTCACACAATTTTAGGCTATCTTACTCAAACGTGTTGTTATGGTATATTCCTTACATAAGTCAAACATATTAATTTTCTTCTTATATGTCGTTTGCTTAGTTTAACTTTATGCGTTTTAATTGGCAAACATTTATTTGTTTTGTTTTTTTAAATTGGGCAATAATAATAATTATTATTATTGGTAATTAGAAAAAAGTATTAATCTTTGAGCTGGGTTTAAAATAATTAAAAATCCTGATTGTTTATTAATGAGACTGTTTTTTTTATGATCAACAATCTTGTAAATAATTTTTCTATTTGGGATTGATAAATTATTTTGCCACTTGTATAAATTTGTTTTTATTGAAAACTAATTTCAAATATTATGTATCCATCTTCAGTTTAAGGTTTAAGTAGATTATATCAAATGGGTTACATTGGTTTGTTCTCTCACTGAACTAGAATGGAAATGACTGTAATGGAAGAATGGTCTGTAATGGGCCTTTCTTCCATTACAGTAATTTCCATTGCTAATTCAGCGCTAGAACAAGCCAATGTAACCTATTTGATATAATAGTGTTTGATATAATATACTTAAACCTTGAACTGAAGATGAACGTATAATATTTGAAATTAGTCAATAATAACAAATTTATAGAAGTCGCAAATAATTTATCAATTCCTAATTAGATTGATCCTTCTATACCATCATGCGTGCGTCAACTAATTTTTCTATGGCTATGAGAGCTTACGTTCGAACTCTCACAGAAAATTACACTTGCGAGTTTTACTCTTTTAAGAGAAAGATTTGCTCCTATAAACTCGCCTTAACGATTTAGAGATTATTTCTGTTTGCATAAGACAGATTATTAAACTGTGGGAAGTTCCAATTCTTGGAGTCTGGTAGTTGTTTTGTATAGCGAGGGTAGTTATTGATGATTCTTATGTAGATAAGTTTTGTATGATTTCAAGTTTTCTATAATTAGTTGAAGAAGTTGAACTCCACATGGGTGAGGAAGTATGGTTACAAATTAACTTCCTTAATGAATCCCGAGAAAAAAACTTTAGTTTCCGAGAGATGCCCGCTTGTGAATACCCAGAGTAAGGAACTTTCAAACGAGCTCTCCCAACTTGCCTTAAGTTGCACCCCAGATACGTTTAAACTTATCTTGCCTGTTATCGATAGCTACCTGTTCCGGTTCGAGGCAATTATCGACTCGGAATCGATTCTTCTTATCTCTCGCCTAACTCCTTAATAACTTCCTCTTTAGGTATGCCTTCTCTTCAGACTCCTCTTAACCGGAATTTTACTCTTCTTATTTTTAATCTCTTGAGAATTGTTAATTTAGTTTTACTCTACAGAAACTCATAAAACATTAATTTTTTAATTGTTATTACATATACGATAATTAATAAGTAGTAATCCCGTTAAATGCAAATTATCTTAGATCTTTCCAACGTTTCTTTGTGTTGATGTTATTCAAAATACTTGCTAATAATTTCTTTTTATCTTTTCGTGTTATGTTTTCTTATAAGTAGAAAACAATAAAACAAAAATAGTCTGCTAATATGCCATTTATCTTACTTTTACATTTTAAAAAGTTTTCAATGTTTTTTCTAACTTTATTTCTAATTCAATTAACTTAAATTTTGAACTTTGAAAGTATCCTATTTAACAAGAATTTTAGATTATTTATTTAGGATAAATACAATTTTTTGAATACATTTTTTATAGATACTTCATTTTATCTCCTGAAATTCCTTGCTTCTGAAAATTCTAAACCATTTAATTTTCTTTAATTCTAAATATGTCAACTATGTCATTAGGTGATGATGTTTTTTTTTTTCTTTTTCTTTTGTACCAACCTTTTAGCAAGTTCAATGAGGAGTAACATTTTTTTTTTTAAATTTATTGATATTGTCAATTAAAATATGAATAAACACGATCTGCAATCAATAAAAATAATTCAGGATGGTTACAGCAGCAAAGGCGAAAGTAATCAGTGTTGAAGAGGACTTCATGGTCGAGTTGAGCTCCATCAAGCCAGACTATGGTGCTCTGATTGTTAATAAGCAACATGTTTCAAACTGAAAAAAATTGAAGATTTTCTCCACCATGTCCGAATTTCTTACTTTTGATGGACACTATTTTATTGACAGATTTTTTCGTTGGTTTTCAGTTTTCTTGGTGTCGCTCTTATGTGAAATTCATAATGAGGATTTTGGATTTTTCAATTTACTTTCAATTCATTACTTTTTTAAGAAAATTAGCTGTCATATATATTTTATGTTTATTAGATAAACTTTTAAAAATCAGTTTATTTTTTTTTAGAAAGAGGTTATCTAAAAAGTTGAAGTGTTATGCAGTGACCGAAAGTCTGGGAATTCCTGATGTAGTAAATAATTATGGGCATTCAATCTTATAATTGTTATAATCAAATATCATATTAAAAACAACATATCTATGTCATCCTCATCTTTCACAGCAGTGACCTATAATTGCAGATGCATCTTCAAACCTTTTCAATGCAAACCTGCTCCACATTGGGGAGTTACCCTTGACGGTGCTAAATGGCGGGAGTGGATGGATTGAAGGGCAGGAAAATGAGAGCGCGTTGATTATCCCGCGAGACCGCTCTTTGTTCTCCCGCCAAAAAAAAAGAAAAAAGTGGGAAAAATGAAAACGCTGGAAGCGGAAAGCGGCCAAATGACTAGAATGGATACGGGAGGCTAAAAGGTGTCCATTATCTACCTGATTGATTCACGCCATTGTTGTTTATGGTCTTCCTCTTTTTTTTATTCGTCTCTTCATTCTTTTTGAGTTTTGCCTTTTGGGATAATTTTTCTCTTCTCTCAGGTCGCCGTCAACCTCTCACGTTAGAACATCTAGATTTTTTTCACGTGCATATGATGTTATTGCCAAAGGTATTCTGAAATAATCTGCTAGCTAACCATTATATAGTGGCTGCCAGTCGAGGCAGAGTACAATGCTAGTTCTCAAGATATCTTTCGGAGGATCTCCAAAAATTTTAATATTTAGTTAATTGTTATAGCTTCTTATCCTCAGGTCGCGGTTCACTTCAGAAATCATAGATTGGCCCAGCATGTACCATAAAGTTCTATAGACCTCTGACTTTTCAATCCCTATTGTAAGTCTAGTTTTTATTAAAAATTATATGGCATAATAACTATCTTGTTAGATTTAATACACAGCATCGCAATATTTTTTTACGAATTATTATCCCGTTTTTACTGTATTATTTTCACAATGCAGTATTAAATCACATAAACACGCCTCTCTAAAGTTGATAAAATGCGCAAATCACCGTGGTGGGAGATCTGGTACACATTTTAAATATTATACCACTATTGAATATGTTATTGTTTATTGAGCTAGTTGTATCTTGAGTAAACTATTACTCTGAAATATCAAACAAACGTGAAAGAATAAAAAAAATTATATATATATATATATATATATATATATATATATATATATATATATATATATATATTTTTTTTTAAATTATTATCCACAGTAACCGCAGTCTATACGATAAAAATTCACACTCAACAAACTGTAAGTAGTCGGTTTAACTTCTCCATATGTTTCAAGCCTATCTCTACCGACTACACATACGAAATTCTATCTCCAACATTACATACGTTTTCATTCATTTTTTGGACGGAAACAATTCGTGACAACACTAACGGCCCAAAAGTCTCACAAATTGTGGTAATGATTATAGCAAAAAAATTTTGAGTAGTTAAAAGAAAAATATAGGTTAAAAAAAAATCAAACAATTATTTTTTAGTTAAATCCGTAAAGAATATTATGGCAATGTCAGCATAAAGTAAGGAGGCCGATGGTCGTGCTGAGGTCATCCATGCATCGGCAGATGCCCAGCTCAAGGGTGGTGAGACAGGTCTTCCTCTAAAAGATTACATGTCTCCGGAGTGTGCTCAAAGCTTTGTACAGCTGCGCCGCATTCACAAAGGGACATAAAGCCTAAGTGGAATGTTTTAAGTAAATGAGCTACAACTCTGACCTTAATCCATAAATCTTTTACATTTCAGGTATTCTTATCTCTGTATTTTATGATCTAAGAAAACTGGCAATAATTACTATAATTGTATCAAAACAACGTTTTATTAAAGATGAAATTAAAAAAAAAAATACAAATACTATTGTTAGGATATTATTCGAAGATCCCTAAAACAAAGCAGTAAATCTCTCAAATACCAGTAAATGAGCTAATCAACGTTTCGCTAATTCAGGCGCCATTGTTAGGATGCATAACACCTCATAAATACATACCAGAGATAGCACATGTCAATTAAACCGTACAAAAAACCCTAACCAAATTGAGAGGCAGCTCATTCCAAGACATCTCAACACATACTCAGTTTACTGTATGCCTGACTATATGTTAACATTATTTTTATTTAATGCTGTACATACTTATACAGCATATATTGTGGTACATGTTGGACTGTACTGGAGTGAAGCGCCATTTCGTTCGTATTTTTTAGACTATTTATGTTAGATAAACTATTTCTGGTATTTTTTTTGTTGTGATATTATTTTTTGTTTCTGTTCTGATACATAGTAATGATAATGGGATCCGTCTAATAAACTTTGCTATCTCGAAAAACCTAACAATCAAAAGTACTATGTTTAAATATAAGGATATTCATAAGTACGCGTGGACATCGCCGAATTCACAAACACGAAATCAAATTGATCATGATTTGATACAACAAAGATGGCAAAATAGTATAATTAACTTGAGGTCTTATCGTGGAGCAGAATGTGGGTCAGATCATGAATTAGTAATCGCGAAACTTCGAAAAAAAATTAATATAAAAAACAGAAAAGAAAGCCGTATTGGTTCCGAAAATTTTGATCTATTTAAATTAAAAAACCCTTTAATTAGAAATCAATTCGTGGTAGATATCAAGAATAGGTTTGAAGTCTTGGAATCTTTAGATGATGATCGCGAAGATATAATAGACAAGCTATGGATCAGAATTAGGAATAATGCTAAAGAGGTAAGTAATTTGTGTCTTGGAAAAAGGAACAGTAAAAAGAGCAAACCGTGGTTCGAGAATGATTGTCTAAACTTGTGTGAAAAAATAAGAGCCACTAAATTAAAAGCTTTAAATATTCCAAGCGATAACAATGTTGCTAACTTCCGAGCTTTGATGAATGAAACGTCCAAATTACTCAGAAATAAAAAAGGAGAGTATCTTAAAAACAAAATAATAGAGATAAAAACTAATAGAATTGAAAACAACGTAAGAGACATGTGCAAGGGTATAAACAGAACCCGCAATGAATGGAATTAGAGATGAAAATAACAATATCTTGGCCGATCCGGGGGACATTGTGAATAAATTTAAAAAACACTTTGAAAATATTTTGAATTCGGGAAATAATAGCCAATCTCCTCCTTCTGAATATCAGTCGGAATATCACTCCTCCCGGTATGTTATAAAATATTCTCGTTGATCCTAACTAATCGATTCACGGAATATGCCGAGGAAATTATCGGAGACTACCAATGTGGTTTTAGACGGAACCGATCAACAATCGATCAAATATTTTTCTTACAGCAAATATTGGAAACAAAATTAGAATTCAACGGAGTAGTTCATCAGCTTTTTGTTGATTTCAAAAAGGCTTATGATTCCATTGATCGTCAGAGACTGTATAACATTTTGATTGAGCAGAAAATACCAAAGAAGTTAGTAGATCTAGTAGGGATGTGCATAACCGAAACATTCAATAAAATTAGAATCGGTTATTATTTTTCGGAGAAATTTGAAGTTCGCTCGAGTTTAAAGCAAGGCGATTCCCTTTCACCTGTCCTATTTAATTTAGCACTAGAGTATGTCATTAGAAAGGTGATGCGTACCGAAAAGGGTTTAGATCTGGGTGGTAAAATATCCGTACTTGGGTTTGCGGATAATTTGGTATTATTAAGTGAGGATGCGGAAACTATAAAACTGAATACAACAACATTGATGAACGCTGGCAAAGAGGTCTCAAAATAAATACGGATAAGACGACATATATGGTTAGCAATAGAAACAGGGGCGATTTTGATGATATAGATATAGGAGAAAATAGGTTTGAGCACGTTGAGAAATTTAAGTATTTGGGGGTCTATGATTACTAGAAAAAACGAAATTCAAGAGGAAATAAAAGCGCGGTTAAAGGTGGGAGATGCTTGTTATTTTTCGGTATCAACATTACTTAGGTCGCGCAGTTTGTCCAGAAACTTAAAACCTAGAATATACAAAACTAATATCTTGCCTACAGTTCTGTACTGGTGTGAAACGTGGCCGCTGACCTTGAAGGACAACGCCTTAAGGCCGTCGAGAATAAGGTATTGCGTAAAATATTTGGTCCGAAAAAGTATGAGTCAACTGGAGAATTTAGGAGACAGGAATTGCGGATCATGCATCCTGTCAATATAATCGAAGTGATATCATCACGACGGTTGAAATGGGCTAGCAAAGTTGTTGGGCTCAGTAACGAACAAATTCCTAAAAAGTTAATAAACGCTGAGCCGACTGGTAAACGTCCGAGGGGTAGACCGAAACGTAGGTGGGAGGATTGTGTTAAGGCTGATATAATGGATTTGGGTTTGGACGGTAATCGGTGGACAGAGGTTTGCAGGCAGCTATTGGTGGTATCGGCATCGATTCTTCGGGTTCGTTAAGCCTTTTATTATTATTATTCTTTTCTGATGGTTTTAAAGAGGCTAGAAGTAACGGAAGTCAAGGGGCAATCGTGGTCAACGCGATTTATCGCGAAGTTGTTAACATTGGATGCAACTGGTTGGTACTGACACTACACTCCTCTCTCTTGAACTACTTGTTTGAAGCTTTTCCGTTGTTTGTTCTAAACAAATCCATAAATACAGATCACAATTATTCGCCTGTTTCACTGATTCCACTGATGTACTAATGATTACACTGTATCATGATAACACCCTACTTCTGTAATACATAGTTATTACCAGTTTTTTAGTTATACATGGTTATATCATAAAAAAAAAAATCCTCATATTGTTTGTTCTATAGTCAATTAATAATCACTAACACCACCGATAGCCGTTACCCCAAGGTGAGCAATATCGGTCAATGCTGATATTTTACTTTTTTTGTGTCAGAAAACAAAAAATATTCAGTTTTAATACAGTATTATTTGGTCAGTGCTTAGGCGAGAGTATAAATGTCATTTTAGCAGATGCGGTATTTACAATAAATAAAAATTATACTTTTTCATAATCGTTTCCCCTTAGGTGTCCCACATTACTCCAGTCTACCCTACTTTTCCTAACATAGGATGTCTATAAATTCTTATGGAAACCCAGACCTTGCATTTGAAGTGGCTGATCAATTACCAAACAGCATATAATATAGATTATAATGAACAATAAATAATAATATAATACATACTTAAATTACGATAATTTATTAAAATAATATTAATTAATAATACTACTACACTACTATATTTTGATAGATAGACCGAGTTCAATGGCTTGCGTGGAAAGTAGGGGCACAACAGTATTATTAAAAAGCGTTTTTTTTTTTTAATTTTAATCTAGATTAAAATAGACATAAATATTAAATAGAGGCAACGCGGACGATAAAGATAAGAGGGGAACTTGGGGGGGGGAGACGGGGATATTCTATACAGTTTGGATGAAGGAGGGCCGACAACCCTTGCACCTGGCCTGGCACAATTTATGACCTGGCGACTGTGGCCTCCCTCGGCTTAATATTTAATATCTGTTCCTCGATATAAAACCGATTCTCTCCGCCTTCTTGATAAATTATACAGCGGCTCGCCTCATATATTTATAGGCTGATGTCAATTTACAATGCAATTTAATTTAAATAAATTGTAAATTAATATTCATTTTAAAGATGTATACTTGAGACTTTCGTGAATGAAGTACGGTTAGTGCTTAATGTAATTAGAATATTTTAATGATAAAGTTTTTATAATTACGGAGTCTCAATCCTTCAATTATGTAAATATGAATTAGTGTTAATGGAAAGGCTTAAATCCGAGGGATGGGTGTATAACTATTTGGAAATAATAAACCATAGTGAAATAATTTGCAGCGTTTTTAATATATCATGCACTCATAGAAAATATTTGTGAAAAATAATTTTTTTTGTCAACTTAATTGTATGATACTTGTTTGTATGATAACCAACTTCCAGGCTAGATGAGAACAGTATACCTGGCAGTAAAATTAATTCACCAATCAAGTACTGAAGGATCTTAGTTTCGGATACAACTATACCTACTCTACGAAAGTGAAAATAATGTAGGCTGTATTTCACCTTTTTTTAGGACTTGATTATAGTCTTATGTGCAATATTTGCAGTAACCGTGTTAAGTTTCTTATGGATACAGAGCCGGAGAGAACGCGCCAGATTTCGGTACCTTAAAAAACAAACTACAACAAAGAGTAATGCATTAGTATTTTTTAACTAAAAATATTAGAACCTCCAATCTTAGGACAATCTTTTAACTTCTTCCTACGTGTACAATTTTCCCTAGGTGCTTCCAGCCATTAGCTAAGTGACTTACCCACACCTTCACGTTGTGTCTTGACTTTCCTTCTAGCATCATTGCTGGTGTAAAGACTTGGGAATAAAATTACCAAACTCTGGAACGACAAGACTAAGGTCATTATCGTAACCATTAATCTTAAAGTGAGTGACAGATCTAAACCTAAAATCTCGCTTCAAGATCACAGATAACGTCTAAGTGAGGGACTAAGGATATTACAAAGTGGAGAATGGAAGAAAGATTACTGGAACAAACCCAGGCGAGGCATCAAGCCCTAAGGCGTCTTCAAAGTGCTCCGTGATTCAATTATGGAAGAAGAGCCCAACCGTTTTTAACAAAATTAAATAAACAACTTCGCCTCTTCTGTAAGAACAAGGCTTTCGCTAAGATTTTAAGTCGTTATGACAAAATTTCTTCTATTTTTTCGGCTTTAAATAAAGTGTAATTTCTTTTCTAATTATTACTTTCACTTACCTATATATGAGGAGGACGTGACGGACGAGTACGTTGGGGGGAGGGTCCCAGAGTGCCTGGTTCGGAACGTTGTGGGTTCGATTCCCATCTGGATTAGTTGATATTTATTTCCTGGCGAATGTTGACACTCCCACTCTGGTTAGCAGTCGGCGGTGACTTAAAGTTAGCCGTCAGGGATTGGCAAAAAGGACCAAAAGGTCCACTTGCCGGACTAGTGGATTCTGTCCACCTCCCTCCCATCAATACCAGTACCAGTACAATATATGAAATATATAGTACGAGAAATTAAATTTCGAATCCGAGTTTTCAACGGAAATACAGGTTTTAAGACCCACTGAATCCCAATAGCCTGGTCTCCCAAAATGGTGGTTGTGTCTGTGTGTGCGTGTTTATGTGGTATGTCTAAAACAAAAATTTGTACAAAACTATAATTGCCTATGTAAGGTAGATCACAGGAATAAGTCTGTGATGTTACAGTAACGTTTTCGCCAATATCTACTTACCAGAAGTGTCACTATATCTTCGATTTTACGCATTTTTATAATATTTATGGAAACAATTTGAGACTATACAAAAACTTTTTAATTAGAGTGAAAACGTTGTTTTGTAAGTAAAATGTTGTTTTTACGTTTCTATGAATGATAGAGGAGATTATATATTCTTGCCGCCTAGCCTATAGGCATTGTCTAATATGAATACTTTACATAGAAAATAGTATAGCTGAGTCTTATGCTTAGCTTTTAAATTTAGGAGGATATTTTCCAATGGGCAAATTAATTTCCTACTGACATAATCATCATGAATTATGTAGCTTCACCAAATGTTTGTGTTAAATAAATTATGTTGGTATATACTAGCTATTCCATTGTATATACGAATAAACATGTTTCCTTATGGATATATTATTATCGTTTATACTTCGAATGTATTTGGGTAAATAGAGTAACATAAAAAAAGAAAGAACTCTTCTAGTATACGTTGGAAAAAAAAAAACCAATGTGGATGAAAAGTGAAATGAAATATATGTTCTTACTCACGAATTTGTTATTAATGGAACCAATCTGAAAGATAATTGACCAATCAGCTGATAATGATAATCAATTACTTATGTTTTTTTTTTAAAATTTGTAATATGATAATTAAAGTCAAAAGAATAGTTCGATAGTTTTATTCAATAATATTATTTCTAAAAAAGTTTTAATAGCTAATATTGTATCGGTTTCTTTCTTTTACTACTACTTTTACCTAATACTTTACGGCTAAGTATCAGCCGAGCATTTTTGATTTACTGGGTGGCTTCTTCCATGGTTAATTCATAAATATATATTTTGTCAAATATATAAAAGAGGGTTAGTATATAATGAGCTTTTTATTAACGAAAAAACTCGTTTTTTTTTTTTGTTAAATCAACAATTACTTAATTATGTTCTCTTTGCTTTCGGAATTTTTTATGGCCTGAATACATGGTTAATGAAAATTACATTCTTCTTTTTTCCTAGACTACTAATTATTTTATATTGATTATATACGCCAGAAACCAGTAATAACCGCAAGATTGCGTCACTTCCCGAAAGCAAGCTGTGTCAGGATTTAGTGGCTGACTTCGAGATAAAGTCCGACCAATGTTATCAGGTAGCTACGAGTTCCAGCCATTCCAAGCAACTACTAGCCGGTGTTTAATCAGGTTGGAATTTCTCCTGGAAGGTGGTTATCCAGAAGTTGAGAAATTATCTCTAATTAGTTTTGTTTCCCCTTCCTGTGAAACGAAAATATCCTTTTATAAAAAACAAAAACTGACAACCGGTAGGATTTTATACGCTTATCAAAGCCTGCTAGTAAAATGTGATTTAATTATTAAGGAATCTAGATAATAACGAATACCATTAGGACTAGGTGAATTAAAGTTATTATTATAGTTATTAACAGATCATTTGATGAGTTCAAGTATTATTATTAACTATTGCAGTCCTCGAAATTAGTAAATGCAAAAGTAAATTGTGCAAAATATAACTAGTAGTTGAAAATTTTCCATTGCTATCTGCTCCTGCCCCTACTTGCCAGGAGGGGTATATAGAAAAGCTATTTCAATACGTCCCATGGACGGTGACTAACTAAAATAGGATTTTCATACGGTAAAAGCCGTTGAAACTCCCGTTCGTCTCAAATGGTGAAGTATCGGTTTATAAATTATTTCAGACTTAAACACTATTTAAACCCTAATCTTGTCCAGTATAATGCAACGTGGAATAATGCTTTTGATTTCAGTATCACTAAAAAATCAACTATGACTGATAACAATAATCTTATATATAATAACTGATAACAACTTAACCTTGATGAGATCAGGAAAAATCAAAGCGCAGCCATCTTGCAAAAAAAAAAAAAAACGAGGGATTACAGGAGAATTCAAGGTGATCCTACGAAGTTAAAAAGTCAACGTACCAAACAGAGATCCCTAATGTCGCATTTAATATAATATTAATGATCCTTGTGCCAAGAAACATTATATAAATAAATAATTAAACGAAATCGACTCTTTATTTTTTCTTATTTTCAGCAATATTTTAATCTTTTTTTATTTCATTCCTAGTCATATAATAGACATTTTATTCAAAATAGTTTAGTTCAAATAATTAAGTTTATGATTTTACAATAAGATATTTTACAATTGTATCTAATTGTATAATTATTGAATTTCATTTGTACATAAGAATTATTGTATTAAAAATGTTATATAAGAATTGTATCAAATTTTAAGCGATAAGATATTGTGCTGTTATGCTAAAATCAAATCAATTACTCAATGTTGCGCTAGGTTTAGTAAGATGAATTTTCATGTGCATATAAGTCTAAAATAATCTGGAAACCCTACTTCACTTTGACACCATTTGAGATGAATTGGAATAGGCTTTATACAGCTTTTTTCGTCTGAGAATTCTACTGTAGTTCGTCAACAGCAAGAATGCCAACAGTATAGGTACATAAGGAGGGAACTAAACATGAATTTCTGATAGAATTTCTTAAAATAACTAAGTCTTACAATAGGGTATAAAAAATCCTTTCCGATGACGCTGTGGGGCAGAGATAATTCAACAATAAATAAATATTACCAAACTATCCAAATCATATATTCTTCATAAGAAGACAATTAATGGGATAGTCTTCAGGTTAAACAAGGTATATTACCAATTGTTTTAATTTCTTCGGTAACCAATTTATGTAATTATTTATTATAATTTAATTTTCCTGCCAGAATTTGAATATTAATTCGAGTGTTCTAAATAGTGACGAAATATTTAGGTCAACTACATTAGAAGGTCAACTTTATAATTATTTTAATTTACTCTGACATTTTTTTTACATTAATTCCATCGATGTAAACGCCAATAAAATATTTCTTATAATTTCCACATATCTTCTTTATTTAAGTTGTATGCCTTTAGGCTTTTCGAAAATTATAAGTATTCTATAACTATTACACTTATAAGGCATATACGAAACTGAGCTGTCTCCGCTCTTACCATACGAACGCAGACGCCTATCAATTCAACGGCATATAGACATTACCCTGGAAAAGCGATGACGCAACCACATTACGTCATTATTATGTATGAGCCGTGCAGAACCTCAGCTTTTTCATCCGGCTTATTTGCAATGTCGATTTGGCCGGGGATTTGCAATTCAGTCATAGGGTTCTGTTTACACGGATTCAAAACATTGAGCTGCGATTAAATCTGACACTCTTTTTTACTGAAGAGAATAAGGCCTCAAATTAAGTGAATATCCATTGATTTCTGTCATATGTTTCGAATAAAAGGATAAAATGCTGATTATGTACTCCTTATCGCGTTTTAGTTCCGAGTCACTTGGAGGTTTATTGTTACTCACAATTAAAGACCAAATTTGTATGTAAATGCATATTTTCTTATTACTATTTTTTCAATCTAAATGACAAATCAATTCAATTTTTTATATTTGATGGGCTATTGCATATTTTCGTTAAAATGATTTTTCTCCCAATCAAAATAAAATGTAACAGAATCTTCCTGGAAAACCCTAACCATTACAAACTATTCATTAAAATTTTTAATGACATTTTAATACGGAGATGTTCAAAACATTCAAACGATTTTAGCCGTTATTGACAAAAGCAAATTGATGAATGATGTATGTTTTCGAATATATATACGGATTTACTTTTTTTTTTATAAATATTATTGAAAAATTAGAAAATAGAAGTTTGGCATGACCGAAGAACTTCAGGGGATGGTTCCCCTGGCGTTCCTTGAAAATTTGGGAGCTTCTTGAAAAAAAAAAAAAAATGAGTGATATTTTTACGAAACTTAAATAGCAAATTTAAGAAATAAAAAAAAAAAACTTAATGGTGAAGCATTTGTAACATTAGAAATAAGAGATTCAGCCATATTATCTAAATTGAAATATGTACCAATCACTTCGGAGAATATAGAAAGGTCATTTTCTACATGCAAATTTCTTTTAAGTGATAGGAGACAAGACCTCACTTAGAAAATTTAAAAAATATATATATTTATTTGCTAAGTATAATTACGAAAAAGGAGATTTTTTTTTTTTTTATATCTTTAGTTATAAAACGATTTTGTGTAAAAATTTGTTCTTTAATTTACCTATGTTTTTTCTTATAATATTATAAATTATAATTATAATCTTAAAATAAAGTAATTTTGACAATAATTATAGCTTTTTGTGAATTTTTGTAGCTTTTGGAATTTACCTTGAAGATTACTGCAGATTTCATCGCATATTTCAGATTTTTTTCTGCAACTTATAACTGTATAAGTTATAATTTTCATAACTGTATAAAAGTTTTTTTGTTATTATATAAAAGTGTGCCGCCATTATTGCATCGTAGAGAGCTCGGGTCTAATATCCATATGGTGTTATTTATAGCTCTGCCTAGCACTGCTGAAAACTCTTGGGAACTTGACAACGAAACAATGATATATGGAGTGAGGAGTTGAAACAGTTGTAGTTGAGCTTCAATCATCGTGAGATACCTACAAAAGGTCCCACAGCATATTTCTGAGATGACAATATACTCTGATTGCATTGGTTGGGTTTGTTTTATTTTTATCGAAATAGGGCGTCAGCTCCCCGTAAAATAATGTTGTCCTTATTATACTCTAATCTATGTTTCCATGTTAAAAATTTGTTTTCTTATTCAAAAATTATTATTTCTGAAGCAAGAAAAAAGAAAAAGAAATGATCCTTTCCTTTGACCACGCCCTAATAATTACCTGGCGTAGAAAACATTCATTGTCTCTCTAATGATGGTGATAACGACAAAGGCCTGAAGTTTTTTTTAATGATAAAGTAGAATGAAGACAAAATAAGAAATTTCTTTAAGTTATATGAATAATCTTAAATATATATATATATATATATATATATATATATATATATATATATATATATATATATATATAGAGAGAGAGAGAGAGAGAGAGAGAGAGAGAGAGAGAGTTGTTGATACGGCTGTGGAAAATCCAGCATATATTCAAAATATTTTCTATCTTATGTTGATCTTGTGGGTGAGCCGTACATTAAAAAAAGAAGTTCCGCGTTTCATACAGTAAAATATTTCTTGATCACTTGTGACAGATCCTTAAATAATTTTCTTGATTTTATAGAATGATAGCATCAGAACCGAAAATAAGTAAATAATAAAGAACAAGTAAAGAAAAGGGAGATATTAAGTAAATAATCAAAGCCATAAGAATAAATAATAATTCGTCCATATTATTGCACTTGGAGTTAAAAATTAAAATAATATACCATTACACAAATTTATAAAAATTGGGAAGTTGCCCAAATATCATGCCCGCAAGCCAAATCCGAAGTTTCTAACATTAAATTAAAATTTGAAATCAGCAAAAAATTGATCCAAGCAGTTCAATTCTTTACCAAGAAATGTTGCAATCGTTATAGGACAGAACTAAATAATCATTCCTCTGAGCAATAACAATGCTTGCCTAATTGTGAGGATTTTAAAAGAGTGCAACCTAATTTCGTTTCCCAATTAAATTTACAATTTATTATTGATTTGAGTCATGGGCATTTAAATTAAGACAAATAACATTAATAAAAACGAAATTTATTTACTTTAAAATACTTGGAACATTTTGAATATTTCATTTTAAAATGTGATTAATTATTCATCAGAACAAAAATCACTAACGATTTTCTCTACTTTTGTTAAGGGAGCACACGGTTCGTGGCACTATTTGAAACATTTCGCGCATTAATTCGATTTTTTTCCCTCGTTTGCCTTCAGACGTGTTGGAAAACATTTAAGGGGACGAATTTAGGACTAGATATATGAAAACAATGGCAGCTGTCCCTACATTAACGAGTAAACGTCTCGGACAATTTGAACATTAAAACATGAAACAACATGAAAGCAATACTCTAGTTTACGAATAGTAATAATAAAATAAAAAATATCATTTCTTGAAGTAGCAGAATAGCGTTCTGAAGTTGATCAAAAACTATAACCAGCTTGTCCTCCTTCTATAGTTCTATACATAGTTCTATAGTCCTCGTTCTATAGTTCTATAGTCCTAGTTCTATAAAAATAGGAAGCTAAAACAAGAACCATCACAAATAGATTATTGTCATAACAGTCAAATTGGTCACTGTAGGCGACGGGCACCTTACCTCACATATTTCCAAGGCTGTAAAGTAAAAAACTTAAAGTAATAAAGTAAAATTGAAGTAAGTAAATAGGCAAGGATTTTAGGTTTATTGGCATTATCAGGACCGTAATAAAATGCATTAATTAACACTATAGAACTGTGATAACATTTAAATTCCGGTCCATTGGTTATTGGTAGCTCATAGCTATTATATTTGATGACTTCAGTTCGACAAGTGTGAGTTATGTTTATTGGGATCATTTTAGTTGATAGGTTCAATTCAATATTAAAATATGCAATGCAATTCAATATAAATATATTACAATAACATAAATAAATCATTACTAGTTGGTACGAGCGATTAATCCGCATGGTATATTGATCTGTAATCAAAATTCCTGTGCGGTGCCTGCGATGAGAAACGTTGATTTCATTTGTTTGCGTCAATGAATGTTTGCTTTTCCGTTTTACCGCTTGGAATGCTCATGGAGAGTGGGAGATGTGGAGTTGAAAACAGAAATAATTGAAAAATAAATGGGTTAATTTTTCGTATGCATTGAACCGTAATAGAATGTGAAAATAAAATTAACTCATCCGAGTGTTAATGTTTCACATAAAGATTTAGACGTTTAGTCGAATTTCAAAAATAAAATAAAAATTTAATTTTGAATTGTTTGTTTATTTTTCCTCATTAGCGGTGAAGCTCTTCTTCAAAATGATGGCTCTACAATTGGTTTTAAAGAAGTATACAGTATAATATGGCGTACACACAAAAAACACTCTTGAAAAATAATAGTAATTCTTTACCGTTGTTACTATTATTACTGTTATTAATAATCATTACCGTTATTATACTTTATCGTTAGGGGTAAGTAAGTACAAACATGTTTGCAAATTTCACTTTCAAGAACCCTATATCTTTGCAAATAATGGTCCGATTTTTTTATTTTGTAGGAAATTTAAACAATTTTCAAATGTGCATATGTGTGTTTGTGTATTCAGCGCTACAGTCTATAAAAAAATAGTTTTTCGGCTATTACGTTCAGGCTGGTCAGTTTGGTACACCGGTATCTAAGGTCAAAATGCTACAAAAAAAAATAAAAAATAAAGGAAATTAGTCCACTCATTCTAGAGATCGTAGCACAGACAGAAAACAAAGACACCTTGAGTCAACTTTTATAAAAACACATTAATTTTGAATTCTCTGTTCATTTTTCTATATAGGAGGTGAAGGTAATCTTAAAAATGATAGCTCAATCAATAGTTTTGATAAAATTATAAGAGAGATAAGGCGTACCGACAAAAAAAAAAGACTTTTCGGAAATAATATATAACGATTTACTCAATATTACTATCTTGAAGCTTCTTAAAATAAATTAAAGAACTGGAAGAATTAACTATTTTTAAAAGAGGAGTAATGAATTGCGAAAAAGGTTTATTTTAAATATTAATTAAATCTACTGATAGCTAGCTTAAAAGCGTTCCTGATTACTTTCCAGGATTCTGTTCAACGGTCCCTTGAGGATCCGAAAGAACAACAGCCTTAGAACATAAACACCACACTTCCAAAACTTCCTATTGCCCTCTACTCTCCTCCCTCATGCCCTCCCTGAGTTAGGCGAAGAGGAAAACAGAAGCGGTAACTGAACGAAACGTTTCTTCATTAAAAGTTGGTCACACAACTGGCTGGCTGCTAAATTGGTGGCAGGCCTCCTAATACGGGATCGGCAGGATACTCTAGAGCGGCTCTCATCAATCAATATGGCAGTGGTGCTATAGAGCCACTTTGCCAGATCCTGACTCCTGAGAATGATGAGGTCTCCTCGCCCTGCTGGTTACGGGTTCAGTTCCTAGACCTCCTTTTCGGCGCTGGAAACTTGTTTTGTTCCCTTCTGGACCTAACAGGTCATTACATCCGATATCCGTTCGTCCATATCTTCCCAGTGTAGACTGTATAGATTACTGGCTGACCAGTAGAATTTTAGCTATTTATTCATGGTTTATTATAGTTTATAATGCCATTGGTGATCAGAGTGTGATAACGTATTACAGTATTTTGTCTCTTTTAGGAAACATTCTTTTTTTATTGTGGCAAAATAGTCTGAATAGAAAGGGAAAATTTTAGTTTTTATCTATTTGTAGAACACTGGAAACATTCATGTAAAATATGTTTTACGGTTTTCGTTATTTGTTCGCTTAAGAATATGAAAGCTGTGGGCTTAAGCATATAGAGATTAGCTCATTCAAACAAGCGATTCATGAAAGATTATTTAATATGAATATTAATCTGGGTACAATTAGGCCCATCCCAGATTTGAAAATTCCTTTTTGGGTGAATAATATAATAGTATAGATACAGATCGGTGGCAATATTTTTTAAGACGTACCGAATAGAAATTCAAAACTCCTTTTTAAAACTGATGGAAATATAAAGAGGTTTTCACTGATTCACTGATGCCTCCAAAATAGAAGATTGTGTTGGTTATGCTATCGCGCATTAAGTCGATTTTTTTCCCTCGTTTGCTTTCAGAAGTGTTGGAAAATATTTAGAGGGACGAATTTAGGACTAGAGATATGAAAACAATGGCAGTTGTCCCTACCTTAACGAGTAAACGTCTCGGACAATTTGAACATAAAAACAATACTCTAGTCTACGAATAGTAATAATAAAATAAAAAATATCATTTCTTGAAGCAGCAGAATAGCGTTCTGAAGTTGATCAAAAACTATAAGCAGCTTGTCCTCGTTCTATAGTTCTATAGTCCTCGTTCCATAAAAATAGGAAGCTAAAACAAGAATCATCACAACTATATTATTGTCAACTAAAACTGGCCACTGTTGGCGACACCCGTCGCCCCCAGGTAACCACGTAACAACAAAAGGTACCCACCTTAACTCACATATTTCAAAGGCTGTAAAGTAAAAAACTTGAAGTAATAAAGTAAAATTGAGGTAAGTAAATAGACAAGGATTTTCGGTTTATTGGCATTAATAGAACTGTGATAACATTTAAATTCCGGTCCATTGATTTTTGGCAGCTCATGAATTGTTACAAATTTGTTATTATATTTGATGATTTCAATTTCGACAAGAGTGTGGTATTTTTCCTGAGATCATTTAAAGTGTTATTTTAATTAATAAGTACAATTCAATATTAAAATATGCAATACAATATAATATATTACAATAACATAAATAAATCATTACTAGTTAATAATGCGAATAATTTAACCTGCCAGGGGAGTGTTCCATTTCCACCGGGATGAACCACAGCAATCATGAAAGCTCTACAATGGATAGTAGACTCCAAAAAGTAGGTCTTTTTAACGGAATCATAGAGTGTTTTGGGTGCAACCAATGGCTCAAGTCACGTGGGTGTGGGTTCCAGCCCACTGCGGAACCTCAAAGCGGTCAATGAAGAAGCTGAGCAAGCAGATTTGGCTGGAAGTAGGAGAAGGACCGAATTAACTAAACTGCAAAGTGTGACCTATGAAGACTGGATGCAACAATTAAAGAAAAGATTACTTGCAGAATGAGAGAAAAGTTTGAAAAGAAAAAAGTCCATGCTACTAGAAGTAAAACCTGTTTGGAACAAATAGATCAGAAGCTCCAGAACGTTGAGAAGTGGAGAAATAACAGAATAGGGCACTGCCAGTTAACGCATCGCTACCTTCTAAGAGGTTTAAGCGTCCACATCCGGAAAGTGGGACTATATCCCGCAATTAGAAAAACATTTGCTGCTAGAGTGCCCCTAATTTGAACAAATTAGAAAAAAAAACTAGGATTATCAACAATTTTATGAGAAATACTGCTAATTAGTGAAGGACAAGTCTCCACACTACTGGGAGTACTGTGTACAGAATATAACTAATTCTTTGACGCCATTGACCCTTTTGAGTAAACAGAAGTAAAAAAAAAATTGTTATATGTCATAATTTATCATTATTATTTTAAATGGTTTCATAGTTCATATCGATTTGAAGGTTTTAAAGGTAGAAGATTGATGTATTCAAATCCGTCGTTTGAGCGTATCCCTAATCATTTATTAAAATTTCAAATGATCCAGGAAATGATTAGAGGCTTTATTAAGTTCCAAGACATTTCATCAAGAGCCTAATCTGTTTTGAAAGGGCATTAGGCAGTTTGGGAAAAATGTAATATGATGAAAAAATACACGATCATTAATTCCATACAAATATAATTCATAATATAATCCACTAAAATAACTTTTTTCATTTTCACCTCAATAGCCTCGGATTGCGGAATTCACGTTTACTGAATGATCTCGGGAACACCAATTTTTTTATAATCTCAGCTTCTGTCCCAATGTTATGAAAAAATCACGAAAAATTTGGACTTTTAAATCACTCCGCAGATGCTACGGCCCGCGGTCTACTTTCGGTAACGCTACTATTGTCTGAAAAAATTATTATTTATTTTTTTATGGCTTTTCCCTGTTATATATTGGTCTAAATAAAATATTTCGACCCAGAAAATGTACGAAATATAATATTGTTAACGAAAAGGGTAATTTATCATTTGCAATGAATATGCATTTTGTTATCAATTATGGATTATACGGAAACATGGGTTAATAAAGCCATGTTTCCGATATTAAAATAAAATTCGATGAGCATAGAGAGTCATTACCGCTAGGGCGTGGTATTGTCGCAGACAGCATTGCAGGTCTAAGGAAACGACTCCTAACTAAATAAAAAAGACGAACAACGACCTCGAAGGAGCGACAGCTGCGGCAAATAAAAAAGGCAGGAGTGGTCCTCCCGTTCCATTACTGGCTCCTGGACCTTGCAGATCCTCCATTCAGCTTCTGATGGACCTTTCCGCCTCCCTCTTTTGTGAATAATCTTCTGATCCTGTCATATATTAACTGGATCTGCCAAATGTCTGATTCTTTGTGTGGTATGCATCGATTTGTGTTCGTAATCCAACACAATCCCAGATTAATGGAATACGACACATTCATGACATACATTCGTGCTTATATGCAAAGAATATTTTTGAAATACTATAAAATAAAATATATCTACCATTTATTACTGCAGTTGGTCCCTCGAGATGAAGTGATTATCTATAGGAACGCCTTGAGCTTGAAAAGTTCGTTTTTCGTAACAATGAGTGTAATTTCAGAAACACTGTCAAATTTTTAATAGTATAATTTCCAAATGCATTAAAAGTAAATACAAATAAAAAGATATATATTACTGTGATTATTAAGTAATTTATTGCCCGAAAATCTAATTGACAAATCATTCTTGATTTTGAAACAAGACTCATTCGATCTGGATTTTTCTTTCTTTTAAAGGAAATTTAATAACCTTTCAAATGAGCCCAAGAAAATTAGGGGCTCTGAGGAGAAAGTTTTATCAATATTTTTTTAGCCGTTTTGGCGCTAAAGTCTATGGAAAACAAGTTTTTCAGCTATTGCGCAAATGGTGTCCAATTTAGTGCACAGGCATTCGGGGACAAAAAGACCCCCAAAAAAAAAATCGGTCTAATTGCTCAAGAGATAATCGTGGTAGAGACAGGCAGACCGATGGCTGAAAATGTGTTTCTGGACTCGATGGGCTCAGAAACATAAAGATCTTTATAAAGATTATATAAAGATATATATCTTTATATATTATAATGATGGGATCTGAAACATGAAGATCATAAAGATCTTTATAAAACTGCGAATCAAAAATTTGATCCAATTGCAATACCTTCCTTGCCTTTGCGGTAAGAAAAGTAAAAATGGATAAATGCAATTAAGTACATGATGATTGATTTTAAATAATTAATAACCGTTATTTAAATTCTCTGATTCAAACAGAGATAGAAAATTTTTTGATTCTGATAGGCATGCCCAGAAGTCAAACCAATATCGACTAGGTGAAGTTGAACCTTGAACTGACCTACAAGTTGGTTTCGGTTGTCCGGATTCGTTAATAGAGTTACTGCCTGCGTGGAATCGGTTGGCCAAGTCCCAATAAATAGCAGATCGCAAATGTTGTTTCTGTAACAGCTTTCTGGGCCTGTTAAATTGAACACTAATTTCATTTTATTTCCGGTGTTTTTTCTGTTGCTGTTTTGTGTTTTCGGTTTCTTCTGCATAGGTTTTAATGGTTTCTGTAATATAAATATGGGCTTTCTGATATTATGAAAGTTTTAACGAGTAATTTCCATTGTTGGATCGGCAGCTCTTGAACTAACTGCTATCTTTGATATCAGTTTGGGCGGTTAGTTATGATGGTCAGTTTTGTTACTGTTATTTGTTCAGCTGTGAACATTCGCAGTTCATTGAGAAATATAACCAAGTACTAACGATTTTAATGATCATGTAATTTTTCGATTTATTACTTAATAACTCATCTGGCATTTTCATGTTTTTCTTGTTTTTTTTATTTATTACAGGAGCGTTGGATAAATTATATCAACAAGACAAGATTCATTGCATGAATTGAAACCCCAAAACATTTTAAATAGACCAAATATTAATTTTTTTTGTCTTGCACCCTAGTAAAACTCATTTAAACCATCTAAAACTTAAAGCATTTGCTTTAGGAGTATGCAACCGCTCGGAATTAAGAAGTGTTTGAACGAAGTTGGATTATAAGGTCAGAGAAAATTAACTTCTCAACTTCTAGTGAACACTCGGTGTCCGTCAATCGATAAATGTTTAATATCAAGTCCCGGCAACTGAGTCGGTGAACTTTTTATTGGAAAGGCTTTTGGCGAAGTACAACTTCACCGGGAAAATAAAGCCTTTTGTACTGCCACGATTGAATTACTCGCTCTTGAAAGCCAATGGTCTGTATTCAGAGGGAGATAGGTACTTACAAAGATAAAACTTGATTACTTAATGTTGATATTGAACGAAAAAATCCACCAATGATTAAGACTAATTATTTTTATATCAAACAGAATTTATTTAATAATCAAACAGAAAATTCAAGCTAGAAAAAATAGCTCATGTGATGTGTTCTACCACTATATAAAGTGTAAAAGATTATTTATTTTACTAAAAGTGCTTTCTAACCGTTTTGGATGGACATAGATTTTATAGAATTAAAAAATCATCCTTTATTATAAAAGTATTAAAGCTACGTTTTGACTCATACAGCTATTTTTAAATTTTTCTGTAATTAATTCTTTCATCTATGGTTTCGACGAAACCTAACAAACCTCAACGACCCGTGAAGGGTCTTGGGTTCAATACTTGGTAAGGACCGTACTGTTTCTAAACCAACGGTTGTGCAAGGAGGTGATTTAGCCGGGATCACGTTCAACCGTCAGGTTTTTCCCCCAATTAAGAGTACCCACTTTATCGAGGCTGGGAGACAGCCGGTCTCGAACCCGGGACTGGGAGCATGGTAGCACAGTGCCTTACCTCTGAGCTACTCCGCTCCCTAGGTTTCGACAAAAGTAAATAAAATTTAGTCATTTTTAAAATTATATGGTTGTCATCTCAAATTTTTATTTATGTTTCAGATTTGTTTCCCTCTTACATCATAAAGCAGTATGACACACATCTATTCAAGCTTTTATTATCTGATGTATCCACTTACACGGCTTTCCGCTTTGGGTCCGAATTACATTTTTTTTTTTCTATATTTTGCTAATATTGATCTTACGAGGATTTTTTTTTTTTTAATTTTAGGTTTGTAGATTATTTAAGTATCTTTCAAAATGAGCTTCTGTAAGGAGATGTATGGTTTTCAAGTAATTCGAAAAAATAAAAAGAAGTGAACGTGTTTCTGTCTGTGGAGCATACACAGAATACTTTGAAAACGTCACTGCAAAGTCCAATTCGTTACATCTGCTAATACGTTTTTGATTTAGATGATTTTTTTTTTGTTTTGTAGGGAATTCAATTACTTTTCAAAGGACCATATAGGTGCATAATTCACGATAAAATATATAGTTTTATGCAAACAAAGTTTTATTTTCTATATAACATGGTCTCCTGCTTTTTCTCGAGAATGTACTATACACAAAAATCTGAAGGGCTTTAACGAAAAGAGTTCCAACAAAATCGTTAGAGCCGTATTGTCCCTCCATACCTCCTTTGTAGGCTTGGTATTGGCATTGAGCTTTTGCAAGTTAAAGCTGAAACTGCCAGTATGTTCTTATTTTATTCCTAAGAATTCAAGAATCTTGTTTCCAACAAAATAAAAAAATGAGCAAACCTTCAATTGTATTTTCAGAATTTGGGCTCCTGATGCTTTTATATCTACTCCCTTGTTTCCTGGAATATTAGTATAAACAGTGTAGTAAAGCTCAGTAGTGAAATAGAACTTTTGGACTAGAGGGTTAACTTAATGAACTCTGAAATGTTTTTAAGGCACTAAAAGAGTCTGAAGAGATGATAACTGATATTTTTTACTGACGATCGGACTAGTTGAAGTAACTTGATATCGCCGTCAAATCCGCTGTGAAAATATCTCAAACTTTATTCAACTTATACAATGGAGTAGAGTCATCTGTATTTTTATCATCGGAAACTATAAAATGAACGTGCTTGTAATTACTTAACTGCGAAGGGAATTTTTAGATGGTATCTTATCGGCAAAATTTTGGATACATTTAGCATTTCATAGTTGAACTAAGTATCTGACATTAATGAACACTTTGCTCTTTAAATTTTATATTTCAGGAATTTTCAGATTTTTTTTATATCTTTTGGCTTTTCTCTGTTTATAAATAAAATCTTATATAGGATCTTATTCTGGCTGAGTATAAATTTTTGTTATACATTGGGCACTCAGAATTTTGAGGCGATAAAAAAAAGAGGTGGGAATTCCGCTTCAACGCAGGTAGTGAGCTTGTTCTGAAAGATCAATTGCAAATGCCGTTTTTTTTTCGTATTTCGATCGAGGTTTATGAAAAAAAAGTCAATTTCCAAACATTAAGATTAGAAAAGAATTTAAAAAATCGCGTTCAGGATATTCTTTTAGCAAATTATGTATGGAATTAAGAAAGTAAACATAGGATTGTTAGTCATGGGCAGTGGATGAGAACAGAATCTCCAAGATGATTATGGAGGGACATCTAGGAGGAACATTAAATAGATGAAGACCAAGGTTGCGTTGCCGGGAAAATGTGGAAGCGGGCCTGAGAATGGCCGAAGATGGAATGGAGAAGGATTGCAGATGAGGCGAGAAGCCTTCACGAACTGCAACGCAATCGGAAAGAGAGCGAGAGGGTTTGAGGAAGAAGGAGAGAGAGAGAGATAATGTAAGAGGGAGAGATAGAAATTGTGTAAGGAACAAGAACTTAAAGGTTTATTTATAACTTTTTGCTTTCATTAATTTATTAAAGTATATTAAATAAAGTATCTTACCATATTAAGAAATATATTTAAATTTTAGCCTGTTAATTACTTCTTAGGTCATATTGTCTCGCTACTTTTTTTAACGGGACAAAAAACGGTCTATGTTCTGTAGTATAAACAGGACGGATAGCCAAGGAGTAATTCTTGGAACATTAGAAAGTAAATTATGCGAGATAATTTAAATGTTTTGGGTGTGGTTACACCTTTAGGGTCTATAAAATTTAGTCAATGATTCAAAGATTTGACTTAATGCTGGTACATTTTAAGATAATTTAAATGAATTTTATAGGCTTACGATCTTAACATGGGACAAAGCAAGATCTCCTGAAATCTCATTCGAGACAACCAAAAACACAAGATCTTTTGATAATCCTTCATTGTTTTTCCATCTGTCGAATTTCGCTTCATCTATTTCCAATATTGCAAAACCAGAACTGCAAACATTCTCTTCGTGAGAATGTGATAATTGATACAAATCATTCTACAGGAATCGGGCTCGTCTAAGATTGTTACTGTCAATATTCTCAAGTATCCGTCGGTTATAGTTCATCAGGAGCCAATATATATATATATATATATATATATATATATATATATATATATATATATATATATATATATATATATATAAACTATCAAATTTTTTTATGAATTATTTGAACCACCCAACCGTGAATTACATTCCGACGAATTCTTGACTAATATTAAAATAAAAGGAATTATCTTCGGAAGGTATTTATGTGAAAAAATTATCAGGACTATTAAACTAAAACGATGGTGAAGTTGAATTAAATATTGCGTGGTTTCTCTTTGCAATGCAGATAAGCATTAGTAGATATTCCAGTATTCTAATGAGTTGCTTACAGAAGTAGAAAGTCAGAATGATCACGACATGAGGGTATGTGCTCTTATCTTGAGATGCTCTTATTGTTATTCGTTGAGAGTTATAGCGATCCATGAACAGAACCTACAAAAATCAGAATGCAGAGCATAAGTCTGACAAATGGGCTGCAAAAAGAGAGGCAGGCGGAATACAGTATTCAGGGCGATCGGCGCCTCCTGGGACCTGGAAGAAGGGAATGGAGACGGATCGCTGTGGATGCGAGACCGGACCGCCGGTAATTGTCGTATATAAATGAGGCCGATGTTTTGTCTCATATATCACCGTTAATTATTTGGAAAAGGGTGCCCTGGGGTGATTTGGGGTTCCCCGCCCGGGGATGAAAATTCGATTAGACAGCCTCATGATCATGGTCCTCAGTCGGTCAGATACTGGACTGAGGTGGGCAGGTCTCCTGGAAGTCTACATTCATTGTCTGCTTGTTTTCAGTACCTTGAAGTCTGTCTTCAGTTTGAAGATATAATTTTCTTAGAACTTTCCAAAAAAATAAAAAATGTTTAGAAAGGACAAGAGGTGTGTGAAATTAAATTTTTATTGATCTAAAAACTAAAACTAAAAAAAAATAAGAGCAGCAAATAATTGACAAGATAAAATTGAAAGATTCCAAAAACAACTCCTTAAGTCTAAAAAATACCAACGATTGACTGGTGACTGGTGACTGGTGAAGTCACCGTTTTTTTTTTAATTTAGGCTTCCTCAGGACATAATGGGAGGATATCACATAAATGCAGACCGAAGAAAGCATATTGAAGATCAACAGTCTAAAAAATACACATCAACTAGAGATAGAGACAGCACATCCCTCCAAAGCATATCAACAAATATTCATGTTGACTTTAGCATTTTAGAGAATCGGGCCTTTGTTTTTGGAATCTCCCAATTATGTCTTGCTCAAAATTGAAAATATTTACGAAACTATTTTCCTGAAGACTCCTATATATCTACCGAGAGCCCGATGTTGCACAAGTTCTACGCACAAGAAGCCTACGTTGGGCTAGACATGTGGCCCGAATGGGAGGCGAGGAGATTCCAAGAAAGCTGCTGACAGAACAGCTCTTCGTGCGAAGACGGAGAGGAAGGCCGAAGCTTTGATGGTCTGAAGGAGTGACAAGTGACGCTCGAACTATGCATCAGGCTTTGGGACTGGATGGTGGCTGCCAGAGACAGACGCTTGGAGGTAGCTGGTTGAGGAGGCCAGAACTCGTCACCGAGTTGTAGCGCCGAATTGATTGATTGATTTTTCTGAAGAAGACAATGTGCAATTTGATTTATATTTTAGAAATAACTAATCTTCGCAAAATATACTTATCCCGTTTTATATGTGAATATGTCGGTGATTCTCAGATTATCGACAATTTTCCTGATACAAATTTTAATAATTTTGACTGCATTTAAATAAAATTTTCTTAATATCAACGCCTTATAATACGCTCAGCTATTAATCTCAACAAGTGGCCCTGATCAAAAGTGCTATTCGTGGGAAAGTTTAATGTTTTCAAATGCCTGTTAATTACCGTCAGCCAGCTTGAATATACTAATTTTCTTATAAGATCAAGAGACAAGAAAGTAATAAATTGCCATTTAAATAAAAATGTTTTTATTTGCAAATTTCATTAAAATAATAACTATTATTTTATTTACAAAAAATTCAACTTGTCACATTATTTTTTTTAAGAATCTTAATTATACAATGATTATAAATAAATAAAACCTTTATTGCATGAGGAAAAAAACAATATTTTGTAAAATAAATAATAACTTGCAACAATATAAATAAAATGTACTGTTTCTGAGCTATTTACAATTAATAATAATCTATTACAAAGTTATACCTAGTACTTCAAAAAACTGTTTGCAATATATTCACAACTATAAATAAGCAAAGTATACAAAGATAACAGTGCACAAAAACAAACAAAAAAAAAAAAAAAAAGTAAGTCGCAATAGACTTTTATTTAGGTTACAACTCTTAATTATATATAAAAATAGTGGTACAAACATTTTCAAGGAATGATTAAATTCTTGTAATTACAATACTTTTTTTTGATACATTATAGAGGTTCGAATTAAAAAAAAAAATTAAATATTCACTCAGAAGTCCCTCGATTAATCGGATTCGCGACAATTTCAGTATTCAGGGAAGTTTGCTTGAATTAATCCCGTCATTGCACTAGCGATAAAATTAATTGTATTTGCCGAACAACTCCAAACTCAATTTGAACCTCCATCTCATGCCATGTTTTAGGGCCAAGCGTTATTAGAATTTTCGTCAACACAGTTCGGGAGATGATTTTTTAAACTCTCCTTTACTTTAAAATCGTCACAAAGGAGTCGGATTGAATAATGGATGCGTCATTATGTCACTTTACGATCAACCGTGACGCGAAAGGGTTGAATTAAAGTTTCATGATCACTCTACATCATCAAATATTTTAGAGATTTTGATTTACATCTCACTCCTTTCGTAGACTCTTTATAGTCATTCTTTTTTAAAGGTATTACTTTTTAGATGTTTTTTATTTTGTTTATATTAAAGACAGCTCGCGTATGAATTATATATATATATATATATATATATATATATATTAGCTATAAGCGTATTAAGGGAAAACATATATAGTAGTTGGAAGCATTCTAAACGTTCACCTGCTTTAAAAATCTTTCCTATATATATCAACATGTTTATCATTAACACTCATTTTCTTTTAACAATTTTTTGTTTATTAAAAAATTAAAAACAAATATCCATATTCCCTTCTCATTTCACGTTCTTACTCAATATCCATTAGTTCAGAAATCAAAGTGTTTGAAGTAATAGCTACCTAACTAGGACAGCCGAATGCCATTCCCAGAGATATGGGCCGGTTAGTGTTCTGTTATTTTTAACTCTTATTTAGCTAAGCACTAGCCTTAATGGCTAAGTCAGCAGGATATATAGGGTCCTAAGGCCTTTTATTTATCTTCACATAGAATGAAATTATATCAGTTTCCTCTTCCTTTCAAATTCATTTTCTTTTTAAATATAAATAATTCTAATTGAAAATTCTCTTTTACCAATGATATCAAAAGATCAACTATGAGAAATAAAAGTAAATGTTGTATGTAAGCTTTCTAAAATCATATTAACAATTCTAAACATCTTCCTTTTATATTCTCGGTTTATCAGTTTAAAACAATATACATTTTTATATTAAGGATGTAATGTTAAAAATAAATCTAAGTATCTGCATGACTTTTTTGGGACCAGATCAGTGAAATGCACATTCGCTAAATGAAATATCTTATTTAATAGAGGGTACCATTTCAAAATATTTCCAGCTATCGTCTTTATGCTGGGGAAGGGAGGGTAAAATTGCCAGGGCGGAAAAAGTGGCTATAGCATGTTTTTTGCACTGAACAGTGCTGTCGCCTGCTAGGAAGCAGTCTGACTATTTTAAATAGGCATCATTAGTGTTGTCTGTGAGGAAGCTTCTTCTGCTATTTTTCTTTAAAAACTTTTGTGATTTTCACTCATCTTATGTTAAGATAAGTCACTTATATGTGTGTTTTTCTCTCCCACAATTATCTCTTGAACGGATGGACCGAAATAGATGTTTTTTTTTTGTCTTTTGTAGGGGTTCCCCTCTGTCCCCGATGTCTGTGTAACAATAGCGGCTGCGCAATAGCCGAAAACTCTGTTTTTATTTAGACCGTTGAGCCAAAAGGGATCTAACCATTTTGATGAAACTTGCCTAAATTCTTCTCTTCATAGCCCTTTTAATTTCCGTATATGATGGAACCTCGAAAAAAGTTTGAAAAATGTATTGAAGAAAAAAAAGTTTATTTGCTCATAAGTCTAAAAGTAATCCATTAATAAGTCTAATACATTTTTTATTTGGATTATATTTATATATATATATATATATATATATATATATATATATATATATATATATATATATGTATACCTACAAAAATAGGTTACTTGAAAAGTAATTAAATTCTCTACAAAAAAAATCATCAAAATCTGATCATTATTAGCAAAAATTCAGCCTATTGAACTTCGTAGTCATATTTTTAAATTAATCTGTGCATGTTTCTATAGAAGCCTGTACTACACATCTCCCGAATAATTTCATGTGCTCATTGGAGGATCTAAATGGTCTAAAAATCTAAAAAAATAAAACAATCTCTATCGGGCCAATATTTGAAAAAGATACGGCAAACAGTTTTTGTATTGGAACTTTGCACTATAAGCAAAGAAAGTCGTGTGAGTGGATACACCAGAATATTTTTAAGACTTTTGATGTGAGATGTGTTGTTTTTGTTCTGCACTTATGTGATCTCATCTTTTTCTGTGCTGATGATACCTGAATAGAAAAATGTTGATTGATTATTTATTCATTGATATTTTAAAGACTTAATTACGGCTCTGTTTTCGGAACCCAATAAGAACCCAACAATAATTTTATCTATTACGTGGAGTTTATTGCTCATTGTAATTAATTGGTTTATTAGTCGGTGTTCTAAAGGGCGGAGTTACCAGGGTTGGAGCCACTAATCATCGCCTCAGACACGTTCCTCCATTAGACGGCCTGGATACAGACATCCTATACTCACACCTTCTGTTACCACTTACCTCAGAAGGTTCCCTTTCACCACACGTTAGCTACCAACTAACTAAGCTCTCGTATCTTAGATTTTTCTTCTTCTCCAACTATTCTCCTCAGCGCTGATAGAGTATAGTTCAAGATAATATGCAATAGTTGGAAAGAATATGAAATCATGAAATACCGCTTTTGATGCCCTTCAGAATAATCCAGTGCAAAATAAACCACAAAGCCCAAAATGATTATTGCATAACAATACGGGTGGGATATCCAATACCATCACTATATGATAAGAGTACCTTTTCAAGGAGAGCAGTATATTACTTTCTGTGGAGGCAATTGGCCCCAGTACTCACTAATTTGGTCCCCGGTGTATCTTACAAAAAAAATTCGCAGGAGTCCTTACTCAGCAGGAGGCTAAAGAAAGAGTGAACAGGATGAAGATATTTCTAAAGGAACCTGGCGAGGCAATTACTGGCAACCAGTTCCTTCATTCGCTAATGAAACGGCCTCACCATAAAGTCGGCAAGGTCTCTTCCTATCGATGCTTCATCGCTACTTTACTCACTCTGCAATTGATTTCATCAGTATACGTATTCAATTAGTTGATTAGTTTTGTTGCAATAAAATGGAGTGCCACAATTTCGTCTGATTTACTGCCAATATTTTATACAATATATTGCCATGTATCATCTCTCTCTCTCTCTCTCTCTCTCTATATATATATATATATATATATATATATATATATATATATATATATATATATATATACTTATACATACAAAAGCAACCCAGTTAAAAATACGGCCAGGTTCATTTTTAGCAAAAAATTAGTTAGGCATTGTTTCGGTAGGGTAGCTTCATCCTCACAGAATTCATCCTGGAAAATTTTGCAAAGTGGACTATCGTAAGGGCATTAAGCCTTCGCTGGGCTGGTTATGTTCCAAGAATAGATCCAAACGAAATGCCATCCAAAATTCTACCAGGTCGAGTTTATACTATTCTACCAGGCCGATTGGACGACTGCTGTCGCAAGATCTCTGCTTGGTGTCGGAAACTGGATGGCTGCAGCACAGAGTTGATATAACTGGCGATGTATGCTATAGAAGGCTTTGACTCAACACGTTTTTGGGTCGTAGATCATATCATTTTTGCGATGGCTTCAACAAATACATTATAATAAATATTTTGATAATGACGCCCTGCTACAGTGTGCCTTCCTTACTCTATATAA
The DNA here is from genome assembly GCA_948150685.1 of Rhaphigaster nebulosa. NCBI lineage: Eukaryota > Metazoa > Arthropoda > Insecta > Hemiptera > Pentatomidae > Rhaphigaster > Rhaphigaster nebulosa. The sequence continues at coordinate 16,649,798 of OX411311.1, forward strand.
AGGTGTGGTATAGAAATGCGGTGAAATATTGTAAAAGATCACCTACATCATACAGCATAAGTGGCTTAATATCTTTTCAACTTACTACATGATGGAATTTCTAAAGCAGAACGGCAAATTCCCAAATCGGAGTACATTCTCATGTGCGTGGTTCGCGGTTCCACACTATTTGCCATACCAGGAGCACGCCTAATTACAGAACATTCTCACACTCGGTATTTTATTTCTGGGAAATTTACGAACAAGTTTCGTAACCTAAAACTGATCTAATTAAATTAAAAAAAAAAAATTAATTTAGTAGTGTCCAGGAAGTCATAGTAATTTTCTTAGGGGATTTGTGAAGTTAAATTTATTTACAGTAAATATGTAGGTAGGCATAATTATCTTTTAAGATCATAACGATTCCTAACTTGTAAATTCTATTTTTAATGCATATATGTAATGCTAGGACCTGAAGATGGAGCAATTGCCCCGAAACGCTGTGTGCAAATTAAATAAAAGAATGTAATCTTAATAATCCCTATAAGATCATTTTCAAAAAAATTACTTCGAAATGTTGACAGACAGAAGAGCAGATGAGTTATGTTGCTGTTTCACTTTATTGTTTTGATTATTTTTTCTTCATTTTTTTTAATTTAGTTTTCATTGAGTTTTTAATTTGCTTTTAATTGCTTTTTTGATACTTTTGTTATTTGTATAATTTTTTTATTTGCAAACAAATGAGCTTGCTTTTAAAAGGGCAAATATCCAATTTAGAATTTTTTTTAGTGAGGTAAAAAAACGAACGAGAGTTTTTCATTTAAAACATTAATAGACACTGCCGTATTTATTTTGGGATATGTGTATTTTTGGTCAGAACACATGGTTTGTATTTAACACCTAATTTAAGCCTTGCAAGTGAAAGGACTTTGTTCAGTTTTGATTGCAAGTGATTGGAGGGTTCGATGCACTTCATCCAAATGAAATGAAAAAAAAACTTTTTTTTTTATTTTAATGGGCGTCCTTTTGTAAGTAAGCTCCTCCAATGTTAAATATACCAATTATCCGAGAACATGTATTTATGAATAAATTAAAATATTATAATTATTAAATAAACAAACTTAAAATCCATCAGTATTTTATATATATTACATTATTTTTTCGTTTAATTATTTATGAATTGACTATTAAATTATCTATTGTCACTCACAAATAATTGTATAAAGTATTATATACCTTATACAATTATTTGTGATTACTATATACTTTATGATTACTATAATTTTCTAACATTTAAATCGAAAATCGCTTTACAAGTACTCAGCAAAATTTAAGAAATTCTACATATGGTATATTGAAATACAAAAAATAACGTTAAATTAATTAATAAATCGACTTAATAATTTTGAATTATGGATGAATTATTAAGGGAAATAAGAGTAATAAGAGAAATTCAATTTAAATTTTTATTTCAAGTAGAAAAGTTACCTATCCAAAAAATAAGGCAGCTAATAAGGGCCACAGAATAGCCGTTCTAACTTCGAAAAATGTTTGAAGGATACTTCATCCTTTGACGTTAATGAAAAATAATTAAAAACCATTTATGTTTTCTTCTTCTTTTTTTTTTCGAAAAGTGTTCAAAGGATGCTTAGCAACTTTTCTTCTTTATTGAAATTTACTTTGGAGTTGGGAAAGTTGCGGATGTTATTAGAGTTTTGTAATTTTCAGGAAGAATATTGTCGTGTACTTAAGAAGCTGGCTGGCATCCTTATATATTTTTAAGTTTCTTACATAACAAATTAATTATTGTTGATTGCGCACTCCAGAAGAAGCTTCCAACTATCGGAACCTGCAATCTTCGAAGTTTATGTGAGAACTCTTATAAACTTTCTTACAATTACGACTTGGACAATAATTAAATTGCGCAATTTGAAAAATCTGTAATATATTTCTCAGTGGAAGTTCAGGTTTTAAATAATTTTTAACTATTCAGTGTGTTTCATTGTGAAATAAATTAGCTAATTTTAAGAATATTGGAAAATAGAATATTAGGAGAAATTTGTGTAAACGCACAATTAAAAAAAAAGTATCTCGCTTAAATGATATTTGTTGCTGAATCTACTGTTGTTGTTTTTTCGCAATATTTTTTAAATAATTTCACTGTCACCTAGCTTCAAGGACCGAAGAGTAATTAATGAAAATATTATAACTAATATTTTAATGAATTTAAATTATATTAAAATTTTGTATTATATTATTATTATATTATATAAATAATCATTAAAAAATGTTGAACATTAACGAGTGATAGATACAACTCGGCTTAAAAAAAAATATGTATTTCATGTAAATATATCAAATATAGTTGAAATCTTTAGAATATGATTACATAAAATAATTATTTAAGCTAAATGTTGTTAATTATAATTAATTTATAAGGGTTTAGTAAAAATTAATAAATAATAAAATTAATCTATTAAGTTTTTTGCCTGGAATTCAAGTTCATTACAATTTCTGAGGCGTGATTCTAATAGTTTATTATTCAAGCAGCTCTCATCTAGGGTTTACCTTTAGAAGCCCTTTGAGAACATTTCTTAGAAATGACTTGAGTATCTCAAAGGGTAGTAGCCCCCCTTAGGTAAATATATAAATACATTAATGTTAAAATAAAACCTGAAACTCCAGTATTAATCGGCTCGTCCACGCTGTTCGATTTTGGTTTGGCGCATTGGCCCTAACCAGTGTCAAACCAAATTCGAAACAAAAGTTCAACAGTTTGTACATAGATAAAAACACGTTTTCTCTCCTTTATTCTTCATTCACCATTCCCTGCATGTAATCTTATTCGTCTAGTCTTCTGTATAAATTGCAATACAATGAACTTTTCGGAAATATTCGGTAATATCAGAAACAGTTAAATCCTTAATTCCTAATTATTTTTGTTGTAGAAATTTACAGTTGAACATTATCACCTCTATTTCTCAACTCGAATCCAATTATCGTCTTTGAGATGATCTCAGCAAACGTGTGAGAATTGACACTTTGAAAAACTTAATAGGTTTAGGAAAAGCATCTTAAAAAATTATTCAACGATTTATGTTCCAGACCCATTAGCATAATGCTTAGTATCATATTCTACTGTGATTTGAAATATAAATTATAAAATTGTACCTATTTGTATTTAATCTTATAATTTGTATATTTATTTCACGACATCATCGCTGAAGTATCCGTTGAAAACACGTATTTATTTGGTTCCTCCACATTCTCTACAAATTAGTGAGGGCCAATGCCTGCATGGAGCGGACATTTACACAGCTTTGCCTTGGAATACCTTCCGATAATGTAAGGACTTGGAGATATTGTTCATTTAAAAAAAAAAAAAAAAGGTGAAAACACGTTTAGCCAAAGGAAAGATGCGTCATTCGGAGGTATGATATAATGTATTGCAAAATTTGAAAATTTAATGTATTGATGTATTGAAAATATCTCAAAAAATAAGTTTATTCATTCGTTATAAATACATACTTTATGATTATTATTATTAGTTCAACTCGGTGATGAGTCCTGGCGTCTTTAACCAGCTTCCTTCAAACCCCGAAGATCTAGTCTGTCAGAAAATATATTATTTTTGGTAGGAATAAATCAATTGAAAATAATGTTTCATCTGAAATTTATGAGAACGATTTATTTTCAAGCAAGATTTCATAGCAATTGTTTATATTATTTAATTATTATATTTTATCAAAGATGTTTTTTTTTTCATCAAATATTAATTTTCTCAAGTATTAGTACCCTGTAGCACCTCGTGGGCATATCGACTGTAGCTATAGTTCTAGCTATGTCAGTATGTTTATATGTAGGTGTAATGATAAAATCGTTGATAAAGAGTTCTTGTGCGTTCGTCAACTGTTGGTAGGTTTAAGCAATTTAAATCTCTCACCTAATGAAAAAAAATCATGATATTTGCCGTTAAATTCATTAATTCAGGTCTTATTATCAGATGGATGGATACTTTAATAATAGATTTATTGTCCAAGACCATGCCGTATTATTGACACAATAGGCCCTTGACTGACAAATCCCAGCTGGTTATTATACACATAGCCATTTACAATACTCTATTGCTATTGATTCAGCAGGTAGGGTAATCCCGCTCTGGGGTACGGAACAATGCCACCGATGACAATGGCCAAGAGGGCTCTGGGGGCGGGTTGAAATAGCTGGAGGTGGTGACCACTGTACGAACTTCGAATCTTTATTGCCGAAACACAAAGCTTCTCCATGTTATATTTCTATTTCATTAATAGTTCCTTCCCCATCCAATCTTATCCCTAATAGGCGATCATGGCATCGTTAAAATTGTATTTTTATTTATTATATTAAAACATCCTATATTTAAAAACAAAAAATATGACGACTCATAACGAAAGCACCTGACTAACAAAACTCTACATTCTGACTTGTACCTACCAACACAAAAGAACTCATTATTAAGGGTATCCGTTTTTGTGTAGTAAAAAAAAAAAAAAACGATTACCGGTTATTCCGGTTATTTTTTTACCTTCAATTATAACCAATCGGTTTTAACCAATGCCAATAGCCGGTTTACGGAAAAAAAACTTTACTTTCCGGTGATTTAGAAAGAAAGTGGACAGCACTAATAATTTTAAATAATATCTAATTAAAGCAGTAATAATTTGAATACTTCCAATGAATACGAATTTTACAAAGTTTGAGAGAGCTAGCGCGGCGACCATTACTGATAAGGCGGGTGCATCGTACCCATCGTACCATTTTTTTTATTTTAAAGGATGAATTTCGGGCCACTTTTTTTTTTTTTAGGCTATAGAGCTTTGATTGAAATTTCAGATTTTTTTTTTAATTTCAAAATAGAAGCTGAACATTTTTTTTTTTTAACGGAACTTATATTCAATCATTTTTTTCTGTTTTTTGGATTTAAAGAAACAAATGACTATAACCGATAGTGCAATTAAACACACGATAAAACCAGGTTATTAAAAAAAAAAAAAAGGTTACGGATTATAACCGATCGATCGAGTAAGCTTTATGCAACACTGTATGAACTAGGAATCCCTGTGAAACTTATCCGCCTGATTAGGATGACTCTGGACGACACCAGGTGTACTGGTCGAGTCCAATCAGACTTTTCTCTGGAGTTTATTATCACAAGAGGGATTAGGCAGGTTGATGGGCTTGCTTGTCTACTGTTTAACCTGGCTCTGGAAAAAGTGATTCGGGAGTCCAGACCAATAACACCATTTTTAATAGGCTGGTTCAAATTCTTGGTTTTGCAGATGATCTAGACCTAGTTGCGCGATCATTCGAGTCACTCAAGAACGCATTTTTAAAGTTGACCGAAGCAGAAGAAGCTATGGGAAATAGTATCAATCAAGTATATGCGTGCAGGACCTGGAACAGAGATTGCAGTTAGTGAACCAGTAATTATGGTTGAATTTAAATTACAAAAAATTCCAGAGTGTGGATCACTTTACATATCTAATTGCGGTTGTAATTCGGAGAAATAGAGTATCTCTGGAAATCGGCCAGAGAATCATTAAGGCAAACAGGTGTTATTTTGGTTTCAGCAAACACCTGAGAAATTCGACCATCTCTCGCCGCATGAAATGTCTCCTTTACAAGACCCTCATTAGACCTATCCTTACTTACGGATCGGAGACCTGGACCTTCACCAATATGGAAGAGAAGGAGATACTTTTTTTGAAAGAAAGATCCTTCGTCGTATATTTCGACCAGTTAAGGAAGATGAGAACTGGAGAAGGAGGAAAAACAGGAAGATCTACGATCTGTATGGGGATATTGATGTGGTGAGGTATATCAAGCTGGGAAGTACGTTGGGCTGGACACGTTGCCAGAATGCCGGAGGAAGGGATACCAAAAAAGATGCTGGACGGAACGCCCTATCGTACAAGAGTGAGAGGCAGACCTTAAATCTTTTAAGATGGCTTTACACATATTTGCCAAGCCTCGGCAAGTCAAACGGCAAACCTGTAAAAGGGAGGTTGGCAAAAGTATGATCGCACCACAAGCTTGGGAAACAAACCGCTTGGCGTATATATTCAGTTTATTATTTGTAAAGAAGTAATATAGCGGGCATCCAAACTATAGGTTTTAACATTTGGATTATTCTATTTTTATTTAGATGAGAAGTGGTTTATTATATATACTTTTAAATACCCGCAATTGGAGAGCGACCGCACAGGATAGAACCAATTGGCGAAGGCTTATTGAGGAGGCCAAGGATCACATCGGTCTGTAGCGCCACGAAGATAGATAGATAGGTTTTTGAAATCCCAACTCTTTACTATAGATTTCATATCAATCTCACGGAAAAAAAAACCAACTTAGTAATTCACGAAATGGCTACAACTGACTCCTAGCAACATGAGGATTATACTGAAAAGGTGCTGGAGGAGAGATCTCTTTCCTCGACATGTAGGTAACTGAATAAAGTCAGAGATGAGATGCTGCTGGGTACTACCATTCCCTATGCCTATCATGCTACTACTTTCTATATCTATGTAGCCAGTTATTTTTTGATATTATTTGATTGCCAACAAACTCTTGGCATGTTTGCATTAATAACTGCAGAAAAAAATAAAATATGCAACAATTAGTTATGTTGAGTCATAAAAATATGAAATGGCAATGACTTGAGGAGAATTTACGCTTTATAACAATGGCTGAAATTCTTTTGAAGATGTCCATCACGAGAATTCTCTTAAGAGGCTTGGAAATACCATATCCGCTCTCTTATTCTAGAAGGTATTTCTTTGTTATTGACGATTTTGGATGGAGTTTTTCGGAAATGGCTAAAACCCTTAGATAGGAATTTATTGAATCCGCTTCTGTTTTACTCAACTTTAATATAACTGATTTATAAGATAATGCCAATATGATGAAGGTATTTAAAGCTTTTAGGTAAATATAATATTCTTCCACGGCCGTACGGCCTTCCACCCATCAGCTATCTCATGCAGTTATTATTATTATTATATTTATTATTAAAAAATAAAATAATTTTCTAGGGATAAATAGTTACAAACATATTCTGTTTCGTCTTTTTCAGGTAAATTGGGCTGGAAAGACCAAACTATTTATTAAATTATCAATAGATTAAATTTATAAAGAATTAAAAAATCTGACACTTTGGGAAAGGTTATACAATAATTAGCGTCTAGTTTCAATAACAACCTAGTGTTTATAAGCTATATATAAAATATATTCCAATACGTTGGTTCCATCTGAAATTGATAGAAATATTTTATATAATAAATATATGAAATAGTAAATGCTATTTCTGGATCCTCCAACTCTGCCTAAGAAAAGCAGGAAGCAAGAAATACAGAATTTAACTATTATTATTAGTATTCTGATAAAGATTAACTAAGGTTGGATGCCGATATTACCAACATTCGTTCTGCAGGCACCTCCCTTCTCTATCAGTAAAATACATGTTTTAAAGCTTACTTTAGTTACAAAGAAATAAAAATAATAATAGTTATGAAAAACACATTATTTCTATCAAATGATTTGCTGCGTAAACGAAAAATATATTCCTCCTGTGGAAGGAGAATTAAGAAGGAAAAAAAGAAGATGGAAACATTAGAAAACGGGAGGCGAACTGTGGAAACATCCACAAGAAAACAAATGGGTTTTTTTTCTCATGCGGCGGAGGAGCTGTCACGGCTTGGGGTGAAGAGACGTTATCAGTTTTTTTCTTCGGGCCTGAGATGAAACATTCGTGCCCCGAGGGTACGCATCCGACGGGAAGTTTTTATTTCCTCAAGCGTAAAAATGGCCAGGGTGAGGTCGGCAATCCAGTCACTAACCTCTTGTATTCCAAGGTTCCTCGATTCTGGAATATCTTACTCTTAATAATTTTCCTTCTTAAGAGGGGGGGGGGTCAAGTTACGCGAAGTAACTTAGCATAATGTCTATAATAGCGTAATTTAAGTTTTTTTATAAACAGATTATAATAATATTAAATAGTGTGGACAATATTTTTTATATCTTCAGGTTTTGAAAATAAATACTCTTGCAAATTTCTAAAGAATTTTGTTTTTTTCGATTAATTTATTCCTGTCAAAATTTTCAATAAATTCTTAATTATTAGGAATGAATATATTCATGTTTCTTGGAACTTACAATATAGTAAGGCAAGATGCCCCAAATCCATGCCGTTGCCTGCATTCGCCTATCCAGTTAGAAGAAATCGGAAAGTTCTTTTATAGCGTTGATATTGTTGCTACTTGCTGAAAATAGTATCTTAGCTAAGTCAACTGTCGCCAGGATCAAACTTCAAGATTGATGCCTCCTCGGGACCGGAACTAGAAGAGGTAGGGAGAAGGAGCGAAGGGTGCACTTGTCTCGAGCGGCAGAAAATAGAGAGCGGCAAATTTCAAATTGAGTAAAAAATATTTGTTTTTTCTTTTTGATAGTTTTGACATTAATTCATACAATAAAACGAGTTACTGTTATGAGGTATATTTATTTCGAAATATATCATCTAATATACTGTTACTAAAGTGTTGACATTTATTGGAGGGGAGGTAGAACGAAAGGGCGGCAAAATTAAGCTTGCCCCCCTCCTGGCAAAAATCCGATTTTCGGCTCTTCGCCTTCTGCCACATTTCCAGATTATCTGCTTCTTGGAAAATACGATACCGACGAAGTATCGATACAGACACTCATTCAAGCACTTGTATCAAATATTCGAAACCATTATGATATCGAAAGGTAATAAATAATAAGATTTAAATATTAATAATTTTTAAAAAAATCTTAAATTTGTTCAAAAACATATGAAAACATTAGTTCTGTGATACCATTTAATTTAATTAATGCTTTAAGTGAGACAAACTGATTATAATTCTTCAGTTTGGATAGTACAAATGTTCTGTAAGTTTATTCATGTATAAAACATACCGCGATAAGCCAAATTTTAATAAGTAAATGATGCAAACTGTGAATTTCATGTACACAATATTGTATTTTAGTATTGTAATTTTTTAAATATTATTTTCAATATTTTATTCTTTTCTATTTGTTGAAAAGTGAAATCCCCGTAATTTCAGTGACTACATAGCAATAAATCTTGCATTGAAAAACACTAAATAAGTTCCTAATAGGAAAAAGCACTTAATTATCTAATCTGGAAAAGTAAGATTTAACGTAAGCTTTCCTGGAATTCCAGATTATTCCAGTTTCCTTTACAGTAATCCTTTCACAAAGCCACGATGGATGGAACTGAATTATAAAATGGATTTGAACTTCTTATCGAAAAGTTCTAATTAGAGTAATGCCTTATGCTTTAAGATTATCAGGATCTTTTGTGTTAGAAGTATAGTATAATAATTACTGTAGGAAATATCACAAAGAGTTATAAAAGATCGCTAAACAGGCTAAAATATACAAAATATAACTTTCCCTATCTTACACTGCGAATTATCAATGACCGAGTAGAAGAATTTGGAGTCTATGGAAGAAGTATTAATAAAAGTTCATAGAATTTTCAGTTTTAAAATACACAATGAATAAAATATTTGGCAGCAACCACCAAGTTGAACAGTTGAAGGATCTGCATAATGGAGTGTACTTACATGCCATTTTTTTTATAGTATTATATTACGATTCTTAAGTTTAGTTAATTCAACTATAGAGATTCAAGGAACAACGAAGGCTGTATATTATGCAGATCCCAACAACGGTGCCATTTCCCTCGACCAAATCTAAAATATTTCGGTATTCTTTCACTAGGCTAGCAGATCCGGGCAATTATCTAGATAAGAGTTATATGTATTTATCAAAGTGGGACCCCACGGCCCGATTTGTCCTGCTCGAGGGCAGATAGCCCAGGGACAAAGGGTTGCTGGCTTTGAGTGTCCCTTGAGATAGCCCTATCTCATATCCTCTGTCCTCATGCGGTAAATACCATATATATATGAAATGGAATATATGTATCCTTACATCAGGATGGCATGCAGTATTTTGTCTGTGGAAACGTATTTTGTCATTTGTTTTTTTGTATTTCTTTAAGATATGTTTTTTTGAGTTGTAATTTATGTAAAAATAATTACTTCAGCGTTCATCACAATTTTAAATTTTATGAAAACATGTAAAACTCTGTATTACGTATTTACTATAATAAATTGAAATGTTTTTGTGGTGTATTACGATCTTTTTTTTTAATTATAAACTTTAGCTCCCTAATTGTATGCTTACATTTGAACTTAAAATGTTGATTCTGATTTATTGTAAATATTGTAATGCAAATCTCCGTCTGTAGCGAAGTTTTCTCACCTTATTCGTATGAAGTTATTTTCAATTCTCAATTATAACTTACAGCACGCTCTATTAATCCAATGTCGTAGAAATATTTTCCTGGCCTAAAGCAAGTAATTGGGCAGACTACGAGCTAGCTCTACAAAGCCAAGTTGATAACTCTTTCAATTTTACTTACACAGTTAATAGTTAACTTAATAGTTCTTCAATGGCAAGTCACATCTTCTCTTATTTTCCCGTAAACTGCAGCTTTACGAATATTATTTTGTTTTTTCCACTTTTAAGTTGTGAAATTTTTTTGTTAGAAAACGAAGCCCCGAAACAAAAGCCCTGATGAAAAAAGATCATGAGCATGCCGAAAAGTTTTCTTTTTTATAACGTTTAAGATATAAAAAAGAAAACACTTAGATAGGCAAGAAAAATTAATTGTAGACGGTTAAAATCGGTCAAAACCTTTTCGCAAAAGAAATTAATACCGCGAAATATGGTTATTTTCGGATATTTAATTACTCGGTTTGTAATTGTCGTAAGAACATTCGGGGTTTTTTTTTCTTACAAAAATTTTAACAAATTAAAAGTTAAAAAAACAATTTTCGGTACGTAAGTGGGGTAAGTACGCAGTAGGTTTTACAGAGTTCGGCTTTAAATGACCGTAAAATAATTATTTTTGAAGCTTTTTTTCTCTGTTTTTTTAAAAAAATTCTTAGACGAATATCTAAAGCTTTCATTCAAGCCCATGTTTCAATCACTTCCATTTATGAGATTGATAATTCAATTTAATTTAATAGCACCTAGTTCGCACTCGCACTTGCCTCTTCCTCATAGAGTAAGTACGTATGGCGTATCTGGAAGACTCATTATTCCAGTGGAAGCGGTTTCGGTACAAATTTAAAATAGTTCGGTTTCCGGAGGATTATTATACTGATGTAATTGCCGAAAAAAGTTAGGGCTTGCTTGAAATTCACATTTTACAATCATAATTGTGTTATGAAAGTGGGAAGTGGTATATAATTGAATAAATGTATTTAAAACAAATAATATTTATTTTTATTCGCCGGTCCGTAGTTGCCTCGAAAAAGGTTGATATAGGGTTGGAATATCGACACGCGATATATCGTAGTTGAAAAACCGATATATTATATCGATATCTTAACATCCGATATATCGATGATATCGATATTTTACAACGATATATCGATCACACCATGTGCTAAACTATATTACAGTAGAACTCGGCAATCCATATCCCAGTAATTCGTTTAAATTTTCTGGTCTATTAAAAGTCTCCCTTTATTTCGTATAAAAACACTGCAATCCGGTTCTCCCGATAAATCGTATTTATTTTCGTCTTCCAAGTAATGTAAACGCCTTATAATTCGAATTTCCAAATAAAAAATCTGGTTAACTCTTAATCTTTTCAAGAGGAGAGGTGAGTAAGTGAGAGAGGAATCGTTTCTATGAATTTCGGTCGGTTTACAATTTTGTATTAATCTTGTTATTTCATATTTGTTACCGCCGATTATTGGAAATCTCAATACTTTGGATATCTCAATAATTCATATTTACCTTTCGAATCCTTGACCATACGAATTATCGAGATTCTACTGTATTTTATTTTAACAGTTTTCTTTATTAGGTAAAACTCCATAATCGTAACTCCAAAATGGCGAAAGTCTATATTTTTAAGATCATCCAGATCTTAAAATCAGATCTAGATGACCTTAAAAATCTGCATGCCTCCATGTTGGGGTTACCATTCTGGAGTTTTACCAGTAAATATAACAATAAACAATATTTAATTACCAAACAATAATTAGTAGATAAGATTTACATACAAATAATGTTGGTTGATCCTATATAAAGAAAAATTGATGATTTATATATATAATGATGGTACTGAGATGTATATCAAATAAATTACATGCTTTTAGATGAATGTTTTGAGAATGCACAATATAGTCGGAAAAGTTATAAGATAAATAAAAATTTGAGAAGTTTGAAGGTTTTATTATTGAAAAACTTCAAAATAAAAATATGTTATAATTTTTTTTTTCTTTGAAGTATAATTCTTTTTTTATAATGATTCATGACTAATAAAAATATTCTTTTATAAATAATAATCATTATATTATTTTAAAACCTTCTTCACAGTTTACAATATTAATTGTATTTAATAATACTCATTTGATGCACTTTCTTTGCTTTTCCATCCATTTCCTTTCGATGTATCGATATATCGATATTTTTCTAGCGATTATCGGTGGATATCGATATTTGATTTTGCGATATATCGATATATCGAATATCGATATTTTCCTTTCGATGTTCCAACCCTAGGTTGATAGTGAGGGTAAGTGTACATCACGCAAACTTGTCACTACTATCATTTTTTGCTGGACGACTGCGGAAATGCTCATTAAAAAATAGAAAACTGTCAAAGACAAAGGTTGACAAAAACAAAACAAAGTTTTTTGAAGAACAGCTTCAGTAGGTTCCGGTTAGGGCAAAAAAAAAAGTTCTACTTATAGAATAACACCGATACAGCTGTACAGCAAAAGTTGAAAGACAATACTTTTTCAACAGGTTGTAACTAATATCTTTACAACTCGTTATAATATAGATTACATTCGTGGATTATTCTGATAAATCAGTGTTTAGAGTTCATGTTCCGTATAGGACATCTCGTACCAGTTGAGGGTTTTGATTTAACGAGACAGTTATGCACTTACTTCGAAAACGCACTTATCCCACATTACTTTACCGAAATTATCACGTTGAAAAAGTCCATTCAGGATTTTTTTTCAAAAAATGAATGTTTCTATCGCACCTGTATTAGAAGGACTGTGGAATTGTTACATCAGCTTTATTGGTATCTACAACTAATTTACCGAACTGTCAATTCATACTGCCTAGAATAATTTCCAGTCCTCTTTTAATTTCAATTTTATCCTATATAATTGTATATAATAACTAATATATAACAACGAATTTCACTCCTAAGTTCCGATTACTTTTCATCTTTGAAATTCATTTCACAAATTTAAATACGCCTAGAATCCTACTGTACGTTATTTTGAATTTGATAAATCCTTTGTAGATCCTCCTGGATTTAAAACTGCGTTTGCAAGGTTTTGTTAAGACTTAGTTATGACATTTCAAATAAATTTTCCTCTCCAGATTTACGTAAATCAATTTCATATCACTGTACAGTTTCGCAAAACTTTACAATTCAAGTTATTCATTTATGCCCTAATAAATTATCCGAAGCTCAAGCTACAAGGAACAGAATATAGACAACGCCATCGATTGGTGGCTGACGAGGTAATGTGGGATTATCGGCATAACTGGTATAGCTGCTTCACCACATATTTCTCACATTGATTTAACAAAACTATTATTATAGCGCAATGGCTTTTCAATTGCAAGCTAGTATTGTGCCACGAATTGTTGCCAACGAGGCTGTTGGAGGGTAGCGGTAGCTTGTAAATATCAAGGAGGCTGAAGGGAGATGGGAGGAAGTGTGTGATTACAGGGCGGAAGAGGGGCTGCGGAGGAAGTTGGCTTGTACCATTCCCGAAATATAGGGGGCAGCTCCGTTGTTCTTCCCTAGGTAGTCAACAAAACTGTTATTTTGTATCGTTGTAGGGTTGGAAAGAATGTGAAAGTGTAAATTCTTAAAAATCGAGGGTGAGAGCATATCTTCCATGTGCTCATTGCTTGACAAATATGGCAGACTCAAATATCTGAGCTAATTTCTTCTTGATATTACTTTGTATTAGAAATGTCATCATGATTTTTTTCTAGTGATAATTATAAACACATCAACATAGTAAGATATGGTGTTTGTAAAGCATTAAATAATTTTAAGATGTGAAAGGTAATAGTTCCGCAGTACTACTGGTGGCCGTGGCAGGCCGGCTAATGTTTTTTGCACGGTCTGTATATCAAATGCCGAGTCTGCCCGAAGCAAGCTTAGTCTTCGATATCGAAAATCCAATCACTCCAACCTTGTATTATTATTTAATATAGTTTTATATTAAAAATTTATGAAAGCATTTTTGTTGTTTCTTATAATTATTTTAGGAAATTTACATATTACACAAAGAGATATGTGGCATCGAGCCTTCGGGTTCATTAGGCTTTAGTAATGTTATTATTATATTCTCACATACCGCTGTCAGGTAATAATAAGCACGGGAGACATGAGAACACAACTCCATAAATACAGACCATGCACAGGGATCCGATCTGAAGGGTTTATAAAACGGAACCAATATAGGCCGGAACCGATTCTCGGCTCAGTATTAGCTAAATCACATTGGGTCTGGATCGGCTCTCGTCTCGTCGAAAATCTCCCTCTTTTTCCTCTCCTCATTTTGTGCCTTCCTTTCCCACATACGATGATTTTGAAGAGGCAAATAAGGAGAAATATTAGATCAGGAATACTGTACCAGTAGTTAATGTATTTAAAATGCCTTATTTAATCAATCTGTATAAAATATAAATTATTTCTTATTTAACCACAATTATAAAGACCATTTGTTTTTTAGAGATTATAATTAATTGAAATTGGATAGTTGGTTGGATTAGTTAGACCATAAATAGTATGGTATCGTGGTCTACATGGTCTGTTTTCCCTCAAGTTTATACTAGGGATACTTAGGTTATACATATATTAGGGAATTGGGAAAGAAATATAAACCAGAAAATAGGAATAGAGAGGAAAAATTGAATGATAAATGAATATGAATCCATATTAGCAATATCATATAAACTTTCTTCTCTTTCATACAGAAATCAGATAATATTCAGAAATTTATCCAGTTTTGGCGGAAATGATTCGAGATATCGCTGCTGCGCAGTGCAGTGAGAAGACCGGTCATAATTCCTTAACTTTCATACGTAATGGTCTAGAATTTTTAAATTTTGTATTTAACCTCTCAATAATGTTATTAATAATTTAAAAAATTAATTATAAAGTACAGAATGTATTAAAACCAAAGCAAATAAAAAAATTATGTCTGTCTGTATAATACAAGCTAGCTGAAATTTTTTTTTATACATTAGAATATATTTATATATTCTAAATATATTAAACATTTGAGTATATTTATATAATCTAAATATATTACACATTTGAATAAATTTATATAATATAAATATATTGCATATTTAGTAATATAAATATATTGTATATTTAGTAATATAAATATATTGTATATTTAGTAATATAAATATATTGCATATTTAGTAATATAAATATGCACTTATAATACTGTGGATACCAAGAAACCAAGCACCGGTGGAAGAACATTTTTCTAACAAAGAAGAAAAGTTTTTTTTCATGTTATAGAAATGTTGCCTAAGCGTTGTATTAAGTGTGTAAAATTTAGAGGAGAATATGTTGAAAAACAATAACACCATTTTTTTTTCTTTCACCTTTCCATCAGTAAGCCTTCTATCTGTTTGAAGAATTTTCCATCAAATTGAAAATAATTATGGTTTATAAACCATATGATTGCAAATTGCGAACATGAAGACCCAACCCTATTATTTTTTTTTCAGTTGACGTCCGCACGATTGTATAGAAAGATCAATCTAATTCGGGATTCATAAATTATTTGTCACTTTTATATTTTTTTTTATTGAAAACTAGTTTCGAATGTTATACATTCATCTTAAGTTCTAAAAACACACAAAAAGTTCAAAAATAAGCAATTCAAAATATAGTTTGGTATAATTATACATTTTAAATTAAATGTAATATAAATTAGTATTATAAAACATTTATGAATTATGAATTTAATTAAGACAAGAAATCAAATACATGTTGGCACTCACCAAGATTTAAGTAGATTATATCAAACAGAAAAGTTTGTAGTGGTTTGTTCTATTAGCTAGCTTGGAATGAAAGGTGGGGTGTTTATAGGTAAACGGTTTAGGGGTCGGGGTTTTTCCAGTTATTTCTGTGAGTGATTGTTTTTCTCTTATAGAAGGGAATAAATTTAAGATTGAACTATTGGAGATATTTAATTGGTCATTTAATCAACAATCTGGATTGGATTTAAAGGATTTTATTATTTAAAGTGATTCATATATATTTAATTTGAGACTGTTTTCTACGTGATGTATTAATTTAACTCCTGAGTCTTTGATGAATTTACGTTTTTTTAATTTAAATTAAAAAGCGAAGTTGGAATTCTCTGTCTTATTATTATATGCACGTATATGTTCCTTTAATCTCTGATTTAGTTATCTTCCAGTTTTTCACGTGTATTTGGTTACACAATCATTACAATTTAGTTCATATACTCCACTTTTTTGGAAAGGCTCTATTTTGTTTTTATAAGAACGGAAATATGGGAATAGGTTTTTTTTTTTTTTTTTTTTTTTTTTTTTTTTTTTTTTTTTAAATGCTGGATTTAATCTTTGTTTTTTCTATTAATTTCCCACTTTGGTGGATGTAGGGCCATTATATGGAATCAAAACATAATGTTTCGGTATGGGTCTGTCTTCGGGGGTTGTTGAACAGATATCATTAATTGTCTTTTTTTTGTCTTTTTTTTTTTTTAAATGTGATTGATAGTGATTTTATTGTACCCGTTAATGTTTGCTATGGAATATATTATTTCAATTTCTTTATTATTACTCTATTTAATTAATGATACGTTCAAAAGACGGTAAATAATGCTTTTAAAGGTTGCGAGATTATGTGCTATCGGTCTCCTAGCTTCATTGTTTATAACGACATTCCTTTAAATATATATATATATATATATATATATATATATATATATATATATATATATATTTATATATCGGATATATATGTATACACCCAAAATGATATTTTGATTATTTATTTCAACATGCTTTTCAACATATATACACATATTTCAACATTCATTCAAGTTATTTAAACAGGATAAACGTATTATAAGATTATAAAAGAATTATTCTTTAAACTTTTAAGGTTAATGTTTCGTAAATCCTATATCATTTCTTTATTGATTTCCTACGAATTGGTTTTGATAAATTCTTGCAATTTACTTAAAATCATCTATAAACTTATACATCTTGGCTAAACTTCTGAATCCAAGTTAACATTCGATGGTCTAAGCTCAGCTAATGCCATAATTTCCTAGGAGCGAGGTTTCTGCCGCCATGACGGAACGGGGTGGGGCTAAGAGGGGAGCTTTCCGGAGACAGGAAGTGGGTAATTAGCGGCCGGAAGTTGCCTCACAGTTGGGCCAACTTTAAAAGATTAATGAACAGATCTGACGAGGGAGCTGATCTTGACAAAAAGTGGGAATGTTGCCTGCTCTAAGAGGGATTTAGGCATCCGAGTAATTATGTGTTAACACAAGGTGGGGCAATCTTAAAAAGTACTTTATAGTTTATTTCATCGTCCAGCTAATATAAGTTTAGCGCCAAACTATCCTCATTAAAATTAAGATGTGATGAAATAAATAAGGAAATGTAATAAAATGCGAGTTAAAAGAAACTCGAAATAACATAAACAATTTGTGATGTTTGAAAGCTTCATCATTAACATAAGGATGGTGACCCTTCTTAGATCTGTTTGCCATAAGACAGGTCAAACCTGACCTAACTCGAAGACAATTTCTATTATATCTATTATGTTAATATTTTAATATTATAAACAAAAAAGAGCAAAAACTCAACGAGAGTATATGATTGGATGTCTTGGCTAATAGATGTCTTGGAGTGATATGCTGTCTCTGTTTGATGCGTCTTTCTAGACGGTCGATGTGAGATGTGCTGTATTTGATCTTCATAGATGTGATCTTTGGCGTATGTCCTGATGTGAATTGACGAAACCTTAGTTGGTTGCCGGTATTTTAGAGACTTGAGGCTTTGTTTTTGGGAATTTTCCAATTGTTTATATTTTTTTTTTCGAAATAGTCAAACTAAGGACCACGCCAATCGTTTCGTATTCCTCTTTTCCTTTCTCTCCTTCCACCTCTCCTTCATCCTCTCGCTGGGTCTTCCTCTCTTCCAACCAGTTCTTACCACCACTCTTCCGTTCTTTCCTCACTTAAGGGACTCTCATTTTGTTCACCTCTTTCGGAATCGAACTCTGTCCAGACGATTCTCGTTTGTTGTCCCCAGTTTTGCCATTTCAAATTTAATCTGCGCCGGATAACCCTTTATATTTTTGAAAAGTACTGTATTAAATATTTGATTATTAATCTGTTCTTGTCCATCCTGACCTTATGTCCGAAAAATTTCAATCTTCTTTTTCGCATCGCTGGTTCTATATCTTCCCTCGTTGTAAAATTCCCTATTATCCCTTAGTCTGTAACCTCCCTCTACTTTATTTGGTCCATATATTTATTTATTATTATTTTTTTTATGAACAGATAAGAAACAGTACTACAGTACCACGTTTTATGTACCCAAAAAGAATGAGGTAAGTTGAAAACTATTAAAATGTTTTTTTTTAAGAAAATAAGAAACATGATTGTCCCTAACGTACTATCAAATTCGGCGAAGCCGTTTAAAAGTGCTAATAAACTCCTCTCCTATTTAAAGAAGTTAATTTACATTTTTTTAAAAATCAATATGTTAAATTTCCTCAAATTTACAATGTTTCCTCAAAATCGCCCATCTTTCAAAAATGGTAATATGTAAATCTTTTGTTTCGGCTATTAACGCTATTTTCAAGCTTCTGTATATTCAACAATATAATAATAAACAATATAAAACTAAAAAATAGTTATTTTTTATTCAATATTAAAGTAAGGAGTTTTGTGGTACACACCCTAATATTTGTATTTCTTTTTTTGTATTAATCTCTCTGTATATTAAATAAAGCACACATCTGAAATTTCTTCAAAATTAATTCAAATTAAGTCATTCTTAAAGCTTATATAAATCTGAATGTCGTTTAAAAACTAAAACCGAATTATCTGAAAACAAGTTTGTTTTTTTTACTATCAGTGACTACCGAAAAGTTTATCATATCTTTCACGTTCAAATTTCTTGGAAGTTACAAAGTTTTTCAAATAAATATGTTAAGTCTCTCTGTCCTTTGAGTTTTTATTTGAATACTCAATTCAGCGTAACTTGTTTAAGAATAGCACAACCCATCAAAGTAATGTAAAGAAACGTTCCGAAATTTCCGTTAAATGATTTGGTTAATTAATAACATGTGATACTGGAATCGAAAAAGGGCTCACATAAACAACCTATGAAATTTCGAATCCAAAACCTTTCGATATATGCTATTCTAGATTAGCAAGCCAATAAATCACCATAAATCTAACGAACGATATCACTATAAATAGCAAGGAAATTTACAATGCATGGCCACATTTCACGTGTCAAACAGCACCCGTAGAAAGCAGAAACGAGCCGGAAGATCTATTTCTTAGCTTAATCAAAATTAACTTGAAGTTTTGATTATCTACTGTTAGATATGGTTCTCAGTCGAGGCTCTCATGTTATTTAATATATCCTTTCTTTGTGTTAACTGTGATAAAGTATTCAGACGATAAAACAGTGTATCGGTAAATAAAAATACAAAAAAAATAATAATGTTACAAGAATCAAAGAATTATTCCTAAATCTGAGCCATAGTGTTCTGTTATGAAAAACATAGATTTGTAGAATACATAAGTTTAAAAAAAAAAAGTCTTGTCATTTTAGGTAGAAGCTCTATTGTTGAACCTCCTAGGACTATTAGCTTTGAAGTCAGTCAAACCCTACCGTATCTGAGAAAGGATTGATAGAATGTCGAAACCGTTAGATGCCATGTTATGTCAGCAGACATATATATCGACATTTCTTCAACTACAAAACCATTTTCCCATCGAGTATTGAATTACTAACCGTCACTATTTTAACAGATCTTGACATATATTGAACAACGTATTTAATGATGCGAACAATTTAAGAAACCTTTATTTATTTTTTATTATGGAATTACGGTAGTATGAATATAAGATTATATATATATATATATATATATATATATATATATATATATATAAAATCTTATATTCATAATGCCGTAATTCCATAATAAAAAATAAATAAAGGTTTCTTGGTATATATATATATATATATATATATATATATATATATATATATATATATATATATATATATATATATCGGATAACCGAGAACCAATGACGAAGTTGTCCTGAGCTTGAATAGTAAAAGAGATGATTATTTTTTTAAACTAAAATAAGTGATATTCTTAGTGGCAATAAATATTCTTAGGAATGGTGTGATCAAAATTTTAAAAAGCTAGAGTAACATTACGGATAGCAGAACAAATTATGACTTAAATACTTGCATAAAATTTACATAAGCACAGAAAAAAAAATGTATATAGTAAAAAGTGCGTAAAATGTAAACTATTGGTAAGACTGTTTTTCGAAAGTTTTATCGCAACCTAGTTATAGCATTTATACAAAATTAACGCAAATCAATACCATCTATGCAATAAAAGGTACGTCCGACCGTGTCGTTTAGACCCGCTAAATCCTCAACAACCGTTCAGTATTGCTGATACTGCGTAGCCTTTCCTTTGTCTCCTTTAAGCTTATATCAAGTGAAAATGTGAAACGAATATATATATATATATATATATATATATATATATATATATATATATATATATATATACAAATAGTATTTTGAAAATTTAATTAACATAGAAAATACACGCTAAGAGACGACAATTCCAAAACGAAGAAACTACGAAACTATTTAGTTCATCATGACATACACCCCTCTGATTTTCGGTTCGGCAAAAAAGACATATCTGCTTTCAAGCATATCAAACTTCCCAGCCCGAAACATTTAGAATAATTATATTAGCACTACGGTTGTTACAACGTAATATACAAATATAATAAAAACAAAGCACTTAGACAAAATACACTTATAGAAAGAATATTATGACCACAATCCGCTTGCCAAGAAAATTGATAATATATGCGGTGTATGTAACTTGTGCAGCGCATGATGTGACGGTCGAGTTCAAAAGGAGCTTCAAATCAAAACTTGAAGACATTGCTGCAAAATGAATACGTTTTCACCTCATATAAGCTTAAAGGAGACATAGTATCAGCAATACTGAACGGTTGTGAGGGTTTAGCGGGTCTAAACGACACGGTCGGACGTACGTACATTTATAATCAGCAGATTATCTATAATAAGTTCGCCAACTTTATTCTTGAAAAAAAAACCTATAGATTATATCAGCAACCTGTAAAATCAGTAATAATCACGTATCCGATGATTCACCGATGAAAACTTCAATTCACAAAAAAAAAAAAATGATAGATACCATTTATTACGAGTGCCTTCATTATCAATACAACGTTAAATTAAGGAACGTGAATTGGATTTTTCGAATTTCTTAGTTTTATTAAGTTAACTGTAGCAAATTTGCAAAAAAAATAAAAGAAAATTATAAACTCACTTCTAGGGTTCAGAGAAGTACAAAGCTTCAGATATTACAATTTTGTCCGCAATGGTGGAAATAAAAGTAAAGCATAAAAGTTCTGTTATGGTTCTCCTGATAAGTTACTATATTCACATTCGTTAATTAAACGTGGTGTCAACAATTTCTAAATCTTTTAAGAATAGGTTAGAAGATTTGTTTAGCTTAATCGATTTCATTACCTAAAATTAGAAGAATCGTTTTTTTACCCACATCTGTAAAAATTTATAGTTATAATCAGCAGATTATTTGTGGAAAACATAAATAATCTTCCGGTTAGTATACAACGTATTTAAAACATATTAGAATAAAGATTATTCTTATTCAGACGCATCATTATACAATCCGAAGAGATAAATTATGAATACCAAAATAGCAAGTGGAGACAGACCAGTCAGGAAGAAATTGCCCCTTGTTATCATCGCCAAGGTGTTTGCATTACAGTTCGGTCGTGCGGTACGGTATCCTCCAACGCCGTTACGTTCCTTACTAATTTTAAATTTCTAATTACAACTAATTTTGAATTACTAATCCTAACTAATTTTAAATTCCTGAAAAAAACTAAAAAAAATTCTCTCTTTTTTATGGAAACAACATTTGTAAAGTAAATAATTTTATCATACTTTTCCACTATAAAAATATAAGCTCAAGGATATTTAATCTAAAAAGTTTTAGACATCGTTTTGAAACTTAGCTAATTAATTGGTGTTCATTCTATGTAGATTAAAATTCACGATAAATTCTAATAATTAACAATTGTAAATCGATGGTTATATAAAACATCTAATTTACAATAGTTATTAGGTAGCAATATACGAGTATAAATGCAAATTAATTTATTTTCGACCACATTCGGGAGATAATTATATGATTTGACAGTAAACTTTTCTATTGTCAATTTGGAAGACTGTTAAAGTATAATAATAGATTTACATACACATCGGAACAAAAATTAATAGTAACTGTTGTTAATTATTTAGTTATAATTACAACTTTATTGTAAATTTATGGGTCTTCACTGGTGAAAAACTTAAAAAAAAAAAAAAAATATGTTTACAAAATATGGCATTTCATTGTTTTCAGCAGACATTGAAATGTTTTGAAACTTATCATTTGAACTATTTTTTATTATTTTTTTTTTGGGGTATTTTGCACTTATGCATATTCATAGATATTTCTTTGATATTTATGCATTTCATAAGGATATTTTCATATCCTTATTCACAGCTATAATGGGAATGTTTAGTGATATATTAATCTATTACTTTTAATCGTCTAATATTAAGTCTAATGTTTGAGTTGATAAAAATGGAATCAGGAGCGGAATTCAGTAACATACTGTAGTAAACCAGTTTTTAGTATATTATCTTTGATTCAAAATTATAAAGAAATTGAATCAGCAATGGAAGGATAGAGGAAAACAAACCAAGATTAAATGAGTGAAAATTAGTTTAATTGAAGTGAAAATTTATATTTTTTTAAAGTATTACAAAGAAAGATTGACCCCAAAAGGGTTCTGACGTCGGTAGGAATCAAAAAATTAAAACATCCATAAAAATAAAATACAGCTAAAATATTGCGAAATAATTACGTTAACCTTGGTTCCTTCATTGCCAGTAGAAATCAATAGTAGCGAATGAGATGCAAATCAAATTTGCATAGCCGATGTTAACGGGACCCCTTGCCCTCCATCTAATGAAATTTTGTTTTTGGTCGTTTTTATTTAACATCTCGACATATTGCGATGTGACATGGGTACTAATATTTAGGATAAATCTTAGGATAAATCTCATTAGGCATTAGTTAATAAATATATATTAGCTTGTATCTTATATCTAAAAAATGAAGAAAACATTATTTAAAAAGTGTTATTTACTTGAAATGCTGATAAATCACCACTTCAGAGCACAAGTAGATCAAGTCCAAAAATTCAATTTTACAGGAAAGGATTTATTTACTTTTTGTTTTATCGTATGAATGTATAAACCAATGTTTTGACTTTCATACATAGAGATAGGCTACTTCTGCATTAAGGCCGCCGTAACCTGAACTATCTTAAGTGATAAAAAACAGAAAAAGACAAATTTGGAGATAGAATAGTTCTGCTCTGAACCACGAAATAAAGACAAAAAAAAGTATTTACTTAAGTGGAACAAATACTTCGTATAAAACTGCCATTCAAGAAACGGTATAATTTTTTTTTAACACACACACACACGCATATATATATATATATATATATATATATATATATATATATATATATATATATATATATATATAGAGAGAGAGAGAGAGAGAGAGAGAGAGAGAGAGAGAGATATGACTCCCAAATCTATTTGCCCTTTCCTCCTTCTGAATTATTAGTTGCGTTTGCCAATGTTCAGGAAGACATAGATTGGACCAGTGCTCGGGCAAACCTGAATAAATTAAGGTTAAATGCTACGAAACTCAGGTCAATGTTTTCGGTTCCAATTCCCTTCTCAGATCCAACGCCACCTTTCCTAATTTAATCCTAAATGATCACCCTATCACTTTCAGCTCCTCTGTCAAAAATTTAGGTATTACTATTGATCAAGTCCTTTTCTGAAGAAATATAAATAGAAATAGAAATAATTAAAATAATGAAATTATTCACGAAGTTGAAACTTAAATATTGATAAGAATTATGTATTACTAATCGGAAAATGTATGCATATATTGTAACGCTCTAAAATAAAACTAGCTTTGTGGGGGATAGAGGTCGTTCGAGATGTCCTTATTTCAAAAACAGTCGGTTTTAACATTGATGCAGGCTTTGATAGATCCTGGCTAGTTATTAAATCGGAACGGACTATATTAGCCTGAAGAGAGACCTTACAACAAACGCTGAAATAGAATATTTTAATAGTCGACTATAACTTATTGGCCAACCTCAAGAGGGAAAAAACGAGACTTACTTGATTTTTCATTACTAAAGGACTCAGGACCGTACCCCACCGACCTTAGCAGGAGTACCTCAGGGATCAGTACTAGCTCCGCTGCTCTATATACATAAGATATTCCAAACAGCTCCGAAACGCAGATAATACAACAATTTTAACAAAACATCAAAATCCAGCCCACGCCTCACAGACTTTACAACATCATCTAGCAAAACTTAATGATTGGTGCAAACTTTGGAAAAGTAGACTTAACCACGACAAATCAAAACATATTACTTTTACTCTTCGAAAAGAAACATGCCCTCCAATATATCTCGACAATGCAGTAATTCCGAGGACAGACAAAATTCGATACCTTGGCCTGACATTTGACAGAAGAATGACATGGTGCCCATACATCAAGAACAAACAAAAAACGCTAAACCAAAGACTAAAACTATTATACTCACTTCTTTCAAGAAGTTCGAAACTGAAACTTAGACATAAATTGAACACGTACACTTACTCAAGCCCATCTGGACCTACGCTTCACAGATTTACGGGACAGCCAAAAAAACTCACACATAAAAACTTCACATTTTTCAGTCAAAAACTTTTAGCACTATTCCCGAAGCTCATTTGTATATCAGCAAAATTACCTTAATACAGACTTCAATATGCCAACAGTTAACGAACACATACGGACCCACTACAAATGATTTCATAACTTACAAGGACATCCTAACACACTCATACAAGATATGGCGACAACCAACAGGCCTGACAACACCCGTAGAAGGTTGAAGAGGAGCTGGATGAGGGATCTCCTCGTCTATTCATGCACGATAATCACGATAGGAAGAGGTGGCGCTGGGCATTTCTCCTTTTCATGCCACCATAACATGTTTGTCAGCCCATTCACTGGTTGTCTCGTCGACAGATGTGAATATAAAAACTAAAGTCAAAAAAAAAAAAAAAACCAGAATAATGTTGGTATAAAGTTATGGCTGGTGACTTGAACTTGGTATGTTGTTAAAGTTTAAATATTTTAACTAACAAACATTTTAACGACTAAGTGCCTCAATTTATTTATTAAACAAACATCAAAAGGAACATGAATTGTTATTTTAAAATACCTACTATATAAACATAAATAATAATTATAATATAATAATAAAATAATTATTAAAGAGATGAAATATAAATTTACATCTATGTTACTGACTTAAAGTATAAACTTAGTATGGGGTTGTCTTCAATAAAATTGCCGTTTTCGCGACAAAAATTATCTAATTAGAAACGTTATGAAATAAAAAAAAATTCTCTAATAATAATATGAAATAAAAATAAATCCTCTTCTTTTATTATATACTTATCTCAACGAGTAACAATTATTTAATTCCTGGACTGAAAAAAATCAGATTTTCGGGAAGATCCATTTAAAAAACGTTTATTTGACCTGCAAAAATTTTTCAAAAATGTTCGCAAGGATAAAGTTGTCTATATAACAATAAAGGTGAAAATCTATTTTAGACAAGTCTAGTGAATAAGACTCCTTTAATTTGGTCATGTGGTATCTATAAATCAAGATTTTTTTGTAAATTTTCCTATTTTCTTCAAGCTTCGTGAAAATGTGGATGAACTTGTACTGAGCTCTACTTAGAGTCAGCTAACGGTTTGATTGTCTTTCAAAGTAAGTTTGAGGGATACTAAAATTTGTTAGTAATTGGGCGAAAAAACAAATATCAACAAAAATAGAGTATTAATAACTTTTCATTAAAATATTTAAAAAAAATTTTTCCAAATTTTCTGCTAAGTGTTCTAGAAATTTGTAACATAATTAAAATGGCCATTTAATGATAAACGACACAACATTTATATTCACCAGCCTACAACAATCCAAATTGAAATGAATATTGAGATTAGGGAATAAGGAATGCCGAAAATTCGTTTTAAATTTTGTGCCTTCAATAAATTAAATTATCTGTTGAATATCAGATTAATTTAGTGGAAAATCCCGGAGTCTTATGATTTATGAAAATTTATAAGGCCTTATAAGAAATAAGGAGGAAGAAAAATATAAAAAATATAAGGAAGAAAATATAATTATAAGACAGCAGATTAAAAATATGGGGTTATAATTTATCGTAATATATGATTTTGCTTGTTCAGCGCAATGCATATTATAATTTTAATTTAAAACAGCCTACCAAATGGTTAATGATAAAACTATCTGAAAACAAATATCCCTGATAACACTTACTAAAGGTAAAAGAGGTATTTACTAAAGAGGTATATACTTTCTGTAGTATTTCCGAATCGGTCTTAAAAATCCACCTTTTTATGGCATTAGAAAGCCTTAAATCCAATGAGTTAAGGTTGTCTAAGGCTATAAAAAAAGATTTATTTTTTAGACCAATTTGCATACACTATAAAAAAGTATTTAAACAAAAGTTGGAGTTAGGGTCTTTTTAGTTATCATAGTAGTGTTCTTTAAAATTCCTCTTATGCCAACATTTTTCAAACATAAGCATATTTGCTAATTGTATATAATCATAGGCAAGGTATAAATTAAAGTATAAATTAGAGATAAAATGAGAGTTAGTATATTTTAGAATAAATTTTGTTATTGTTTATCCACCTTGAGTATTTTAAAAAATATGATTTTTATGAATATCCGTTTTGAAAAGGAATATTATTTATTTTAAATATAAAATCTTTTAGGTTTATAACTGTTGAGAAGATTATTTCGAATCATCTTCCGACAAATATGTTCATATTTGTATTTTTTTTTTTAAATATATACATTCTAGATAGCGTATAGAAAAGATTTATTGAAATGGAGGTAGGCTTTAGCTTTTTTTTTTTTTCTGCGTTCTCATTAGTGTAAAAAGTACGACACTTTTTCCAATGACTCCAGTTGCGAGAGATTTCCATCCCAGTGATTCCGCCGCAAAAACGTATGAAGAAGGTCTGAAATACAAACACCTCTATTTCCACATAGGGATTGCCAGGAAGGAAGGAAAAGGAAATGAAGGGAGGTGGGGAGAGCTATGAGGAACCAATCAGGACAATACTTCTGTCAAACAGTGTTCGTCGTTTGCTGTTCCTGGAATCAAGACAGAAGGACCCAGTTTGTTCTTTTATGGATTCTTGAATAAAAGTTAAAATAAACAGAATTCGTATAAAAGATTAAATTTAAATTTGTTAAATGATTTATTAGTGATACAGATACTCACTGAGTGTTCATCAATCACATAGGTTCTCTGAAGATTTTCAGTTATTTTATTTATTTATTTTTTTTTTCGATTAATTTTTTTATAAATGATATAAACCAACTTATACTAATCAATTTATTGCTGTGGTGCTCCACATGCAATTACCTTGCGGCAATGACTAATTATGAAGATTACTTTTCATTCGTTGATATGAATAATGGTGAATTATTACCAAACTTATTTTTTATTTACAATATTATTAGATTAGAACATAAAGCCTTTAATCTCTCAAATAGCTGTCAATAACTAACTAGTTAACGTTTACACAATTTAGTCTAGATTTAATGCTTTCTCCCAATAAAATCTCAATCATGGTTTTGTATCTTCTTTAATCCTTTTGCTCTCATTAAAATATTAATTTTTACTGATACAATAACATTGTATTATTTTTTTTTCTTTTGTCTTTAAATATTAATTTGCGCCTATCAACGTTAAGTTGACAATCAGCAATTGGTCTAATAATATAGGTAGTAATAACCTTTCAGACATTGGGAAAGATAGTACAAGGAGCGCATCTTCCCTTGCTTCTTGATTCACATAACTTGGATAATTAAGGAAGGATATCTCTCAACCAGCACCTTTTTATTCTCCTTCTCATATTCATGTGAATGTTTGTAGCCTTATCTCTTATCAGTATGTATATATGTCCGTTGCTATGTTTCTGGCAATTTGCTTTTCTAAGGCAGGTGGGGGTCCCAGAAACCGCATTTACTTAATTAATTTTTTTGATATACTCTGTATTTGTATCGGTTACAAAAGGGAGCTCATCGAACACGATGAATTATTACATAAAAAACTAGAGACCGCAGACCCCCCTGCTATGGTCACTAGGTTGGGATATTATCAATATCATTGGAGATCTTTTCCTAGGGTGTCGCGTTCACCAAATCACTTTACCGAATTATATAATGGCATGCAGGGCGAATATAATAACAAATTTTGACATAGATCTGACTTTATTTAAGAGAACTTATTAATTAAACAGTTGGTTTAGTATGGCGCAATCTAAATTTCTCTCATTTCGAAAAACTCTTGGTTATAACATATGTATGCCTATTAAGATTTTACTATGTTGCCACATAATATTGAACAAAATGCAAACATCAATGTAAGGGATTATGATTCATCTGTTTTTGCCTTCGTTTTCTCTTGTATCCTCCGCTTGACTCTTCCTCCAGACTCGCTAGGAACCCTCTGAAATTATTACTTCCATACTCAAAACTTATCTGACTCATACTGCAACTCTGACTCCTGACTTCCTTTTTCGCCCCCTCCTTCCGTTTCTTCCCCTTGAAACGGAAAAATCTATTTGAATATATAAATCTATTAAAATATATTACTTCTTGAAAAATCTAATTTTCAGACAATTTGTCCCCACTCTCCTTTTGGTGGATCTTATAGGAATTTTCGATAGGAGCGTTCTCTTTAGTCGACTTCGAATATTTTGAAACGTTCCTCTATTGTCTCTGTCCTTGCAACAAAGTTTATTCTATCTTGTCGACAGGGTCTCTCTCTTATTTTTATGGTGTTTTTTAGCTGGGTTCTCTTCCTTAACTTTATGACTGCTTGTCGGTATCTCGACCTACCGCCGTCCATCTCAGGTACCTTGCACGTGTTTCCTTGTTCGAATAGGAAATCTATTTATTTTAATACTGAATACATTATATGACAACTACTTAAATACATAGCACCTTGTATGTTGTTTTTTTTATATGAAATCGTTCATGTGTCTGTTGATAGGTGTAGGTGAGTATGAAGGGTTTTGTTTGTAACGCACCAAGGTGCATTAGTCATAAGTCGTAATATTTTTTATTGAAAACTTTGGAGTTTTGTAAGTGGGTGCTTTTGGCTATACCATAATCCATGAGGAGTGTGTCTTTATGAGTTTAAGTGAGTATGTGTATGTATTTAGTTTCTGTCTCAATTTCTTTTTAAATATTTGGAAAATAGTTTTTAAAGGTCTTTCGTTTCATTTTAAAATCACATTTAAACTGAAAACTTTCTCGTCTGTGGTTCGAAAACGGGCAATGAGGATGTGCAATGTATGTACGTGGACTTGGTACACGAATTCTTTTTTTTTTTTTTTTCGCTTGCGTTATTAGTTTGGAAAAAAAATATCACTGATTTTTATTCCTTTTTTTTATTTAATTCAAAATTTATGATACTTAAAAAATATCACTCCCTCCTATACTAGTGGAGCGGTATTTTAGCTCGAACCCTTTCCTAAATCGAATCATTAAAGGGAATCGATTTATCAGGAACAACTAGTAATTCAGTTGAGCAAAGTCTTTGAGAGGTTGGTCCCTAACTTGTTTGAACTAGGTAGGAAGAACTTTTAGGCTAATATTGAATGAGGATGGAAGAGGCTATAGCTATAATCCTTTGACAGAAACAAAGTAGGATCCGAAACAGGCTACAGATTAAAGGATCCCTGGCACAGTTAGGCTCCGCTGACATATTGGATTATACTCGAGCGTGTCCTTACTCTTTGGATCGGATTAGCGGAGACGTCAACCTCCGGCCTGCCTAAAATCCAATCCACCTTCCGCCTCGATTAAGCTATTTCCGGCGGTGGGCACCGTCAAGAGGTAGCCAATGAAGGAGTTGGATTGCGGAATAAATTTGTAAAAAAAATTAATATGATAAAAGGCAACAGAAAAATAAATCTTCAACTAGTATTGAATTTAATGGTATTTTCCTCTACATCTTCGAATAACCAACTACAAAGTCCTTAAATTCGTTTGACTAGATTTACATATTGACAAGGTCTACGTAGGTATATAAATGATTTGTTATTTGTTTAATGCTAACTTATGAATTTATTTCGTTTTATATTATTTATTTGTATTGCCTGTTAAACTGGGTCCACACTATATAACAAAAGACTGTTATGAAACTAAAGATTGTTATTTTAAAACAATTTCGTTGAACTAGTATCTAACAATTTGTTACATAACTTATAAAACTAAGAGCAATTTTATTTTATAATAAAGTTATAACAAAAGTGTGGGTCAGTACATCAGTTCTCATGATTACGAAGAGTGAGATTTTTAGTTTCTGGTGATTCATATTCAAGTTAGAACTACCTATTTAAAATATCTAAACAGAGCATTTCGATGATTGTTCATGAAGTGTGTCTTCAAAAGAATTTTTGAAGGATAATGTTGAAGTAAGTAGCTAATAATCAATAGCTTATAATCAATTATAAGAAAATGGAATAATTTAGTCAGAATTTAAATATTTTAAAAAATGTTAACGAGTACAATATACATAGATAGATTATAGCTATATATTATTATAGCTATAATATATATAAGATTACAATATTACCAAACTGTCGAGAACATCTGAGATGGGCCGAAGATAACTTCCTTTCTTTTCTATAACTTCCTTTGACGTTACCGACACTAGCCGGCTAGCAAATAACCTGTTATATAACTTATATAATCACGTAATAAAAGTTTGTTGTACATTATTTTTCATGCGGCTTTATAATAAAGATGTACAACTTTTATATACGAGTTATATAACGAGGTTTGTTACATAGTTTGGATACAGCTTTAGTCATATTCTCTCTGAAAATAATAAAATTTTGCACAGTATCGAAGTTCATCGGAGGAAGTATGTGTATAATGCATTTTATATCAGTTTCATAGCCTCTAGAACACAATTTAGTGAATTTCGGGGATATCTGATTTATATATTTTTTCTTGATACATTTGTGAACTTCCTGCCGCTCCATTTGGATCAAATGAGCTGAAATTCGGTATGTATGGTTATTTTCTGAGCAGAACAATACCAAAGAAGTGGGGGTAAATTTCAGTAAGAATTTCGTCCACTATTACGACATTAACCCGTCTTTAGCAATTGTTAAAGTTTTGCGCACCTCTACAGCCCCTCAAAATTGAGTTACAGGGTTGGAAATTTGTATGTGAATTGAGTTAGTGGTGAAGAAGTGTTTTTTGGGGGACTCAAACTTTTTCTACCACCGCCACTAACTCAATTCAATATCAAATAATTTTGATATTTTCAATTTTATATTTTAGCTATAATTAAAGATCATTTAAAATACCGCATTAGTGACAGAGATCTGCTGCTAATCCATTCCTTTTTCATAACTATAATTTTTTTTTCAAACCTATTATTTCATTAATTAATTTTTATGAGAATCGGCATTAATTTATTTTTTAAAAGTAATGTTCAGATAAATTGTTTGATGGCCCTTCTCATCATTGGCTTGTGCTTAACTTTTAGTCTAACACTTAATTTTGTAAGGAAATTCAAGTTTAGTTTTCAATACTTATATAAATTTTGCTAATTAATCAATCGATGAGATGCAGAAGGTACTTCGATTCAAGCTGTCGAGAAAAACTCGCGACATTGATATAAATTTTGAAATTTTTATAACGATTTTAAAATATATACAAACTTGTTCTTTTGGCTTTGAAGTATTATATATTGAGGTTGCGAGAGATTTCAAAGGGTTTTCGAATGATAAAATTTTAATAAATCTTTTCGAAAGTTGAGCACTTTAAATAATATGACGCGAAAATTAGATATTTTTAAATCTTGTGTTACTCAATAGTAATGGTTTTGATTTTCTCTTTTTAATAATATCTATATAGTAAATAAGAAGGTTTCATGTCCAGAAACCTTTTTCTTACACGCTTGTAAGCAAATAGAAAACTTCATTTTATATTTGGATGACTCGGAAGAAAAGCATAGGGTTAATGATTTATCACTTTCTGGTCAGATTCATCAATTTAGTTTTGAAAATTTTCAAGAATTTGCATTTAATGTTTAAAATTCTCGTGTTTGATTGTGTGAGTGGATTTTTATATTTCAAGTAAGTGTTCTTGTTAATTTAAAATCGTTTTATCTCAACTTCGGCAAAAAATGTCTTGTACATTCGATTGATTTAAGTTCTTTACTTATTCTAGATTGTTTTATTTAAATATTAGCTGTAATTAATTGCAACACTGATTTTTATTACTTTCCGAATATTTTTATACAATATATATTTATATTACTATCGATACGTCAAAAACTCTATATTTTACAAAAATATTGACTACTAATATAGTTATATTTACATCTATTTTACTTCAGGAATTAATGGTTGATCAAATTTGGCCAGTTTTAATATAATAAACGTTTGATATATAATGGTTATTTTATATTGTTATTATTTTACTTTTTATTTTAAACTGTTTTTTATACTTATTCTGAACATTACTTTCAAACAATTATTGTTACAAAAAATTATTTTTGTGATAGTGATTATTATATAAAAATAATTGAAACCTGTTATTATGATATACGATGTGTTTTCATACATCGATGTTAACTTCGCATATCCTGTAAGTACTATGTGATCATTACAGCACCAAGAGTTTGAAACTGTTGGAATATGTATTATGTAATGTATGTTATGCTAATATACAAAAAGAACAAAAAAAAACAAAGAGAATTCATAAATAAGCAATTACTGAATGCTAAAAAAAATCGTAACTTTTTATTTACTCCAAATTATGCATATAGTGCTTGCAACATCTGTGAAGCTGACCATCGATATTTATTAACTGATTAATAAAAATTTTAATTTGCGGATAAATTCTGATTTCTATCCAAAATCACATTGATTGGCCGCACTTTGCGCCAGCAGGTTTTTTTGGTTAAAAATTATCTAAAAAAAATTTTTTAGATTAAATAAATTTAAATTTATTTGCAGAAACCACGAAATCCTTTATAGCAAGACTGATTGGTATAGGCATCCACGAAATTAATGTAATTTCCGTAATTATTAGCATACAATATTTGCTATTGAATTTTTAATCGCACCTTTTCTAAAGTAAGAAATTTTCGTATCATTCAGCATCAAGCTTAAGACATGTTTGTGTCATCGACACACAAGATAGACCAAGCAGATCAAGAATAAATAATGTTTTTCGCATTTTGGTAAACCTAAATATTATCTTTCAGAGAAAATGCCAATAGAGGTAGAGGGTTCTTCCAGAATAAGTTGTTTTCGTTATAGCATAAATGTTCATGTTTGATAGAATGAATTTAAAAAAATAATAATAACGTATCGCTTATACTAAATTAAGAGAGAAAAAAAATATTGGAAAAATAAAAAAGTAAATAAATCAAAAGGGACATATCCGTATTTTCCTGTGTTAACCAAACAATTTTTTTGTAAATCTTGACGGGGTATAATTTCAACTCATATTTATTCATAAAGAATAAAAAGTATTTTCTAATTTTAAGAGCTTGGAATTTTTCAATTTTTTTTATGGAATTTACGATTTATTTTTTTTAAATTTTTTTTTTACTGGTTTTGTTGCTGATAAAATTAAATAGAACAGAGAGGTCAGAGCAGAAGTATTTTAATTTTGACATAGAACTACTAATCCCACTCCAGTTCATCAACAAGTTCTCCACTTCTTCTGTCCTTAGTCCTTAGTCTTCTGTCCCTATATCTTACATCTAGCCGAAAATTATCAATTAATCCACGTTGTGTGATACACCTTTCGAAAATTAATAACATTTTCTAGCCTGTTCCTATCAATGGTTCAGATTTTCCGGAATGAGAATTCAACCATGCTTAATCCAATTTTTATCCCGATCTGAAGTACTTTGCCTACTATCTGTGGAAGATAATAAATAATATCCTATTATTATTTAAAATGAGACAGTTTTTATTTATTTATTTTTTGATATATTTTTCACTTCAATTAATCGAAAATAATTATGATTAATAAATTTTATGTTAGATATATATCGGTTCATTGCCTTACAATCCTTTCTTAGAAACATCTCAGAGGTTAACGTTAATTCGCACCTTCAATCGAACCTCAGCCTTAAACAATATTTCTTATCACCTTGCCCAAAATGGTCCTTCAATACTAATTCCATTCCATGGACTTTTGGGACCGAACTCCTTTAATAAACTGAAAGGAGGCTCAATCATTTGCACAGCTTGGTTCATTCATTTATCTTTTTAATATTTTCAGATCTCGATTTCTTAACTCTTGTAAAACTCCCCCTTTATATCTAAACAGTTCCATGTGCATATTAATCGTCCTTTATACTGATCCCTAAAATAGGATCTTTCCTAGAAATTGACATTTTTAATGGCAAACGCTAACCTTCGTAGAATCTTGGTTTTAATTTTTAAAACTCCTACCCCTTAGACTCCAAAGTTCATTCCATTTGTAAACAAAGCCATTGTATATCTAGTTCAAATATTACAACTTAGTTTGTAAGACGTATAATGAAATATCTCTTTGATATTTTTTATGATATAAGTTTATGAATTAGCTCTGTGATTTCGTTTGTTCGTGTGGGCCGTCCGTAACTACTTGATTTTGATTTCTAAAGTTTAATACAATTTTAACAATTTCGGAGACGATTCAGTTGCATAATATGTTTATAGGAAATGAAAACGCTTCATAAGCTTTGCAATGCAGCATAGCTTAGTCGAAAGCTCGGATGTTTGCTGAACGAACGACATAATCAAATACAAACTCTGGGAAACTTTGTGATGATACAATTAATCCAATTATCATTTCCTGCGGTAAATTAATATTTGCCGGAAGTTTTAGTTCAACTCCATTTCACGACCGTTTACTATTGAACGAGAAACTGCTAGCGGGAAATTAAATGGGCTACCAAGACAAATCTTGAAAACGTTAGATAAATCAAATCCGAAATTGTCAGGTGGTGTATTTACATAATCGAATTTCGTTTGGGGATAGTTTGTAAGTTTACCTAACTGTCCCGCCACCGAACAGTTTCGAACTTGTGAACAATTTCAACAGACAGTTATTGTATTTGGTTTAGGAAGTGGGCTTGGTAACCACTTCGTAAGGACTTGGCTTAATATTTCCCTTGAATACACTGTCAATACACTAAATTAACATTGAATACACTGTCAATAAATTAAATTAACATTTTCTTCACCTAACTCATATATCAAATACAAATTTCTGTCGTTCAAATCCTAACTTGTTGATTGTTTTTTATTGTTCTTCTGATCGGAGTTTCTTTGTAATCTTATTATAAACGAATAATATCTGAGATGGCCGTTTTGATAACAGTGCCAAATCATCTCCTAATAAACGAAAATCCTTAGTAGCAGGCAACATGATGTGTTTATAGATATTACTGAGGTATCCTAAAAAAACAAAAAAAAAAAAAAAAAGAAGAAGAGGAAAAAATGGTTTGGTTATTTTCTTATTAGTCGTCTCAAAGAGCAATCAAAATTATTCACGGAGGAGGCGAAACATAGTATTACATTTTTGTATATTACAATAAATTATATTCTATGCAGATGATATTAAAAGGTTTTAAGTAGTTTAAGTAAAGTTAAATTAAAATCCTACACTCGCTGCGCAGAATTTACAACATTATCCAAAAAGCGTCATGACAGGTGGCAAGCCTTGGAAAATTCCAGTTAGCCAAGACGAATCCCAGCACTTTACTTTCACTCTTCGACAAGAAACCTGCCCTCCAATATACCTCAGCCAAATTCAAATTTCGTTCACAGATACAATATGATACCTTGGCTTGGCATCTCACAGAAAGATCACATGGGACCCATATTTCAAGAAAAATGAGAATACGCCGAACCTAATACTAAAACTCTTAATCAAGTCAATTCTTATGTTATTGAAGTTCTGTCAATGGCCAGCTTCTCCACTCAAGTCCTGAGTGTTTGCGGCTCTAGTGCCCTCACTCAGTCTCCACTGACTTTCAATACCAGTGACGCGAATGGGAGAGAAGCGCTGGGATCTCTTGGAGTTCCCATTCCTCCCTTATGTGGAGGGTAAAGCTCTGACTAGGATTCGGAGCTGCCTGGAGCAGAATTTAAATATTGTATATAGGTATGAGTTTGTGCAAGTTGACTCATTTTATTTTTAACTTGAATTTTCCTTATTTTGGCTTTTTACTTCTTTTGTTATTATTCAATCTACTAATCTATTTAATTTTGTTTATAATTTACATATTTTCAAATTATGTTTATCTTATTTATAGTTCTATGCATATCTGTGTTTATATGTATATCTATGTTTATAATGAAAAATTAGAGCCCTAATACTAATGTCCCTGAATGCGGCAGATTGTATTGTAGCCTTATTTCAATAATTATACTCACTTATATTATTTTTAAATATTGTTACGTTCAAAATTGAAACATACAAATTGAACGCTTACATTTACTTCAGTCCATTCGGCTCCAAAGTCCATTCCCAAATATACGGAGCATCCAAAAAGACACTCATACAAACTTTGAATTTTCCAGTCAAAAACTTTGAGAACCCCAAAGCTCTATTGTACGTTAGCAAAATTACTTTACGTACAGACTTTCCTATGCCAACAGTTACCGAACACAAATGTACTCACCACGAATGATTTCACGATAACTTACAAGGACATACTCATTCTAGGCAGGGCCACAGCCAACATGCCTGATAACCCCCCGCAGAAGGCTGAAAAGGAGCTCTGGATCTCTCTTTAGGGATCTTTTCTTCCCTAACTGTAAACTGTAAATCAATACAGGAAGAGATGCCGCAGAGTATAACTCACTATTATGCCTATCAAGCCACAATATCATATTTTTAGCCAACAATTTCACCGGTTTTCTACGGTATATAAAGTAACAAAGTAAAAAAAAAAAAAAAAAATTGAAATTGCTACTTTTGAAACTACTTAGAAATTAGATATCCTCTCCACTTCACTGATTAGTTCTATTCCAGGATTTTCCAGGACCTTATTATGGGATGCACTACCTGGCTGTTAAGGTTCTACCTTCGACTCTCTCATTTATTTCCAGAGAATAATAAATGTAATTGGGCACTAATTGATTTCAACATATCGTCCAAGCTATTTTTCAGTTTTTCAGGTAGCTAAGGTAGAAAGAGTATGAAAACTTTAAAAACAAAATAAAAGTTACGAAAGATGCTCAACATTTGGAGCAAACTATGTACTAAAAAGGGATTAAAAAAAAAATATTCTGTCGTTATCCGCTAATTCTAAACATAGTTTGTTCTTGGAAACTAATTAACGAGTTTCGATAAACCTTTTGGTGTACAAAACATTGTAAAACCAGTTCAGATCGTCAGAACCATATTTAACTGTTTCTTAATTATCTGTATTTTTACGATCGCAAGAAAATTGGTGAAAGTTCAAATAATTTTTAAGGATAAATTTCAGTGAGAAATGAAAATGTCATTGTAGCAATATTTTATGCGTTGTAAAAAACACGTATAAATAAATGTGTAATAAATTTTTCTAAAATTATTTTTCATTTTTACTAAAATCGTCTCAAAATAGATATACTTCCCAAAACAATCAGATATATAAAAAAAAATTGTTTGTGAAAAATATTCAAATTCAATATTTTATCAAGATTGAATGCTTGAATTGAATTATTGATATATTTTTCTGTATAGTCTAACTATTTTTTTTTCTTCAAAATTTCAACAAGTCGTTTAAAGAAAAAGGATACCTAAGAATAATTTTAGAGGTTAAAAAAAATAATTAAAAACAATGGTAATTGGAAGGAATATATCGACGTCGTTTTTGCGACGTTTTGAAACTTTACAAGAAACACATGAAACTTTTTTCCCCAGATAACGATATATTTTTTTTTAAGTTTCATTCTTTATTCTTTACAGTTGGAGTATTTCAAGCTGGCAAAACTTTTATAATTAAAATATATTTTTAAGGTTTCCAGCACTAGTCAAGGCCAGAGTGACCTTCAGGGTCATCAGCATTTGATGGTTACTTCCTCAATAGTCGATGTTTAGGCCATTTTCATTTATTTTTTTCGATATATCGTGAGCGGGAATCGATAGAGATGATTTTTAGGTCCCATAATAACTTTAAACCTAAATTTCGAATTTTTGGCGCTACGGCCTTTTTCAAAAAACGACGTCAATATAGTTGAAGAAGCATATAGCTAAGAATATGACTTTCTTTAGTAAGTCTTGTTACCTAGGTTACAAGAAAGTATAACGACAGAGAAAACATTCTGTTTTTCAGTGTAAGCAGATTAGGGCTTTTTCTTCTAGATTTAGTGTATTATTAAATAACCCTCTGGGGTATTATTTACTTTTTTTATTATTTATTCTTATCTTATACTAGGGGGTAATTTCGTTCTTCCTAATAGAAAAATAAGAATTAGACATTCAGGGTTAATGTTGGTGGATTTAGAGGAAAAATTAGATAAGTTTAGGTTTAAAGTTGGTGAATTAAGGAGAATATTTAGAGAGTTTTAGGGAGAAAAACAGATTTTTTATGAAAACAAATATCATTTTCATGTTATATAAATAATTATTTTCGAAACTGTCATCACTTAATAATGATTGCGAATAATTTCGCATTTATAATGCCTCATTTGGGTGATATTAGGATCGCAGATTTTATTCTTAGCATATAACTGCTTTTTTTGGTATATTTACAATATATTTTAGAATTTATGTACACACCATTAATGGTATCATAAATCAGCCTCAAAGTCAGTTTGACTTAAGTGTTATTCTTACTTAATCTTATAATTAGTTTAATAACAATAATTATTGTTATTATTATTATCGTCTACATGTATCTTACTTTTCTATATTTCAACAATATAGATATATTCGCTTCCGAGCAATAATTTCTCGCAAGATATTCCGCCCTAGTAATAGCAATTATGCGGCATCATGCTTGTGGTCTGGTTCGAGCCGCGCTTGCAAATGAGGAATACACTGAGCATCTGTAGATCATCTACAGACACGTCCGGTAGATGGTCCCGGTGTAAATTCTTCATAGCATTAATTTCCATATTATTCATTTATTTATAACTCGTAAAATTTATAAATTAATATTAATCATAATCTCAAGGCTGAAGAGTTTATTAGAAATGTTCGTTTCGGGAGATGTATTTCTTAAAATGTAGGGACATTCCAGTATTTCAAATCTCAAATTTTCTAGAAAAAAATTGTAAGTGAAACTCGGAAACGCTAATTTTGATATTGTTGTGCAATTATACCAATTAAGACTACTTTAAGAAATTTACAGCCTATCGTGGTCGGTCTTTTCTCCATTAAGCATTATAAGAATCCAACACAGAGTCGAGGTAATGGGACATTTTAAAATTCCTTCCTTCTAATTCGCCCAAACTCGTGCATTTCCAGCTTCTTTAATGTGGTGGCTTAAGCTTTGGGCTTGAAAGTTAATATACATATTGCAAATAGATTAATAAAAATATAGTTAAAGCTCACAGAAAGGGAGTTATTCTTATTC
Organism: Rhaphigaster nebulosa; assembly: GCA_948150685.1. Classification (NCBI taxonomy): domain Eukaryota; kingdom Metazoa; phylum Arthropoda; class Insecta; order Hemiptera; family Pentatomidae; genus Rhaphigaster; species Rhaphigaster nebulosa. Next base: position 16,690,057 of record OX411311.1, read on the forward strand.
AGCGTATATTCGGTTAAATGTTTGTTGATGTTTATTCTTAGTAGGTATCTACGCTTCGTTTCATTTTAACTTCTTTCTGGTCGTATTTTTTCCCGACAATGATAGAATTTTGTATAATATCGAAGGTCATCTGAGGAGGGTGGAGGTGCATTTTAAATCCGTTTCATAATCTAGAGCACGGTTTTGGGGAGTTTCGGGCATCTCCGGTTATGCGGGGACCTGTACCTCTACAGCTCCCTTAATGGAGTTGTTAGAGCGGGTAAGTGCATTTTGGAGGACTCAACTTTTTCTCCCATTCCTACCATTTTCAAATTTGTGATATAGTGAAAATACGACCCAAGTGGCGAAGCTCACTTTTTTTTTTTTTTCAATCGAGGAGCTACTTATATAAAATTGCCAATCAGTATCTCACATGTAGATGTATTATCGAACTTAGAATATACGGGGCTTGTAACTTAATGTAATAAGGAAGTAACTCAGTGTTTCTCAATCTTTTAGTATTTGCGACCGAATTTTCAATCACAATTTTGATCGCTCTCCTCCTCCCCCCATACAATAATTTTCACTGAAATCGTGCTTTAATCATAACATTAGTTTCTATTTAATTTAGTTTGCATAATCATATAACGCATATACCGATTCTAATTTTCAAATACATTATATAAAAAAATATAAATATACATTATAACTCAATATTCAAAATATTAAAGCATAGATTTGTCTGGAATATTCTAGAACGTGAACCCAAGGGAGTCACTAATAAGTATTAATCATGTTTTTAATTGAATTTTGATAAGTTAATTATTAAATACATTGTGCAATACCTATTTATAAGTGTATTATATCAGTGTAAAGTGTTTGTTTTTTTTATTATGTCAGAATGTTTACTGTAAAATAAATATTTTTTTTTATTTGTTGCCCCCACTTTACTTTTATCACGCCCACCTAGAGGGGCGCGCCCTCCTCCCTCCCCCCCCCCCCAGGTTGAGAACCACTGGAGTAACAAGTTACTCTTACTATTAATTAGTAAGATCTATCTGATCAAGATCTATCAGCGTGTTTCTAATTAATTATAAATGCTCCAGTAGATGGTACAAGACCATGAGGGATAATCACCGTTTACACGAGTTGAGAAGCCATAGCGTATGGTAGAAAATGTTAGAGTATCAAACTTTTTGTCTGGAATGTTGTATATTTTATATAATAATAAACAATTATTATTGATTTGTTTTAGTCTCAATATTGAAATTGTTCAGCAAAGTTTTTTTAATTCAGAAAAAGACGAACTTAAAGGGCATAAGGAAACCGTTATTAATTTCCAGTCTCGATCCCTCCAAAAGAACTAAACTTAATAAAATATAGAATATATATTAGCAAGTTTATTGTTTCCCCTTTCCCTGAAGAAGGCTCATGAAATATTGATTAGTCCGACATTTTGTCCCGAGATAATAAAAATGATGAGGAGATCTGCCATGCTCACGATCAAAGGTCGCGAGTTGGCCAACTCCTATTACTGCCAACTTTATCCAGCCTCGACAGCCGACCAACTTTCAGAAGAATAGAAACTCGTGAGAAACTGTATTAGAAGTAAATAATGGAAAGTTGTTCTTGAAAGCTCGCTTTCTAAATGTATTTCAAAATATTGTTTAATATTGACCCCTATTGTGCCTCATCTCATATCGGATTATATTTTCCTCGATGGGTCCTTTGTTCTAAGATCCGAACCAAGTCCTCCTACTTTGCCTCTCCTTTTTCCCCCTCCAGAACCCGAAGGCATGGCAAAGAAATCAAAATGGTCGTTGTTGAAGGAACTAAAAAAAAATTGTATGCTCGAACTATCTGAAAATCTGTAATTCTTTTAGTCTGTTATGTGAAACTTGATTCTTGAGTAGTTTAAATCGTATATCTGAAAAGGAATTACGAGAAACTTTCACGAAAATTTGAAAAGTTTTGTCGCTACCTGATATATTTATGTAGGTGGGGGTAAAAGAACGCAGTTTTGTTATTTTATGATATTTAGAACAACCAGTCATCAAGTTCCCCAATGTTCTGGTTGAAATTTATGCAATACGAATTGAACTAAATCCTGCCCAAGATCCGTTTTCATTGAAGAATTATCAACAGAGATATCGCATTTTTTCAGAACCCCTTCCACTGCGAACTTTTACCCCATACGATGAGGAAAAAATAGGGAATTCATTTAAACTTTCGTTTAAATTATGTTTTTGTTGTCAACATGTGTTGGGCTCTCGTTTGTAAAAGAGTCCATCTTAGGTATCATAATAAAAATAATTAATTTTCAAACATAAAACCGAAAAGAATACTTTGCTTTCCCTTGTTTCTTTACGACAACAAAGTTATTTTTCTGGAGCAAGGGAGAGCCATCATCATCCTGTTTATCATCCTGACCTAATTCGAAGAATCTCATTTCAAGGCCAGAGCTACTTTTGAGCAGGGTCATATTTGCAGAACTTGAACTTGCACGTTTTTTTTTTTGGTTTGGAAGGAACCGGTCTTCTTGGCTTTTCCAACAGCTTCCTTTTTTCTCAGCTGGTTCTACTTCTAGCCGTTCTTTATTTGGTGTTGATGTCAGCGTCACAGATTTTAACTCCTTGTTTTTGCGCTTTCTTCTTATTTTAATTTTTGGTAGAGGTATATATATATATATATATATATATATATATATATATATATATATATATATATATATTTATATATATATATATATATATATATATAAAACTAATGTTCGTTCCGGTAACTTGAAATAAAAAAAAAGGAAATAAGTGAACGAAATGACACACACGATTACAGAGCAAAGACTGACTTTATTAATCCTCTACATAGCTAGATAGCCCCACTGGCCTTGCTAACTTTTACCACCTTCTGATCATTTTTGTTTTCATGGCTCAATAGGTTAGTGAGCGATGTAAACACTAGAGTTTGTTTGATGAATTAACTGGTAAATCCATCACTATCAGGTATTAGATTTTTTTCTGTTTCATAATTGATAAAACATATCCTGACTATACTGTGACACGTTTTTTCAAATTTTTCGCCTGAGTCAAGTAGACCATCCTGCAAAACTGCCTGAAACTCAAGTTAGACTGAAGAAACTATAATCATAATTTAGTAGACAATTTTTGTCAATAGGCCAGTCCAAGATTAGTTTTCTCTTTCAAATATTAGTCCCTCTCTATGGTGTTCTGCAATAAACGGAGCCTTTCACAGATCTCCTTGAGCTAAGGTTTGACTCTCTCAGTCTTTTTCCGACGGTTGATTCTGAAATTGATATTCCCAGAATACCACTTCATTGCTGGTATTCAGGGGATATCTAATGCCAAAAGCTTTTGAATTGCGTTTCTTGAGCGCTTGGATTTTAATAAAACGGTCGTAAATGAGATTGGTGACTTTTGTACGTCCTGAATTTGTTCGTCTTGAATGACTTCCGGTCTCTCAGTACCTTTTTACGGCCCTTGGATCCCTAGAAAAATGAAAACCATGCCGATTAGCGATTTAACGCAAAGTTTTTTTCTTATTCGTGAAGAGGTAATATTCTTGATGAATCATCGTGGCTTAAATGGCGTATTATCACACGAATAAATCAAGATGAATGAGAGAATGTGACAAACGGAAGATAAAAATAGACTGAAGGTGAATTTGATACTTTCAAGAAAAACATTTAATCTTTCATTTGTTGATGAATATTGAATAACAATGATATGAATAATCCTTAACGCCTCTCATATAACTAATCATATTACTATAAATAAAATTAAACGTTGGTTAGACTCCAAAACTAAAGAATCTTAATATTTATTGATGTTGCAATTTTTTTTTACGAGGAGTATATATAAAATTAACGGTATTTTTCTTTACTTTATTTATACTATTTTTAGATTCTTATTGATCTATAAAAATACACAAATGAAATAGTAACGTATTTTTTATTCTATACTCAATTTCACCCTTTTACTCTAGAGAACCAACAATTAAGCAAACTTTATTTCAAGTAGCGTTTGCAATATTGTTCCACCATTAAATCAAATAAGCATAAAACGTATGAAACTTAATTTTTTACATTATTTTTAATAATTTTTTGTTCAAAATAGTAGTTGCATTTATATTTATTTAATTCTGTGAAAAGATAATGCAAGGAATAAACTAAATCCAGATTTATCCACATAGTACACAAAATCTGCTGAAAAATGTTTATTAAACAATATTTTTCAAAAATAATTTAAACATTGTATTCCTTATTTGAATAATAACTTTAAAGACATTTTTCGTAGATTTCATTATACAATATATTATTACTTAAAACGTACAGATTATGCGAGAGAAAAAAAATTCACTACTTCAGATCGATCTCGAATAAGGGTTGTTGAAAAAATATATCGATATTATTATCAGATTTTTTTTTATATAGCGTAAAATCGATACTAAAATTACAGTATCGAAAACCGATATTACCAAAAAAAAAAAACAACTTTATACAAGGACGGCGGGTTCGACAATAGAGAACCATAAAAGCTTGTGACGCTGTGTGCTGGTGTTACTATCTATAGTGGCTATTCAAGGGATAGGATGTAGAAAGTAAAATATCGATATTGATATCAGTTAACAATATCAATATATTGATAATATCGGCATACAAATATTTACATTTAAAAATATCGTTAATGTTTTTATAAAATTAAATAAAAAATCTTTACGTATTAGAGGAAGATTAGGATAGAACCTGTTTCTTGATATTTTAATCCTACTTGAAGTGAACTTAATAAAAACAATATCTTAATTATATCGGCACAGAAATATCGATATTTCAAAATATTGTTAATTCTTTTATCAAATTTAAAAACAAAATTACCTTAACGAATCGGAAGGAGCTTAAGAGATAAGCTTTTTCTTATTATTTAATCCTGCTATAAATCAACGTTATAAAAACAATGTCTTTTTTGTATCGGCACAGAAATATGGATATTATAAAAACAATAACAATAATATCGTAACAGAAATAATGATATAAAAGCAGTGTATGAATTATATTGGACCAGAAATATGGATATTATAAAAAACAATATCGTAATTAAATCGGCACAAAAATATCGATATTATAAAAAAAATATATTAATTATATCGGCGCAGAAATATCGATATTATAAAAATAAAATCTTAATTATATCGAAATATGCGTGTCCCTTCAAAGGTGCCTTAACACATTTGCCAAGCCTAGGAAAGTCAAATGTGTAAAGGGGGTAGTTCTGCTTGGCACGGAATGTCTTCGGTGTGTTTGTCGGCTTTCTCAAAGATCGAAGGTTGGTCAAATGACCTGGTCTTCGTCCTTTTCTTCAAGGTCGGTAAATTCTTCTGTCCTAGTCTTAAATAAAGAAACGGTAAATAGAAAAACTTCTTATCAATATAATTTTATTATTTTTTATGGTTCATTTATTGGTGAGGGTATAACGTTTAAGAAACTGTTAGGAAATAAAGAGATTAACATTTAAAAAAAAAAAATTTAACAAAACAAATCTAGTGAATTAATGGACTGAATAACCAAAAATGCAATTATAATAAAACTATTACAATTTCTAATCAAGTGCACGGTTAAACTATTCAAATATGTGATTACAATGTTCAAAAAATAATTTCTTATATAATAAATACAATTTTTGAGAGAAAAGTTTTCATTGAGAAATAATTCAATAATTCATTTCTAATCTAAATAAAAATAGGATAATCCAAATGTTAAAGCCGCTAGAGTTTGGATGTCCGCCATACTACTTCTCTAGAAACAATAAATTGAATATATACGCCAAGTGGTTTGTTTCCCAAGTTTGTGGTGCGTTCACACTTTTGCCAACCTTCCTTTTACATGTTTGCCGTTTGACTTGTCAAGGCTTGGAAAATGTGTAAAGTCACCTTAAAAGATTAAAAATATCGAACTACTATTTCGATGTATTCAAAAATTATCGATGCGACTTATATTTTTTCGATATTCACATTCCTATCTCAAAGTATTTGAAATAATGTTGAGCTGTTTTGCCCTGTAACAACATGCAAAAAGGGGCTGAAGAGGAAACTAGGTGAAATTATTAATAAATAACCGAAATTATCACGAGATGAAAGCGGAAGAACTAAAGAATACTAATTTCCTATGTAGAAGTTGTGTTCCTCTGAGAGGCTGAAGGTGGCAACCGCAAGATAACATCACTTCCTCAATTACGTCTCCTTCGTAAATTAATTCTGCCTTCCAAAATTTTCTTTTGATATCGCTAAATTTTCGCGACAACAATTAAAACTTTTACAACCGCTAAAATTGGAATTCTCTTCATAATTATTAAAATGACAATGTTTGATCTACAATATTAGATGCAATTCAAAAATATGAAGAATTTGGGTATTTATTATACTATGGGAGCAAAGAAAACAATTTAACTACTAAGTAATTTTAAATTATTTTCCTTTAAATGTTCATTATACATTTTAATAATTTATATATACAATACATATACTAGGTAATATAAACATACACACACACACAAGTTTTTTTTATTAATTATTTATTTTTAAATAATTTAACATTATTAGCAATCTGGCAGATATAAGTGTACTTATAGGATGACCCTATCCCGTGTACCTAAATTGTGAATCGCGTTGTGGTCTTCGAAAATGTTAAATAGCCGCCCGGAGGTTTGGTCCATGGACGGTCTGCTTCGGGGAAAGAAATATAGGTCCTCGTGCGCCTGCTGACTCCGAACAGCCATAATCCGTGGGTCTGCAATCTTAAGGTAATCTTAAAAGGTACTGCAATCTTCGGAAACAAGTAATCAAATTCAGGATCACTTTTTGAGCCAGCGATTTATAGTTTAATAGGCGTACAAGGAAGTCATGTGTTGTCCACATCAGATATTTTATTTCGGTAACTGTGCAGAGAAAACGAAACCAAAGAAGAAACCAATTCATCACTGTCCTTGAACCCGAGAGAATCGGTGGGAAGAACACTGCCCAATTGGCCCCAAAGGGACTGGCTATGAAGCAATGGGCAGCCTGCCACTGCACCGGGAAAACTATGATTCGCAGCAACGTGAGGTTGGGTGACCTCCAGGTTGTCTGAACTCCCGCAAGCGATGAAATGTCTGTAAGAAGACGACATCGCGCGGCCAAAGATCTTTATGGTCTGTAGTGCCAACAGAAAAAAAAAATATATATATATATATATAAACTATCTAATTATGACAATTTAACTACAATATTAACACTAAAACTGTATTGAAACTAAAGTGTATATATATATATATATATATATATATATATATATATATATATATATATATACACTTTAGTTTCAATACAGTTTTAGTGTTAATATTTTAGTTAAATTTTCATAATTGGATAGTTTTTAGTTATATTCATTATATAATGATATCGTATTGTAAATCATAAAGAGGTGTATAAGGGTGATTAGGGAGTATATGATATAAAGAAAAACAAAAATAAGGAAAAAATTAAATAAAATTAAATCCATTGAAAAAAGCATGAAAGGAAATATATATATATATATATATATATATATATATATATATATATATATATATATATATATATATATATATATACATATTTCTACTATGTATTTCGTTTTATTCAAATTATACAATATATTTATTAGAATTCTTAATAATTGTCTATAAAAATGTGTACTGTGTGTATAGCAACCCTATACTTGCATAATCAAGTGTTTCTCTCTCCCTTAATGGAATTATCTTGAAAATAGTAATACAAATTTTGAACTATTAAAATGCTCTCCTGAAAGTTAATGCATTTTTCTCCAGTCATTTAATTAAGTATTTGATGATTATTTTAGTTAAAATATGTCACGGTCTTTCCATTGTGATTACTTGTATGAAGAGCATTATTATACTGATTGCAAGTAATCAAAAAATTATCTGAAAGTCTTTCACTGCTTTTGTGCGTTTTCCTATAAAGACGGGAGTCCACTTTCCCGGCTTGATACTGGTTTTGGATCAACACTTGGTACTTCTTGGCCCCGATTTCGGTTATTTTCACTACCCTCTTCAGAAATAATTATTTATCGTTTTTTTTTATCTGATAGTAAATAGAAACAAACCGATGGTATATTAATGATAGGTATTATATAGACTAGAGGCTGGGGATAGCTATAGGCTACGGGCTATGAATTTATTATCAGAGCTACACACCTGTCCTATTGATTTGGAATGCCGCTCCCTCTGGTGATCTTATTAGATTTGGCCGAGCAGGGCTCTCAGGATTTTGTCTAGTTCGTTTAGTGCCCCATCTCCTCCGGAATACTAACGTCGTCCTTCCTGTTTGTCTTTTGACTGCTTCTTCTTCCAGAGGGTGTCTCTCATATTTCGGATTAGGAGTGTTTCGGTCGGTCAGAGAAAGTTATAAAGAGTTGAAGCCAGGTTTTCCAATATTGGCATAGTGTTATTTTACATCCTAAGAACTTGTTCACTTGGTCGATAGGTCGGTAAAGCCTAGAAAAATGTTGCGATGACAAAGCTGTAAAACACCCATTCTTCAAAACGTAATGAGCTATAACAATCTTGTTCTGTTTACAACCGAGCGTACAGTGGGCATGAACTTGTTAATTTTATATTTTGAGTCAATAAAAAAGTTGAATGTAGTAATCTAGATGAAAATTATGGGAGAAGAGTGATAACGGAGATAAAAGTATGTAATTCATGTTGACGTTTCGGTCCACTTCGTTAAACTATTTAGGAATATACAGATATTATACGAGTGACTCTTGTTTAAAAATAACGATAAAATATTAAGAATGGATGCTTATAAAATTTATAATACATTTTAAAGTAACAGTAATATTAGTTAGTAAAAAATTATTTTGGGACTTTTTGGAAGATTTCAAAATAAAGCCTCAAGTTTCTCAAATACCAATAAATAACAAACTAGTCAACGTTTTACCAATTTAGGCATCAGGAGAGAAAAAGATGATCACACAAATACAAGACATTTCACATCAACAGTCCAACGCATACTTAATAACGTAAATTTTATATATTTATTTCACATTTTGGTACCGTTTACCGCAGCATTGAAATAAAGGCACAATTGTTTAATAATTTACAATTGCTTAAAAATTGTAATATCATTGAAATATTGAATAGTCAAAGTCTAGGCTGTTGATTCCATTTTTTCTTCTTACTTCTTTGCGAGTAATTGAATAAATTACTGATGACCCTACCCCGTGTACCTAAAATTGAGAATCGCGGTGTGGTCTTCCTTGTATGAATACCTCATCGCGCGGCCAAAGATCTCCACTGTCTAAATAGTCCCAACCGAAAAAAAAAATATATATATATATATATATATATACATGTACTGCATGCTTCATTTTCAGATCACAGCAAATATCTTATAGAATTGACATTTTAAATGTTTTTGAATATTTAAGCTTTTTTAAAAATCTTAAAATTCTATTTTTTATTTTATTAACATAAATATATTTAATATATATTTGATATGTTTGATTCCGTTGATATGTTTGATTGTAAGCTATTTCTGGCAATGGTTACGTTTCGGCTGTGGTTTTCCTTCCATTGAGTTCTTATGTTTCGAGTGCCCGATTCTCAACTCAACCTTGTTACGGTAATTTCTCCTTTTCTTGTTCTTGAGACGATGTTCCATGAATTTTCCGGGTTTCAAATTTTTTTTAGCTTATTTTATCCGTAGCCAAGTATATGAATTAATGATACATGTTAAACTGACTTGGAATGACCTACTATATCTATTTAAATTGTATTTTTGAGACTGCTGATGTGAGATGTTCTGTATCTATTCTTCGTTTAAGTGATCTTAGCTTTTTTTTTTATCTCGATGATGCCTGAATTGGCGAAGCGTTTAATGGCTTATTATTTATTCGCATTTGAGAGACGTAACGCCGCCCTACCCATCACTGAAAAAAAACAAATTATTAATTAGGAATAATGAATTCCTAAAATTAATTCAGTGCTATTATAATTGATGAATTGGAATTTATCAATTAATTAAGATTGTCTAATGTTTAACCAAAAACATCAAATTGCTTAGTTGATAATAATAATAATAATAACTTCATTTTCATTCTTTACAGAACTATAAGCTTCCCCCTTGGGAGGTAAGAATCTGGATTATAAATACATAACATTTTCCATTACTTCAGACTAATTAAACATGAAATAATACTTAAACATCAAAAATTACTTTTAAAATAAAATTAAATAAATTGTGTCAAAATCTTCATAATATAACTTCTTGTGTTTATTAAAGGCTATTTAACACTTTAATTCATAGGTCATTATTCCTGGCAACAGTAAACAAACAGTCTCCCACTATTTTGTCATCTTGTAAGTGACCTTCCTCTCCATCTCTTGTGTTCTCTTGGGATCCACTCTGTGACAATTTTGGATCATCTTCTTGTATCCAGCCTGGCTACATGACCAGCCCACTTCCATTTCAGTAGACGTGCTTCTTGTAGTAAACTTTTAGCCTCGATTTGAATTTGTATTTTTATTTTGATTTCTAAGATGCTTCTAGTAAATTGGAATTGCTTTCTAGTATATTTTATATAGTATTTTCTTGTTGCGGACCCTGTCTGAGATCCATACAGGATTACTGGATTTAATGAAAGTTTTCAATACCCTTGTCTTTTAGCATTTATTTGACTTTTAATTATTTTTTTCATACACCAGTATTTTTTCCATCCCAACTTAATCCTTCTACGTAATTCATCATTACTATCTTACTTAGTTGATGCCAAAATCATAATTATGATTGTTGCGGTTCATATAGCTTTGAATAAATAATATTTGATTGGAAAACGGTAATTGATGTTTTCATAAATTTAATGATTCACTACGCTACCAACTTAGTGAATCATAAAAGTGAATAAAAGTGAATTATTTCCTTTATAGGATAACTGACAAAATCCGTGAGAGTCTTTCATTTCAGATTAAGTGCAATCAGTATAATAATGGGGTCATAACGAAAAGAGCATATTTTAACTAAAGAAAAACCATAAAATACTTAATTAAATGCCTGGAGAAAAAATACATTAAATTATAAGAAAGTAGTTTAATAGATCTTAGTCACAAATTTCAAGATATTTCAATTAGAAGAAAGAGAAAAACTTGATTATGAAAGAAAGAGGTGCTGCCCAGTTATATTGGGTTTTTATACACATATCACACTTTTTACATCTTAATCGGCAATTTTTAAGACCTATAATAAATGTATAGTATAATTTCAATAATTTTTTTTTATTTATTTTTTTTATAGATATCATATGATATATTTTAAAGACATCGGATATTACTTGAGTTGAGTAGTTGAGGAAATCCACAATATTAAAAAATTCTACTTTTTATCAAAAATGTAGTACATTTTCTTTTTTTTATACTGTTATTCAAAATCAGGAGTTTTAGTGATTGGGATTCGCTCATTTATAGTTTGGAAAGGTATGAAGTAGATTCTTTACTATTTTCGAGTGTCTCATGCTGACCAGACTCAGATCAGGTGCGAACGTTATTGGAGTAAGTGAAGACTTTGCGAAGTCCCTCGCTGAATTATGGACCGATAAGTTAGCGGGGCTCAGAGGAGATCCTTTATCGACTGATAGTAGTCGTTTCAAAATCCCGCAATCATTCTGGCCACCAGCTAAGGGATTAAGTCCCCTATTGGCCTTCTGGACAGGTTTTTATGCGGATTTGATGAGTTAGAATTTCTCAGTATATGGTGGGTTGGGAGAATTTATTGTTCACTAGTTCAAATAGCAATATGACTAGGTTCCAACTGATCTAACCTTTATTTTCAGAAAAAAGAGTTTGAAAATTTAATTTGCTAAAACTTTTTTCGTTAATTACCTTACATGGGTTTCATTTACCTTATATAAAACATAGGAAGTTTTCATAAAAAATCTTCCTGGACGATGTGGTTTTTATGAAGTTAAATATAAGAATAATGTAAATTATAATTGATTTTGTGCGATTTTATAACAGATTCGTTTGTTTTGATCCAAGCAATCATTTTGGGCTTATTAATTCACTCACTCACTACGATGTTAAAAAATATTATATAACAAGCACCAGGCGCGAACAAAAGATAATAAGGGACGAGCAGGTAGGTAGAAAGGTAACTGATAGGCGATGACAGATGTCACCACTGCTCTTACCCGCAGAGATAAGAAATAAGTTAATTTAAAACTCTACCGAGAAGTGGGCAGTGTGACAAAGTCTATCCTCGGAAGACTTAATCAATTTTAAGAAAACAGTCCCCCTACAGTCCCGGCTGGCCTCGAGGAAAAAGTGGAGGCGGCCTGGGAAGGGTGTGATCCGATTAGAGCTATCTTAATGCATTCGCGGAGACCGGACCACCCAGGGGATGTCTGGACAAGGGGTGGAGCCATCCGATGAAATCCCAGAATTTCCTTCCCCTATAAAACTAGGCGGCCAATGATGAAAAGAATGCCGAGGATCTAACCAATGAACGTCTTCGACCCCCTCTTAGGAAGAACAAGAGAGAAAGGGGAAGAGAAGCCGAGGAGGCAGAAAAAGGAAACTTCCTCTCTGATCTCGCTTGACGCAGGACTTCGCTGATCTCGTTTGAGGGCGGAACAACTACTACGTTTTCCTCTGAAGATGAGAGATGCGCCCTGGCTCCATGATTGAAGATATGCAGGAGAACCCGATGGAGAGATGCTGAGGAACCATCAACACCAATTATTAGAGATAAGAGATTTATATTAGAACAGTTAATGGATCATTCCATGAATCATTCCATGGTTAACCGTTCATTGTAATGGTTTATTATTTTAATTTTGAGAAATAAAGATAAATGTTAGAAAGGAGGTTGTTCTTTAGCAATCATGCCCATTATTAATTTGAATACATTTCATTAAGTATGATAGAAGTAAATTTGATTAGCATTTGTATTAAACTTAAAAGTAGGAACATTATCTTGGTTAATTATTAAATAATGGTAACCACAAATCAGGCCCTTGGAAAAGTATCCAATTTAGAGGACAAAGTCAGTAATTCCTAATTATTCATAATCTTACATAATTTTGGGATAATCATCCACAATGATTGCCCGATGGCATCCCTATATATATAGACTAATATATTAGCAGCTAAATAGATACAGATACAGCTCAACTCAGCCTAGATAAAACATAGCAAGCACAACTCGTTCGTTTCAACTATTAAATTGTTTTAATTTCTCTTCAAAACTCTCAAGTTGTGGAGCGGCTAGGCACCAACAACAAATAATATTCAATCGACATCCGCATGATGGTATAGAAGGATCAATCCCTAATAAAATACGATAATGTTAACTTATTGTACTGTTCAGGTTGATTTGGAATAGTTACTAATGTTATTTAATAATTAACTTTTTTAAGAAAAATTATTTATATCTCTTTAGTGGTTCTTGTGTACAGTTTTGAAGATTTTTTTTTTGTTTTCTAAAAAGATTCTATTTATTTATTTCTAATGTTTCTTGTGTACCATTTCGATGTATTTTTATTCTTTCATATTCTTCAGTGGTTAAACTTAAAATACGAAAGGCATGGACAAGGCCTACTAAAAACAATGCTTCTATGAGACAGCAAAGATTAGCTTATTTATTTATTTCGTATAAAATAAATACTGTTGGGATCACTTTTTTTTTATTAGTTACTACCTATGTTTGCCCATTGTGTGTCCTACTGTTGCGAAAATGACTGTGTTTTTTTTATTTGAAAAGAAAAGAAACAAAAAGATTTATAAATGTACCTGTAAACTAAACTATTGTAAATTATTGCGACTGTTCAGCTGTTGTCCATTGATACGTTCTTCTTTCTTTATACCTCAAAAAATATTGAAAAAATATTTTATGTTTTAAATAGTCTCGACTTTTTGTTGCTGTTTCGTATTGTATCACGCGTAGCTTCATGATCTATAGGCAATAAAATATAAATTTCGAATACTTGAAAAAATAAAAATTACTCTATCTTTAAAAGTTTTCGTCGGATCCTGGAAAAATTATACGGAACCATCCCCAAGGCGTGCCCTTTTGATTAAAAAAAAAGAATCATATAATGCGGTTTACGAATAGCGGAGTTATGAGTGGACATACATAGAGCATAAAGTCAAACTCATAATCTCCTTTTTTGAAGTAGGTTAAAAAAACACGGACGATTTATTTGTTTACTGTTAATGGTTTTTATTTCGTGATGACTGAACATAATGGGACAAGAATTCTAGAGGTCACTTTTTATAAAAATGAAATATTTAAGAATTATTCAAATATTTACTATTATTAATAAGCAGAATTTCTTCATTGCTTTGCTTATTTAAATGAATTGGACTAATACAAATAAAATCGGCTCTCAAGATTAAATGGAATGGCCTATGTAGGTAAGGAACACATATTTTTTTTTCATTAGCCAACGCTATTCATTTTGGGTAACCAATGTTTTGATTTTACGTGTTCTATAATCATCATTGATTTCCATAAACATAACAGATTGTGTTTCTATATAGGACGGAATTATACAACATTTATGGAATTATACTTCTGGAATTGGAGTAAATATCCAGCATTTGTACCCCTTGGAGAGATGACAATCTCCCCGCTAATGATCCCGAGGTAATGGGGCCTAGGGGAGCAAACATTGGAAAGATTGATGGCTGAGAAATAGGATCCGATGGGGATATATTTATTTATTATATATCGATATATCGGACGACAAATATAGTTAGCCCGATGACGGATGGGCTGCCTCCTCCTGCATTTGTCAAGGCTGAGGCACTGCGGGGAGGGAGGAAGGGAGCCAAGTCGGAGTGGGTACGCTAATCGATAAGCAATGTCTGGCAGCTCCTATCGATTAGGTTTTAAGTGCCAATCAAAAAGCTGTAAATGTAATTAAATTCCTTACATTTTAATGCTCAAATGAATAATGAATGATAATGATTTCAAACCGCTCAACCGCTTTAAATTACGTCTTGTTAATGAATTAAATTTTCATGATTAAAAAAATAATGGTTATGCTATTCAAAGTACATCTCTTCTTTTGGTTTTTACTTCCACTTATCTATTTATGAAATATATAGAAAGGGAAAGTATTGCGATCGTGAAAAATTTCGAATCCGAGTTTTCAACGGAAAAACATGTTTTAAGGTCCTCTTGAGCCCAAACAACCAAGTCTCGCAAAATAGCTTGTGCGTGCGCGCGTAAGTTTTACGAAACTGAAATTGCTTTATTTCGTTAGAAATACTCCTGGGATGTTACGATTTTATAGCTATCATTGATTTACCGGAAGTGCCACTTTATACCATGGATTTTACAATTTTCTCGAAAACGGCTCAAACGATGTTAATGAAACTTCCCTAAAATCACTTTAAAATCCTTTCACTATCCATATATTAAGTATATCACCGAGAAAATACTGGGAAAAAAATTGTGACGAAAAGAAAATTTTATTTGCCCCTAACTCAGTAAGTATGAATTTTATGGCAAATTACCTATATGATCATATCATAGCTATATAAATTCTCTAAAAAATTATACAAAAATTATCTAAATCGGGCTAGTATTAGCAAATATACAATGTATTGAATCGGGCTAGTATTAGCAAATATACAACGTATTGAATCGGGCTAGTATTAGCAAATATACAACGTATTGGACTACAAAAGTTTAGCGCCCGACCCTAGATGGAATGGTGGAGAAATTCAGAGTTGAAGTTACAAATTTTAAATTCTCTTCTATTACGTAGTGATTATTTTTTCTTTATTTTTATTATTCCAGATTAAAACTCTCTATCAAAAAGTGGATTACATTTTATGAATGTAGTACTTTCTAGTTACTGAATATATCTTACTATCTATCTATTTAATTTCTTTGTAATGTACATATTGTTATCTATTTTTACCAAATTATTTTTATCTTTATATGTACTTTTTGTTTATTCATTTATTTTTTACTTATTTTTTTTATTATTGTTATTACTTTTTTTTTTTACTTTGTATATATGGTATGAATGGAAACTTACAGTCCTAATCCTTATTGTCCCTTAAGTGTGGCAGATTGTATTGTACAGTTATTCAATAAAGTTATATAATTTTTTAAAAAATATTTGTTTATTTATTTGTTTCTGGAGCATCATTTGTCTTTCAAAATCCAGATATCTAGTAGGCAGTTGGATTAGAGATCGTGGAACAAAAGACATAAAGATTTTTTGAAATTCTACTCACATTATTATAAGGCAGGTTGTTATGCTAATAACCCTAAAACCATGTATATATTTGCATAGCATCTTGTCCTTTTTAAATTTTATACCTAGCATCTATGAATACCAAATAATGCTAATAAAAAATAACTAAAAACCTAGGAAAAACTATTGTACCAAAAACTTTTTAGTCATGTCGTATAGGATTCAATTATGTATCAAATATTTTCAAGTATGATCTCTGAAAAAAAAATATTTTTCTAAGCTTTTAGTAGTTTTTCATAGTAAAATAACATGTTTGATGATAATAAGATTACAATGATATGTCTTGTATTCAATGCCCATCTGTCTAAGTGAATATTGAAGATATGTGATTCAATATATCATATTGAATTGTTATCAGCGTGATATTGCATTTGAATTCCAAAGGCATTTGCTACAGTCGAGTGTGTGGTCAATAGGCGTGGTATCCCGTATAGACCACTGCGCCAACACGGAAATTTCAATAAAATATTTATCTTAAATAAATATTTACAGTTATTTTTCATCACGCATCCTCTGCATCAAGAATTTTTTTTCTTTTAAATATAACTATATTCTCCATTTATATTGGAGTTGGATAATCACAGTAGCAACTGTTTTTTTAAAAGACTTTTATATTATAACAAAAGATGATTTTTTTTTCTTTTATTCCACGACTAATTCGAGGCTAGGGGCAATCGGCAGACCTGCTCTTTTTTTCATCAAAAGAAAAAATATTCTGTTTGAAGCAAATGCTCATATCCGGTGACACGCTCCAACATGGCCCGCATTCTACTGGACGCAATCTTCCATATATATTGTTAATTTGCATACTTTGTGTAACTTTTTGTTTTCTTTGTTTCGCTACACCCGAAGCTAGGCTTTTGCAAATTCTGTTTATTTCGATCCAGTCCTTTGTAATATGATGATACCTTTGAGGTCTGAAATCAGATAATGTCGACAGCTGGTGTTTCATCGTGAAATCTTTTACAGGGTCCCATGTTATACATGTTGACACTAAACTCATGTTACAAGGTTTTGACTGTATCTTCTTGTGTACAGCTATTTTACTGAAATAATTTAATTCTTTATAAATTAATAAATAAATTTTTAAAGTAAGAACATCGCGGCGTCTAAAATGGACGTGTTTTGTTTTTTTATAATGAAATAATCACGAGGCAAAAGTTAATCAACTCTGAGCCTAAGGGTAAACGTCCGAGGGATAGGCCGAGATGTAGACGAGAGGATTGTATTACGTCTGACCGTGTAGTTGGGAATGCCGACGTAGTTCTATGGAGTGAGGTGTGCTATCGGCTTCGGATATTCGGGTTCGTTAGGTCTTATTATTTTTATCATTAAATATACCTACTTTGATGCCACTTCTCAATATTTTAGTCTGAAATTGTTTATCTTATCACTGCTTTGGTTTGAAGGCGTATTGATCATTGGCTAAGAGAGCAAAGTTCTTCAATCCCATATATTAACTTTCCTATAATGAAAATATCTCTTTAATAAATTGGAAGATGGTCCGAACAACGTCGCTGAAGAAAGAGAAGCCACCATCCCTCGACGCCCTGCTAGAGCTTCCAACAGTCCCAGAATTTATCAAGCGGAGGCATATCAAGTTCTTGGACTCAGTGCCTTACTAACTCCTATACCATGCATTAACACCAGCACCACCCCCGGTATCATGGCAGAACACTGTCCAATGAACATTGAATCAACTAATGAATTTAGTTACAACACAAAAATTGGTGAGCCCCAGCACCTTTATTATTTAGTAAAGAAAAAAAATCTCAAAGAATTTATCTTAACTTAATAAATTCCTTATAATGTAACACTATCAACAGTAAAAGGAAAATCATCAAAAATAAGATATTAATTCACTAGTAATAGCCATTAAATGCTCATAAGTGGCTACAAAAAAAATTATAATAATAAATAAATAAATTGGAAACACCAAAAGGTGCGTTTCAACCAGCGAGTTTTTCACTCTCGAGAGTGGCAGATAAAATCTCGAAAGTAAAACTCGCAAGTGAAAAGGCCTTGAGAGTTCCGAGAGTGAGCTCTCTGAGTGTTATTGTCACGTCAGAGCCGATATTAACGTTCCCTCCCTTCTCCCTCAGGAAATTCAAACCTGTTTTGAATGATTGAAACTATTTTCCAAGAGGAGGAGAGACGCGTTTGCGCTTGCTGTGTCGTGGTATTACAATTCTCAGAGAGCTGGCCGTCGAACTCTTTGAGGCCTTTACACTTGCGGGTTTTGCTACCGAGAGTGAAAAACTCGCTCATGGGTCGCACCTTAGGGATTTCTCAGATCACCAATTTCCCAAAAATCAATCAAAATCAGTATTCCCCTTTTATTATGGTCCAAAACTGAATACGAAAAAATGGCTATGAGAAACAAATAAATATATTTAATATTATATGATATCAACTGATTGTATTGGCAATGGACAAGGAAAAATAGGTTGGGGCATTGGGCCAGATTAAAATCCCACCAGCGCTCCCTGGGACGGCCTCTATAAATTACCTTTTTTTTTCAATGCCACTCGAAGAGAACGGGTCACGCGGGTGACAAGCAGACGGGTCATGGCCCAATCAGGCCATATGCAATTATCCCAAGCTTTGTGTTTGTGAAAGTACTTGAGAGTTGTAATGCAACCTCTACGCAAAAACTGTTAAACTTAAAGGAAAAAGAAACTTTAAATGGACCAATATTAGCGAAGATACGGCAAACAATTTTTCTATTGGATTTTTCAGCCAAAGTGGTAAAGCATGAGGAATGAATGGACAAACCAAATATAATAGAAGGCGGTCTTGCTCCTTCCGGTTCCAAATGCTGGGTAAATAAAGACTTGGTCATCCTTAAGTGCCCATTATTTTTATCAAAATATCAGTAATGACTTCTTTTTTTTTTTCTTAAAATAGGCCTCATGAGTTCTGTTATCATTAACATAAAAAAAAATACTTAACTATTACAACAGTTCAAATATGTCCATGACTATCGCATTTTATGCAATTACATTTGTTATTTGCAAATAAGGGTTAAAGTGTTTCCGTTCCGTGACTGAATGACCATGTGTATACATTAATATGGGTAATCTGGGGTGTTTATATATATGGGGGGATATGGAGAGAGAATGCGGCCCCAGGCAAGGACTCAGGCTAAGTATATGGCTACGAATGGGTCGGCTTTAAGAGACTATAAAGACCTAAATGACCCCAATCCGAGCCCCTTGTGCTTTGGCTCTCCTCCAAAAGGCGACGTGTCTCTTTTTAAATTGTGACTTCTTAATCTTTCCTCTCCTTATTATTTAGTGCACTATGACAGCGGAAACGACGGTCCAAAGGGGAAAAAAATAAGAGACAAGCCCTGACCTGTTTTGCATAATCCGATACAAGACTCTATTTCATCTCTTTCTCTTTTAAAAATTGTATTCCGCTTCGTAGATCTAATCGTCCCCGAACTAGTCTTTGCAAAAAGCGGAGTTACTCGGAATTCAATTTGTATCCTTTGATGGAATAAATCGGGCATCATAATTTATATTTCACAAAAACTATGAAGCTGTAAATAAAACTTTTAAAACTTGGCCTTCTAAAGATAATATTTGTCTTCAGATGGAAAGGGAGAGAGGGAGTGAGGGATTATCCGATATTTCGAACCTGAAAACAAAGTTCAACAGTTAAAATATTAATAGAAGGAACCTAATGAAAAATAGTGCCTCATGTCGAAAAAAAAATGTAGTACATGAAATAAATTTCTTCGAAACAGTAATAATAAAAATGCTGCCAGTAATAAAGATTTTGAGTTACGATATTGAAAATTTCAGTAGGTTTTTTGACAATATACGAACAGTGCTGACTATTCTGTGCCTATTTCCTTCACCGACAGCGGAATGGCCGTGTGCTGAAACTTCAATCACAATCGTTATTGCTTAGGTTTTCATAACTTTCATCCCTGCATTTTCTCGGTGTTGTCCTCATATTGTGAGACTTTGTTTTTTGGACTCAAATTATATTTTCGTGGAAAACTCAGATTCGAAATTTTGCACAGTCGCACTACTTCCCCTTACTATAAATTTCATATATAGGTAAACGAAAGTAAAAAAATGTCCAAATTTAATTGTTAATATGAAGTGAACTATAATTCTTTCGATCTGAGATTCTGCATATATTTTAGAGCCATTCATAAAATTACCAAGTCACCGTTTTGAATGAATTCAGCAACAAATTGTTTCGCTCTAATTGTCCTTGTAACTCTTTCGAAATTAATAAACTTTTTGTTTTTAACTTCTCTGAAGAATCTTTTTTTGGTCTGATTGATTTCGTTAAATTGCAATTAACAGGTAAAATATAGCTCTGATGGAACGCAATTAGTTAAAAACGGTTCTCTATTCCCGAACTTTATTTATTAATTTATTCGCCCTTTTTAATCATCCTTGTTATCAGTTAATGGTCAGCGTTTTATTTATTTTTTTTTTAATTAACAATGACGAATGAATTTGAAATGTTATACATTTGTATTGTACCTAATAACGACTGAACGTACTCGAAATATCGATGCTAATAGAATTAACAATTTGCCTACATAACTCTCTCCACTAAAGTCCATAACAATCTAAATATAAGACCTAAAATGAATCCTCCCATTTAGGTTTTCGATGATCCCGAGGAGATTTTCCTTCCGGTTCAGTGTTGATTACACTTCTTGTGATCCGTTCGTTATCCATCCCGGCAACGTTACAGCAATCCTGATGCAATTCACTCAATTGGGTGTTTTGTAGCCGTCTTTAGTTTCCAGTTTTCTCATCCTTCTTCGAGCCCAATATTCTGAGGAGTACGTCATTTCCAAAAAACTATTTATGTCCTTCCCTTAACGTACTAAGTAACCACATTTCTCATCCGTATAGAACTATAGGAAATCTAATAGTTTTGTAAATACGTACTCTTAACAGAAAGAGCAGCTACAAAAACACACTCATGGGACAAAGTCGAAAGATCATATCTTTCCACCGCAGAAATGTGTATGGTAGGAATGGCAATGTTTATGAGACGAATGAAAGTTGAATAAACTTAAATTGGTTAAACCAAATGTGAAAAGGTGGTCTTCATGCTCCAGCTAGTCATGAAGGAAAGAAGTTATCGTTCCGCTCCGGTATGGACATTGCCGCCTTACACACGGCTATCTAATGGCTAAAGACACGGTACCTATATGTCAGTATTCATATTTAGCAAAACATTTCTAGATCATGATTCTTGGAGAGATGGGAGTTGTACAAAGAAACAGGCGTTAAATGATGAAATAGAGGGAGCTTTGCGGATTAAGGGTGGATGAAGCACAGTTAATGAAGAATTTACCAAATCCAGCAGTCTAATGGGAAGTGGTATAGAGTATATTCATACAAAACGGACGGGAACGAGTATTGCGGGAATGAGTTTCGGATTTGATCTGAAGGAGTTGGAAGAATTTAATATTATTAACATTACACTGAGAGTTGGGAAGTCCTTCCTTAAGACGAACCATGTTGGATCTTTTGTGAGGTACTTTTATGTTCGTCTAGAGATCCCAAAAATTCGATCTAGTGATGTCTTCAGGTTTAGTATTGGCTTATTTAGTTACTGCAGTCTGTAGAAGGCATGGGCTTCATATTCATTCAGAACGGGCTCGTCCTTTTCTTCATCTTCCAGGCGCAGATAGCAAGTGGAATCTAGTTAGCTAGTTTCATTTTTTTGAGATGATATTTTTGCAGACAGTGGCCTGTGAGGAGACCCGCTATTGTTCACAACTCTTTCTTTGTCGGGTCTAGGTAAATTCATCCTTTACCTCTGACAAATTGATGAAGAGTTTGGATTGTATCTTACCAGGTTTTAAATGCCAGCATGCTTCCTTCTTTTTTGTTTCCCAGGAGCCCATTTCCCTACTGATTATGCTAGTAGATGCACTGCAGTATGGCTCAGGGCCAATTAGCATTGTTTCTCCCTTCCTTGCTAGGGGATCAGCTATCCCGTTGCCTTAGGATTTCGAGGCAAATCCAGACTTGCCTTGACGTAATTTTATTGTAATTTAAAGCTTTTAGTGCCGCCTTGCTGTCTGATATTATATGCATTCCTTTTCCCTTAGGACTCTTCTTTAGATTTTCAAGAGCAGCTATTTCTATTGCGTGTATTTCAGTTTGGAAGACCGTTGGGTATGATCCAGTAGCTAGGGGTTCTGTAAACCACAAAAATATATCGAAGAAACAATTCAGTTTTCTTTTAAATAAGTATTGTTTTATTTAATTTATTAGTTTCCACATCTTGCCCAACAAGACCGAATCATTGGTACATCCAAGCACAGGTATAATTACCACTTAGGGTCAAACAACTTTCGGCTAGAACTACCTTTCTATTGGCAAGTTCTAGTAGTGATTGAAATAAAGACCGGAAAAGGTATCGCCCTGTATTGATCCTCAACTGGCCTTCGATAAATGAGAATAAAAATTCCCAATTTAAAATCTATTATAATCCATTTTAAAAAGAGGTATAAATCAATACGGTTTATTAATTTCGGTATAAAAATTAAAATTAATTTTTTCAGAAATAATTTGATATCCCAGAATTAATGCCTTTAATATTTTATTGATTTGTTTGCAATACTAGTCCCCATATCATATATCGCTATCTTGGTTTGATAAGGTTCTAACTGCTCTAAACTTAATTTTAAGAAAACGAGTTGAAAACGTTTATAGCTATCAATAAAATTTATCAATTTTTTTCTCATTTTTACATGGTCTTAATATAACTTTTGAAGCTGGTTTTGTAAATATTACTTTTATCACTTATGAATCTATATAAAATATATCGAAATGTTGTGTTTCAAAAAATAAAATAAAAAATAATAAAACGGTTGTTTCTCAACAGATCTCAGATAAAGTTAAATAACCAATAATCTCACTTTTTCACCAATAGAAGCTGGAAACATCTAAAGGAGTTTTAGTAGTGTCAAGGTAATGGAAGTATCATGTTTTTTGTTTGTTTTTTAATATCTGATGAAAGTTTATATTTATCTTTTCTAAGGAATTATCCAGAAAAATATAGGTTCTGTAAGTGCAGTGAACCCCTTCCTCTTAAGTTATTAATTCGATAAATAATGTAAGCTCCCTGATATAGATAGCGGCGCGGAGGTCAGGCGGGATCGATGTGAGACAGATATATCGATAGTGACAACATATCGACACCGTCCATTAGAGGATAAAAGGCCTGGAGTCATTAAGAGCTGGCGGAGACAGGCGCATAATGAACGAGATAATTGCCCGCGTCACTGTCCCTCTCGTTAATGGCTCCGAATAATTTCGGCTTTTTAGTGTTAACAGCAATTGACCCCTTTCTATGCAGCTTAAATTACGGGCGTCGATACGTGATATCACAGATCTATGTAGAGTGAAAAGCCATTCCCACCAGAAAAAGAAATTTGTCTGAGGGTTTGTACCTAAATATCCTGTACCGTTAAAACCTTCGAAAGGTTTAGTACGTGGTAGTAGATACTACCCTACTGTGTTTCTTGACCAACGGTTTTACAAAGAGATGATATGGCCAGAAGTCACGCTCAACCGCCAGGTTTATTAACCCCCATCCTCTCCATACCATTTAAGAGTACCCATTTTATGGTGGCTGAGTGTGAGTACAGCAAGTTTATACCCGGATTTGGAAATTAGAGATAAAGTTTGGGAATTAGGACTCCAGTTCCTTACTTTTATATATAAATTCATTACTTACATATTTTACCCTAATTTTTTTAGAGGGTTTCACTCACATCCTGGATCGAATAATTTGGATCTAAAGGTTCAAGAAGAAGGTTTATTCAGTCTCCTGAATGCATGAGCAGCTTAACAAATATATATATATATATTTTTTTTATTCTGTTTGTTTAATAATGTATTGGGCTTTTCAACCCCTGAGCCATTTTCGCCCTATATTACAATTTTAAATTTTAAAGCTTAAGAAATTAAAATTAAAAAATATCTGAAATCGGAACCATTATCTATATCGATCCAGGAACCATAAGAAAATAAATTTAGAAGTATTTTAATTTTTTTAAAAACGTGATTCGGAGCGTGTATCACACAAATTTCACATGCTACCCTTACTTTAAGTAAAAATTAATTGATGGTTTAACAATTATTCCTAATTAAATCCTGAAAGTTTCGAATTATAGATGGTACAACATATTCATTTAAAACAATTAATTAACATACGCTTTTCCCAGTCGTTTCATCTGTTTAGTTCACGCGTTTTTCGTCACTCTCCAAAGCCTTTTATAATTTTATATATTAGACTTAATTTTTCTAAAATCTTTAGCGTTGCAATGGTATATTATATTACTATTCTTAGGCTATATTACTATTCTTATTTCTGGAAATTTATTTTCAACCTGGGAATATATTTGTTATTTTTTTTTCCTTAAGTTAATTATCAAATTCTTTCTTAGTTTATATTTATCCATTTTCTATTACTACTAACAATAAAAATTTTGAAAATTCTGTTGTTAAAATTTCCATCAGGCTATTTTAATGAGTAGTGAAAAAGTTGCTTTAGCATCCCAGCTATATTACTACCTTATATACGTAATTAAAGTTTCGTAAAAATTATTATTTTTGAGGTATTCTGTTCACATACATAGACAATTTTGCGAGACTTGGTTATTTGGACTAAGGGGGCCTTTAAACGAGCATTTCCGTTGAAAACTCGGATTCGAAGTTTATTACGAACGCAATACTTTTTGCGATTACTATATATTTCAAATTTAGGTAGGTGGAAGTAAAAAAAAAGTCTTGTTTTACATGTGGTAAAAAAATTAATTGTGATCCACATGTCAAAATAGTGCGAGATACTAAGCAAACGACTAAAACTACTTCATTTTTTTTTCCCCCAAGTCTTCAAAACTGAAAACAAAACAGAAATTAAACACATTTCCACTTAAACCGATTTAAGGTTCAGCGGAAAGACTCACTGAAACGACTACATTAACAACCTACATCATTAAAATTAATAATAAAAGTTCCTTGGACCAACACATGCGAACTCTTCATTTCCTCGGGTTCAATTATTTTCGGTACAATTTAAGAATGTTTGAACTAACGAGTTCCACTCACATCACCTAACTCATAATTATAAATCCTTTTAAATTTATTTGTACTTCTTGAAAACCAAATTTTACAAGAATAGATTGTTGCTGAAATATTTACTCCAGTATTTACGATAGACATTTTTTTTAATTGCTATTTGCAAACGATAATTTTATTTATTATTTTAAAAATCTATTAGCAATTATTATTCAATGATAAACCTGCAATTTTCTGACAAAAATCAGAGCGGTCAAGTTCGTAGAAATGTTTTTGTTAACATTAATAATAGTATAGTGGAATACCAGGCTAATTTTTTATTTTCTTACAAAATACAATAATAATAATTGCAAAATATGTATGCCTATTTTAAAGTGAATAATATGTCCAATAAAGTCAGTGTGTCACGCTCTGAAGATGGCACTGTAGCACATTATTTTCCAGTTCCTACAGAATTAGGTATTATTATATCGTCTCGATAAGCAATCTATTTATAGTAGCTGGATAATACTTATGATTTTATGATTGTATTATTAGTAATATAAATGTATTTACAAATAATTGGAATATTAATATTTTTAAAAAGGATTGTAAAAAAAAAAAAATATGATACCATGTCATTTCCTCTTCCGATAAACTCCATCTTTGTATCTAACACATTGTTAGGTACATAGATTGGCATTTGCCTGCCATGGCAATTTATAGTCTTAGGGCGAATAAAACAAAGCCAATATCACTTGTAGTGTTTTTAACAAGTGCCGTGTTTATTAGTTTATTGCTGTACTGTTTATAACTGTCCAGCCTCCAATATCCTATGTTTCTTACGCCTTCTTCTCAGTCCCCTGCAGTTATTTAAAACATAAAAGGACCTGAATACACTTTTTATCACTAATGCCAATACTATATTTTAGTAAGAACTTAAAAAAATATGGTACATATGTATTTAACGGTCGACCGTTGTTGCGAGTTATAACCTACACTGTTATTATTACTGCTTTAATTGGACCACAACTGTGGATTTCCGCTCGCTAAAGTGATGACCAAACCCCCAACGGATCCTTTTCAGTTGAGGTTGGGGCATAAAATCGCATAAATACGAATCAATTTATGATGTCAAGTTATAAGCATAGCAAATGGTCGTACTGTGAAGTACGTAAGTACTAAAAATATTAAAAAAGTACCACAATAGCAACTATAAAGCTAAATATCTCAAAACAGAAATTAATAATCAATGAAAAATAAAAAAAATTATAGAAACAATTTGAATTTGAAATTAACCACTAGAGTAAAATATAAAATGTTGGGCAATTTCTTAATCCCTTATTTAATGAAGATGAAGAAGAAAAAAGAAACTCGAGATGACAACCTTAAAAAGTTAAAACACTTCGCATAATCGAATACAAAAGTAATTTTGAATAAGAACTTTGTTAGGAGGGTAAACTGGAGGTAAATAAAAAGATTGCGACCCCCTCTCCTTCCCCCACCTCCGGGCCGATGAAGGAAAAAAGTATTCGCCTAATCTTTAGTTTAAAATTAAATTACTTTAGAAGAGGGGGGGAGAGGGCGAACCGAAGACAAATCTGGACGAGGCAGCCCCGGCGCCGATATATTGGCCGACTTAACCAACTTCAGCTCTTACTTTGCCAAAGTCCCCTCCTCCCCTCAACTCCAACAGAAAGGAGTTTTAGAATTGATGTCTGCTACAGGAGAGGAAATCTTCCAACTCACTCCTTCATAACTCACCTCGACCTGATATACCGCCTCTTCTGTTCTCTAGTTCTCTCCTAATCCGCTATTCCTCTATTCTAGGAGGCCTTTGTGCATCTCTCTAACATATCAAAGCACACTTTTAAATATATTTCAGAGGTACTTCAATTTTTTGTGATACTCTTTTATTCTCCTTATGATTCACCCTTTTATTCAAACAGTTCTATACTGAATATATAATAACTGTTGACAGTAACTCTATCAAAATAACCTTGCCTACTAAATCTGTCGAGAGATATATTTTAAAAATGTATCTCCTATTTAGTTTATTTATTTAGGATATTATTAATTAGGATTATTAATTTTGACTTTAAGATTCCATTTATCTCAGATATTATTACATCCGAATACTCCAAATTTCGTCAGAACCTTATTCACCATCCTAACCCTTTAGCAGAATTCCTATCTAGCTCCATTCGTCCTTAAAATCCTCTTCATAAGTTGAAACGGCAGTATTCCCGAGAACTTTTGTAAATATCTATACTGCGATATTGGTAATGGTCAGATTCACCTCTTAAGTTTTGAACGCCTGCGGCTATAGAAACCTTAATCAACCTCACTGCCTTCAGAGGTCCGTGAAGCGGTTGAGAGAGAAGCACTAGGATCTTTTGGAGTCCGGCTTTCCCTTCACAAGTGGGGGACAAGCTTGGTTCGGAGTTCTCCTGGTTGAGTGTAAATATTTTACATAAATATGCCAGTGTTTTATATATATTTTTTTTATTTAACTTTAATTTAACTTGTTTTTGTTTTTATCTATTTAGCTTTTATTTAGTTTATTTCTATTTTCTGTAAATATGGTATGACTGAACTCTTTTATCACCATTAATTATGCTCCTAAACGAAGCGGATTGTAATATTTCACGTTAAACCTTGCAATTAGCTGTAGTAGTAAAAGCTAATCGAAATTGACAGTTTTGCCAATCTCTACAGAACACTGTTATTTAGTGACCTCTCGAATCGTCCGTCATTTCCGAAAATAATTGGACTAAACTGTCACTGTCCGAATGGCTAAAATTATCGTATTAATTATCAGTAAATTACAAAATCACTTGATTGGAGTGGCTTTGCCAAACGAATGCTATGCTTCCTCAGTAACTTTCATTGGTGAGTTATCTATATCCTTATCTAAAAGTTTCGTTAGCGAATCAATTCTTCATCTAATGATTCCTGTTTTTACCGTTAAGGAGGACGGGCTATGACAAATAGGCGAACAAAAGGCGAAACTAGGAAGGACAAGGATACAGGAGAGCATGAAATATAGACGGAGATATTTAAGAGGCGCAGATGAGAGATCCATTTGTCAAAAGGTGGCCGTTGAATAGAAGTTTCATTAGACCTTCCTTAGAATGACTTAGATATAACATATAGATCTCACCTCCTCATTTATCTTGTCTCCTCTACACAATTACAACCGCTCTTCTTGTTTGCCTACTTCAACCGCTCGCTAAATATTGAACAAACGTGATATTGTTCAGTCCAACTGGACGTTAAGTAATTGGAAAATATTACCATGCAATAGTTTAAATATTATTTAACTGATTTAGATCACTTCATTCATTGAAGGAAAAATTGAAAAACTCTTATTTCTCTGCCTGTAAATAAACAGAGGATTTCAATAATTATACAAGCTTGCTACACACACAGTCTAGTCATATGTGGAAATGTGATCATTTTTGACTTATCATTTTTAGTTTATCTTTCGCGAAAATAATATTTAAATACAAATATAAACTGCTGATATTGGCTTTTCAGAGTAATTAAAAACGGAAATTGGACGAATCTCCTGTCTAAAAATACTTTTTAAACAAGTATTTCAATATCAAATTCTTTTAGTATGTTGAAAGATAAAATATTTTAAATAAAAATTATACTCATGAATTTTGGAAGAAAGATATTTCAAATACAAAACACTCCTGAGTATTTTAAATAAGGGATTCCCTTGAAAATATAAAATAATATAATATTGAATCATTTAGCGAAGGATTCAGACTTTTTATACCAAATTCAACTTTTTACAAATCAAATTGAATCAATATTTTTTTTCAAGTGATGATTTTATGAAATCAGAACGTCAGAATAGAAATTTGAAAAAAAAACATAAGTTTTAGAGGATTGTAAAAAGAAATAATCTCATAACACACTGTAAGTACACATGTGGATCTAGTTTCATTTGATATCTATTTGATGTTTTTACTTATTTAAAATATCAACTACCTTGTGAACTATTTATTATCAGTAATAATGTTTAATATAAATAAAATTTGTCCAAAGGAAGAAATAGAATATTATTCAACATGTAAACGTTTCACTTTTATTTTGTTTTGTATCACTGCTATTTATATTTCTTTTCCGGGATTCGTTCAGATAATTTTAAGTTACGAATATAGAATGAAAAGAAACAAATTATTTATTTTTAAATAAACATATTTCTCAATTTATATTTTATCTTAATGCAAATTTCAAGGTTTTAGTTTACTTTATTTAAAATATGCAAAATACCAAATACTATTTTGTATTTTAACTATCAAAAGAATAAAACTAACACAGCACTAGTATACTTGAATAGTAAATAGGATTCCAGCAAAACATTTTTATTTTTTTTAATTCTTGGAATATTCAAGTCCTGGAATAGGTTAGGTTTGGTTAAATAATACTAAATTAACCCTTGATTCAGCAAGAGGTCCTTACATAGCCTTTTGTGTCCAAAACTTTATAAAAAAAAAAATTGCCATTCTTCTGTCACCTTTTTCATATTTCTAAGTATCTCTCATTAAATTATATCAGCTTACCTACATGCTAATTCTGTAAAAAACAGATTTTAATCGTTCTGTTTTCGTATTCGATTCTGTTTTGGTTGGCAAGAAATTCAAATTTTTAGTTAATATTAAATCCCATGCATGCTTGATATATATATATATATATATATATATATATATATATATATATATATATATATATATATATATATATATATATATATATATATATATATATATATATACATATATATACATAGGATTCTGTTTTGGTTGGCAAGAAATTCAAATTTTTAGTTAATATTAAATCCCATGCATGCTTGATATATATATATATATATATATATATATATATATATATATATATATATATATATATATATATATATATATATATAAGGTTTCTTTAGCTGTTTTTTCATTATTAAGAATATACTCTGCTTCTATAACATTAATTTTAAATTTTCTAGTCTCCCTTTGTAAAATCAGGATTTGCATCTACGTATATCAAAATCGTAATATAAAATTTAACAAATGACTTGAGCAACATAAATTTAAATTATTATTTATTTATTTTAAAAATTTGGAATTTCGGATCCTTTTTAAACAAGTCCCAGCAGTGTTTTCTAACCTGCATTAATTTATTAAATCTTCAATAATATCCGGTGTAACAACTCTGGGCCGCCTCCAGCATTCTCCGCAAATCAGCTCTACTCTGTGCAGCATCCCTCCAGCTTCCAACATTAAGAAGTGTATGTATATCCTCTGCCACAGCCTCCATCCACCTCTATTCCTTCTGTGAGGATCATCTTGGGAATCCGAGTGTCCTCCATCCTTGCCACCTGGCCTGCCCATCATAGTTGTCCAAGTTTAATTACCCTCACAACATCTGAGGCCTTAAAGAGGTTGCGTAGCTCTCTTTTGTATTGCCTTCTCCATATTTCTTTGGGAGGAGGGTTCCATTTTCACTCTTGCAGCAAGTTATGTTGTGTTTGAATATGGGTTTCCCTTCATATACGTTCGGGAAAAATTGTCGGCTTTCATGTGACCTTCTGAGATCCTCTATATCTTCGATCTGCTTATTCTCCCATGCCAATTTCTTCCTTTGGTTAACCTCCTTTTCTCCTCTTCTTGTCTCCTTATAGACACTATTTGTTTGCCTAGTGTGCCTCTGTATCATTTTTCTGTGTGCCTCATTTTTGTAGTTTGTCATACCATAAGTAGGCATTCCTCATCAAATCATTATGAGTTGACATTCGCATGATGATATAGAAGGATCAATCTAATTAAGGATTGATAAATTATTTGCCACTTCTATAAATTTGTTTTATTTAAAACTAGTTTCGAATGTTATACCTATGTTATTCCTAGATTCATCAGCCAGTTTCTCTTCTATTCTTTCTTGATAGGCTGTAAGATGGTTGGGGAACCCTGAGTTTAGTGACATTGAACAGTCTTCCAAGTCTGATTCCGGCGATTACTTGTGACTGGCATTCTGGTTCGGATTCTCGCAATGCTCAGGTGATCTGTATCTAGGTATGCTCCCCTATATGATGTTAGGCTTATAAGTTCTGATTTGTGTCAGGAACTTATTAGGAAGTGATCAATCTGGTTCGCCACTCTTCCATTTGGCGTTCTCCATATCTCCTTATGTATCCTTCTTCTTGGGAACTGCATACCTCATTCCACAAGTCCATGTGAAATTGCAAGTTTTACAAGCCTATGCCAATTATCATTGCTTCTTTAATGGAGACTGAATTTTCCTATAGTTGGTAGATATCCTAGTTCCTGTCCAACTTGTCCATTAAAACCACCAAGTAGTATTTTTGCATCATGTTTAAGGCATTCGTTAAGAATCTTTTCTACATCTTCATAATACTAATCTTTATCTTCCTCGGAAGCTACTTCGGTAAGTGCATGGCAGTTTATTTAAGAATAATGATGGAATTCCCCCTATATGTGAAGGTAGCACAGCCTCGGGCTTTTAGGAGTGAATTTCTCCTCTCTTTGCCGGGCTCGTCCTCTTGCTACGAATCCTGTACCAAAAATTTGGTGAGTGCTATGGTAGCTGTAGTATGGTATGGTCTTTCATTTCATGCAGCTCTTCGCCCAGCCAGTAGATTTCCTGGATAGCTGCTATGTCAGTTTGTTATTTATCAAGTTGTGTAAGAAGCGCCCGCAGGGCTCCTAGTCAATTAAGGATTAAAATGTTCTAATAAGCAATACCTAAGTCCTTATCACGGTCTATTGGTCTTTTCCGTTTAGACGTTCCGGCTTCATCTTTTGGAGGTTTTGTGACAAAAGCTTTTAGAGGAGCAGGGTAGTCAACCCTCGCTTCCTGAGTCAGGTGGAGGAGCTACCTCCTCAGAATGTCCTGACATACTCATACCCTGTCCAGGGCGGCTACTAGGGAAGGTGGTCCTAGGGTGTATACTGCATATGACCTTGTGTGGAATGTACTGTAGTTTGTGTACAGTATGTGTGTTAGAATACTGTTCCCCCACCCTGGAGGGCCAGTAGCTGACTGCGGTAAAATAACCGGACGATGTGGTCGCCACTTTCCTATGCCGATCATTTTTAAATAGAAACCAAAAAGTCTCCTTTTAGGAATAAGAATTCAGCATTTTTCTTGAAAAACAAAGCTAAATATTAATATGGAAGAGCAAAATCTCATAAAGAGTTTATTATATACATTGACGTTATTTTAGAGACTCTAGGGTTCGTGTGTGAAAACTTTCTATTTATATCCTAATATAGCTAAATGATTAATTAATTATATAATTAATAATCCATGTTATTTTTTTTTATTTTCAGAGACAAGGATGTGTCCATGGTGAAGAGCTGGCCTACGTATTTGGCGCTCCTCTTGTTGGAGGAATGTCTCACTTTGCGAGGAATTATACTAAAGCTGAAATTTTGCTATCTGAGGCCACCATGATGTACTGGAGCAACTTTGCTAGGACAGGGTAAATTACTACATTAAATTACATTACATTAAATTTATATATTGAAACGGTTTTCATAAAATTATAATCAATTTAAAGTTTAAATTTGAATTTTTTTCATTTAAATTTTGCATAGATTTCTCCTGTAGTTAGTTAAAATTTAAATTGTTTGTATTAATTTTAATTATTAGCAACCCCAACGAGCCTCAGGAGTCAGATGTCAGCCATGTTTTACGCCAGGAAAGGAGCAGGTTCAAAAATATTGAATGGGCTCCCTATGAAAGAGTCCTTAAGAAATATTTAAGCTTAGGTGAGTTCTCCTGTAATTATTCATAATTATTATTATTTATAAATTATTAAAAAATTTAAATGATTTAATCATTTCAATTTTACCTAAAATACTATTAAAAATTCCAAATTGTGCATATATGAGGCATTCTCTCACTAGACCTGGCATATGGCTTAGAATGCTGGGTCTTGTCAAAAGCTCAAGAAAACATAGCTTTGATTCCAATGCCAAATCCTTAAACAAATATTTGGCATAACCTATGTAAGCATTATATGAAGAACGGGAATAAACTTGACATTGAAATATCTTATTTATTTATTCAATGCAAAAATGTTTATGATTATTAAACAAAATAATCAAATGCATTTAAAATTGTTTTTGTTTTAATTCCCAGGACACACAATTTTTTATATTGCGTTATTAATATAAAATAAATATATTGTAAAATAGAATATATTTAGTTTATGATATAACTTTGTATTTTTGTTGGAAAAAAATTTCCTTAGGCCTGGTCATCACCTAGTGACTGTCGCATGTCTAAACTTGTATACCCACCTCAGTAGTAGCAATAGTTTAGCTTTCAAGCATCTCTTTTCTATTTTACGTAAAAGCATTGCTTATTTGTCTCTTCAATTATAGTTTTATTAACAACTGAGTAAATGAATTCTGAAAGGAAACCATACCTACGACACAATGTTGATTTTTTCCAATCAGAGTCGATATGCAATGTAGTAAATAAAATAATTAACAGTTACAATATCAAAGCTATTTATGTGCAAGATCTAAGTGGATCAGTTCTCACTCCAGGGTCTTTGTGACATTAGCCCATGAGCTAATCTATGAGTCTTTTGTATTCTATTAGCTAAACATAAATAATAATCTTTCACAACAACCTCACCTAAGAGGATTAATTATTTAATCTGGAAGTGCTTCTGGAAAAACTTAACCTATAAAAACATACACAGTTTATTTATGAAAAAGAAAATTAAAGAATTATTGGCATGATGATAAATGAATGTAATTATTCAAAATCTGCTTACTTATTTATAATACTTCGAAAGACATTATTTATTTTTTTTAGAATTTACTTTTCATAAAATTTTAGAATCTAGAAAGATATGAATTCCTGGAAATCATTTTGTACCAGTTTTCCAGTTCTTAACACTTGGCTTAGGTCTTGAAAAGAAATAATCGGTCTCTGATCGGTCTGGTGAGTATCGAAGGGCTTCAATTCTAAGGCCTTAGATATTTTTCTTGGCCAATCTTGAAATCGATAATCGTTATTGTTATTAAATAATTGTCCTGCTCTAAATGATAAATAGTAACTAATTAATTTTAATGTATACATTCTTATTTTATTAATTTTACTTTCAAAATGCCATATTATGTGATAGATTGTAAATAGGCGATTACTGTTTGTATCTACTTTTGAATTATGTAAGAAAATTGGCACTGCTACTTTATCATTTATTCCGTTATTAAATATGCTATGGTTTTTCTAGATCTGAAGCCGAAACTGAAAAATCACTACAGGGCACACAGGCTGTCTTTCTGGCTGAATTTAGTTCCAGACTTACATAAGCCTGGTGGTGATGATGTTCCTCCTTCTCACCACTTATTGCATGATGATGTGAAAGGCCAGGTTGAGTATTCTATCTGAAAAATTTATATTAATTCAAATAGTGTACATATATATATATATATATATATATATATATATATATATATATATATATATATATATATATATATATATATATATATAATATAATATAATATGTTATAATAAACTGGCTTTAGCATTGAACTGACCCAATCTTGGCAGAATAACTAATGTCAAAACATTTAATTATTTTTTAAAACTTTGATAATTCTTCTTTTTTTATTAATTGTGACCAATGAAAATATTAAATAAAATAAAAAAGAAAAATTAATTTTGTTGGTTATTGGTTATGAATTGACATCCAGAAAATACAATAAGGCTAAAAATGATTTATTAATAATAAAACTAAAATATACATTTAAAATTATGAAAATTGAGTAGGTAATCAGAAAATTACAAAAACTTATATAAAAAAAAAATAATTAAAATAATTTATTTTTGTATTATTGCAAAGAAAAGGGGATCAGTTTAGTAATATTAAATATTTGAAAAATAATAAAAACAATTTCAAACATATCTTAACTTTATTTAATAACTTAATGTTATTTTGATACTTCCTTTGGAGTCTTCTTTACTCCTGTTTGATTTTCATTTTTCATAATTACAATTAACAATGTTTCCTTGTTAGGTGAAGTTGCAATTTAATTATATCTTAACTCACTGCCCTGTATTTAAATATTACTTTTTAAATTCATATACTATAAACTGACTCTACTTCACTTGTATCATGGATTTGACGTACATAAGGCGTTCCAAAAACGTCTGTTTCCTTAAACGGTTCATAATCAAAGACAAGTCTTCACACTAACACGGTTCTGATCAGAAAGGCCTGCTACTTGCAGCGGTTGTACTTTTTCCGAACAATGGCTTGCTAATTAAGAAGGCAACATTTTTTGATTTCTTCTTTTTTCTTCATTTCATTCATTCATTCATTTTAAATCTTCATATTTATATTTCACTTTTTAGTTTAAACAAAATATATTTTCATGTTTTTAGAATAAGTTTATTCTAAATATATTTTTTAGTATATGTAAAAATTCTAGTTTTTATCTCTTAAACAAGCACTTGTTCCACTGCTTATTTAATTTTAGCACTTTTATAATTTTAATGTCAACAGTTTTTCTTTATAATAATTTATGACACTTTATTAAAATTTTTACTCTAATTAATTTTATCATTCCAATACATATATATGTACAATCTCTACCGCTCACTTATATGAAAACAGTTTCAACTCCAAAATGGAGATATTTTATTTAATCATTCATTAGAATTCTTATCAATTAGATCTTATTAGATATTAGTAGATCGTTTATTAGGGTTCCCAATATATTAGTTATTAATATTTAGATAAATCTATTTTCTAATGGATTGAAAAACATATCATAAAATATGAGCTTGATAATATACATTACCTAAAATATTAACCAATTTTAATAATATTTTTAGGGCCCAATAACAACATCAAAGCATGGACCAGACCCGACTGCTAGTGTTGGGTTTGACATCTATCCATCAGTTCTAGCGGACCACAATTCCAGCTTAGCTCAGCCTCCCTTGGTTGTAGTCGCTCCATCTTCAAGTGAAAGAGGGAACCATGAACAAGAAGATGGCTTTACAGCCTATTCAACTGCTCTTAGTGCAATTATTGCAATAGGTAGGTCATATAATTATAAAGTTTAAGTTAAATTTTATCAAAATTCATCTTAAGGATAGAAGTGATATTATTTTAAAAATAATTAATACAGCAATTATGTATTAGACAATCACTATGTTTTGTTCTCTTATCCTTATAAATGAAGGAAAAATGGTCATAATTTCAAAATTGACTTTTTCTTATTCTTATCTTGAAGAATATTTCTTATTACTTCTGTCATTTTTACCTCATAGTATCTTGTTCTTTGTAGTGATGAAGAAAGCCTGCAATGTGGACCGAAAAGTCAGAATTTAATAAATATTTTCTACTATTTTGTTGTTTTCTTGACCCCAGACCTTGACTTATAATTTACTTTTATATTCAAGAAAATTTTCACTGAAAAGAACACCGTCATCTTTTCAGATTCACGCCAAACCACACACAATCCACTACACACAGAACCTTACAAATTTATATTTAAAATAACAACATTAACAATTCTCGCTTAAGACAATTTTTATCTTTACAATAGACTTTAGCACCACAAACGCATTTTGTGACTATAACACTAATCGTGAAATTAATGAGATAGAGAGGAAAGATTAGGGTTTTCAGGTGTTGGACTGGTTTAGATTAAAAAATTTGGGAAGGGTGGCATTATACTCGAAAGCAAGTTTTGTTCAAGATACTCTCGATCATCAATTGGGAAGGGTTATTGAATTAGAAGAGTATTCACTCACACCCACACCCACACACACACACACACACACACACACACACACACACACACACACACACACACACACACACACAAGCATGCACACGCCAAGGAGATAGGGCAAATGATTAAAAATGATGTCCTATAGTTTGGGATATTCTTAATAAGTGAGTAACTTTATTTTATTTTAGTATTAACAGTAAAAAACAGACAGATTTTTATTTATCGTTGTGCACAGTAAGTAGTTTTAAGTGTGTGTTTAGCTGATGTATATTAATAAATAATTTAAATTTTGTATTTTTCTGCAGGTTGTTCACTATTACTACTAAATGCCTTAGTTTTTGCTGGTGTTTACTACAGAAGAGACAAACGACAGGCTCAAAATGAACCAGCACATGCAGCAGCAAAGAAAAGAAACGAAAATGGTGGCCCGATGGCCAATATATGTGTTACTGGAGGTATCTTTTAACTCTTATTTACATTAAAACATAGATTTGCAATGCCCGATGGCCAATATATGTGTTACTGGAGGTATCTTTTAACTCTTATTTACATTAAAACATAGATTTGCAATATTAAAATATATATAATTGTTGCCTTTATTTACCATTATTTAATCATTGGATGGAACACTGAGTAATTATTTTATACATTCGTGTAGGTTTATAAATTTAGTGAGTTTTCATTTTTATATATCTATTTATTACACTTATACCATCATTCTATATATATGTATATGTATATATTGTAAAGAACTTACTTATTGTTATAATAATTAAGACTTTAAAACGATTCATACTTAATTGTTATATTATATTCGGCATAAATTAGGAGGATATGATATTGAGGATATGATGAGGAATTGATATTCACTTTTATAAACAAAAATTTATTGAAGAACACAATATTAGTAAAAACACATAACTTTTTCCATAATTATTTGAATTTTATTTATTCAATTTTCCTAATTATAAATAAGACTCATTTAGTTTTATAGAATGTCAAACCTTAATTACTTATATCTTGACATCAAAACACAATTAATTTATACAACCAATATTTAAAATAATCAATGTCCATTACTTCTTTTCTGTTCTCAGTTTTACTTAGAATAGAATAAAGGACGAACTTTATTCTGAAACTAGGTCCCTTAAGAATAACACAATCGAACAAATAAAACAGAAACAATATCTGGTCATAAGACAAAAAAATAAAGATCAATTAATATTTACAATATTTTCAATAAATTAATAAGCAAACAATATAAATTCTTGTCTTGAAAAATATAATTAATGTGAACAAAAAAATAAAAAGAAAAATTAAAAGGAAAAAAAAAAAGAGAAAGAGAAAATGAAAAAATTCAAAAATTATGAGTTGATTAGCAAAGTTGAAGCTATTGCATTAAAAAATATTATTTACTTCTGATCTAGATGTTTATCTTAAATTGAAATTTTGTAATTAGAGAGCATAATTTTGGAAAGACAGCAGGTGTTGGAACAGGAGGGATTTGAATGAGGACAGAGAAGAAGCATGGCAGATATTAGAAGAAAAGGAATTCCAGAGGGTAAAGGAGTGGGCGAGAAAGGAACGTTAGAATATTTTGGTTCTATGAGAAGGGGTATTGAGGTCAGAAAGGCGTAATCTTGTTTCCTGTGCGTGGATCGAGGATTTAAATTGTAGGGAAGCTGTAGTAGGTGGTGATAGTTTGGTATAGAAAATATCCGAGGAAATATTTTCTACGGTTGGAGTGGAAGAGCCACTTTAACTCGCCATAAAGGTGGGACACATGAGCCCGTCTCGATATACCGAAGATAAATCTTAAAAAGCAGTTCATGATCCGCTTCAATCTGTTCTCGAGCACATTCGAAAGGCCCCATATACCACAGAGCCATAGTCAAAGTAGGGAAAGATAAGGGTGGATACGAGAAGTTTACAGGTAGATTGTGGAAGATGTTCTGAACAAAGGGATAACTTAAGGGGACTTATTGACTGTTGGGAAATTTGGCCTATATGGGGTTTCCAGGAAAGTATTTGGTCGATAGTAATACCCAAGTTTTTGAATGGTGTGATCATTTAGGATTAAAGTAGGATAGGTGGCATTGGATCTAAGGAGGGAATTGGAACCTCTGACAACCTGAGTTTTCATAGCGTTTAATCTTAATCTATTCAGATTTGCTCAGGCACTGATTCTATCTAGGTTTTTCTGGATACCGGTAAATGCCAATAATAGCTCAGAAGGAAGAAAGGATAAATAACTTTGGAAGTTGTCGGTGTATAGATGGTGGGGACAGTGGTGGATTGAATTAGGAAGATCATTGAAATAGGAATTGAAAAGGAGTGGGGAAATACTCGAGCCCTGGGCTACTTCTGAGGACAGGATAAGGAAGGAAGATAGAGGTTGATTAGGAATGGTAACTACTTGAGTCTGATCGGAAAGGAAAGATTGAAACCACCGAATACAGCTGTTGGAAAAGGATATGATTTCAATTTTGCCAAAAAGGACAGAGTGCTCCAGAGAATCAAAAGCTTTAGAGAAGTCAATGAGTATTAAAACAGTTAATTTTTTTTCGTCCATAGCGGTATGTATGTCACTGGTGATTTTGACAAGAGTGGATTGTGTGGAGAAGCTGGAACGGAAACCAGATTAGAGAGGATTAAGAAGTTTGGACTTTTCAAGGAAATTTGATATTTGTGATTGGACTATTCTTTTTGAGGGCTTGGAAAGATTTGAGAGGATGGAAATTGGGTGATAGTTTTTAGAAGAAATAGGGTTGGAGGTTTTGTTAATAGGATGGACTAAGGCTTTTTTCGACGAGGTAGGGAATACTGAATTTTGGAGAGAGAAATTATAAATGAAAAGAAGAACTGGTAGGATTTCAGGGAGACACGATTTTAACAATTTAACGGGTATTCCATCAGACCCTGTATTTCCTCAGACCATGGAGGAATTAAGGTCGGTAGAGGAGATGTAGGAAAAATAAAAATTGTCGGAGTTGAATAATGGTACTAAGGAAAAGCAGGAAGAAGGAGTTGGAGGAGTGTTAGAGGAGGCTGATAAAAAGTATGAATTGTAATTCATTGGGTGAAACAGAAAACTAATGGGGAAGAAGGTTTATAAAGGGAGAATTTGCGAAGGAATTACCATTTTGATTTAGAATTGGAAGCAGAGGAAATGGCTTCATTATAGTAGTTAGATTTTGCTGTCCTAATAGTTGCCTTTGTCAAATTGTGGAATACCCCAAACGCTTGGTAGTCACCTGCTAGCCTTGTGCATCTAAAGCGTCTGTGGTCTGTCTAATGTCTCCTTTGCATATCTTTAATATTTTGACAAATCCAAGGAGCAGACAGGCGACAGAAAGTAGAGGTTATGAGTGGGGCATGGGTATTAAGGATATAGATAAGATTAGAGGTGAGGACATCAATCACAGAATCAATGGAAGAACAGGAATAGATTTCACTCCAATTCATGATTTCTCGAACTTACCCTAATGAGTTTATGTAAATTCTACTATTTGGCCATGCTCTTATAGAGCATAGGCATATTTTTTCTTTAGCGCTGAGAAATTTATAACTGGAGGACAGCTAATTCCTAACTGAAGCCAGAGAATCTTTTCACAATAATAGTGCCAAATCTATACTGTATGATATCCCTAGCTCAAATCAAATCAAAAAAGTTGGCTCTGTTTATTATTTTGTTTTTTTGATTGTGTTGATCTTCTTTCCGAATTCCCACACATCCACGTTATATATAAGTTCAAATAGAGTTTATTTTGATATTATAAATTCATATTTAAACAAATTTTTATTAATCTTCATTAAAAATAATATCATAATTTTTTCAGAATTTCTGATGAAACACAACTGACAGTTTGTTACTGCACACATGATTTCACTAGCTTTTATTTTAACATAACAAAGTTTAAAATTAATTAATAGTTAATGCAAAAATAAATTAATCGTCTTAGTTGATAATTTTTACCTTTACTATATATATATATATATATATATATATATATATATATATATATATATATATATATATATATATATATATATATATATATATATATATATATATTATATATATTATATATATTATTATATTATATATAGCAATATATGAGCTAAACTGTACATTGTTAAATGATAGTGAGATTTGGCAAGTAATAAGAAGTAAGGGTTCTGAGTACTTCTTTAAAAGTAGTGTATATCAGAGTTTAGCTCATATATTGCTATATATAATATAATAATATATATAATATATATAATATATATATATATATATATATATATATATATATATATATATATATATATATATATATATATATATATATTATATATATTATATATATTATTATATTATATATAGCAATATATGAGCTAAACTGTACATTGTTAAATGATAGTGAGATTTGGCAAGTAATAAGAAGTAAGGGTTCTGAGTACTTCTTTAAAAGTAGTGTATATCAGAGATATATTCTATGGTTTTCAATATTCAACATTCAACTGTAGTTCACTTGATATTAATATAAACTAAAGTCAATCTGAAATTTATTAGTTTATTTCAGAGAACGAAACAGTTATTTAACTGTTTTCAAAATGTTTCAGTTTAACTGTTTTATAAAAACTTTTCCAATTAAAGATTTAACACAAAAGTTTAACTATTATCAAAAGAACTTTTTGATAAAAGTCCTGTTATTATAATTCCTCGCCAAAATGTTTTATAAAAGTTGTGATAATAGAAGTTCCCACTAGAATATTTTAAATATAGTTCTCGCATGCCTATGGGAAACATCTTATTTTTAATAAGCTTATTTTTTAGAAAGCTTTTGAATGAATATACTGAGATGACCACAAAAAATCTGTCTGACAGATACTCAAGACAACTCCATGTGTATTTCCCAAATTTAAGTGGGAACTTTTATAATGAGAACTATTGTTAAGTTCCCATTAGAAAGTTATATAGAGAACTTTTATAATATAGAACTTGTATATAAAAGTACTGAATAAAAATTTCCTGAAAGAACTTTTATTAAAAAAGCACTTTTAGATAATGTCCTCCAAGGGTCTTTTACTACATCTGATGTAAAAGTTCTTTGAAGTTCTTGCATGAATTGTTTCAAAAAAGTTCCTATAAAAGAGTGTTGTAAGTTAGAACAAGAACTTTTTCAAGATAAAAGTGTACAGTTATTTTGGAGCTTTGCTTTATTTATATAAGGTTGAATTTAAAAACATAATTCTTAAGTTGTATTATTTCTTTTATTCTGGTATAATAAATTATTTTCAAAAGGTCTATAATTAGTTTTAGTGATTATTTCTTTATTTATAATTACAATGTAAAACATTTGAACATTAAAAACTGTTGAAGGTGCAACTGAGCTACTTCAGATAATGGAAACGAGGCCGACTGCAGCGATGCCTGCCCCAATTCTGAAGCAGAGCGTAGAGATCACATCAGGGAGCGCAACACTACCACGAGCACCACCTCCTCCAAAAACTCCTCGCCCACCAGAGTCCCAGCCTCTCCTTCCACACACAGCCACCCTCGGCAGGAAGCCCAAACAGCCACTACCAGAAGAGTTGAGGGTGTGACATCCGGAGGAAGGCCAGATCCAAGGCTTAGCAGACGACCTCAATCGGATCTGCGACCAGCTCAATAAAAACAAAGATGATGGTGAGCTTTTCCATGTCTGAAATGGATCTGCCCTTCCTCGGTATATAAGGGTCTAAAAACTCAATTTGTGATCGGAATTCTTTAGTGTTTCAAGAAGTTAATATAAGATTAATTATAACAGGGACCGATAATATTCCTAAATATCTTACTAATGTCTCTTTATAGTTCTTAACCATAATTGAAATTGGAAAGATGAAAATCGTTGAGATGACTTTAGGACATTTTTATATATAAATATGTATCAACTGACTAGATTTTACAAAGTATCTTATATTACAGGAAACGTGTAATTATTGAATAGTGTAAAGTTTTGAGTTGGCTATTGATAAATTTATATAAAAATTAAATATTTTATTAATAATTATGTAATATTTGTTATATTTTAGTTAAGCTCATTTTTTTCATTTATTAACATGAAATTATTGAATTATTTTATCCCATGGGAAATGAAAGTATATACAAATTTTAGAACAAAACAATTTTATTATAAAATTGTATGACAAGGTATTTAATCAACTTCTTGTTAAGCGAATTATTTTTAATTGTACTTATATGACAACAGCTTTATTTTTTAAACAAACCCAATTGCTGTGATGGGTTCAAATAAAAAAAAAAAATTAATTCAGACATCAGTTTTGATTTGTTGAAATTACCGTTAGCATCTATGACTAATAATATAGATATGTGGTTTGTAATTATACAAAAACAGTTCGTAGTTTTTTGTTTTGTTTTTTATTAAAATGAGTAACTTTCAGTTTTGAATAGTTTAATAAAAATTCTTATAAATCCATTAATAAACAAAAACAAAATATTTTAAATTATTATAAGTAATTTTGTCTAAATTTATAATTATTTGATGTATGCCTACAATTGGCAACTCCCGTGAGTTAACTCACACACCCATATATTTCTATTAAGAAATGTAATAATCGATGAAA
Organism: Rhaphigaster nebulosa; assembly: GCA_948150685.1. Lineage (NCBI taxonomy): Eukaryota > Metazoa > Arthropoda > Insecta > Hemiptera > Pentatomidae > Rhaphigaster > Rhaphigaster nebulosa. The sequence continues at coordinate 16,733,823 of OX411311.1, forward strand.
GGTGGTTAAAGGTTAAATACACAGTAGGAATTCTTGAATAGGTGTAATACCTATTAATATAAAAAATCAACCCAATGTGTATTTTAAATTTGTGTAAGGTAAATCAGTTTGTTATTTTTGTGATATTTTTTTAAATAGATTTTATTTCAGGGCATTTGTTACTCTGTTTAATTCATTTAGAAAATATAATTATTTTTTATAAAGAGTATTTAAAAAAATTATCAATTTATAAATAAAATAATATTTATATAACTTACTTTAAAATCATACTTATCCATGAAATATTTTTAGTTTATTTTTCTTAAATTATATCTAAGAGTTAACAGTTATATTTTATTTTAAATTATGCCTATAGAACTCTTATTTACAGATAAACTTATATAATTGTAAATTTGTCATGTAATAAACACTTTGTAATGTTAAGTGCTAGAAAAGAACAGTTCTAAAGAATTATTTGTTGCACCATGGCCATGATATCCTCTATTTCCATTGTATATAATTCACACACAGAAGCCATCTTAGAAATATTAATATTGAGCTTCCTTCTTGACAAGGCATGGAACTTTTAATAGTATGGATCTATAGATATGAATGAGAGATTACTGTTTACAATAATCGTTATGTGTCAGTGAACTGTTGGTTTTAAAATGATGGCTTTTAGAGTGTTTGAATGTAGAATTATTTCTACTTGGCTGTGAAGGCATTTTAATGGGAATCAATTCTTCCTTAACAGTTGCTTTGTAAATAATATAAATGTAAAAATATTATTTAAAAAAGAATTGAAATCTTTATCATTTTATAAAATGTTTGACCAGAAAAAATAATTTAATAAATTTTGAGCATTGAAATCATGAATGTTTTTCATGGGTTAGTCTCATCTAGCCAACCGCAAAGAAACTTTTGTGTTTCAGACAACCTAAAAAAAATTGTTTTATCATCCTATAGAGGAAGGTCTTCATTAGATAAGAATACTTTTAATACATACATAGATGAACATACTTTAATAATAAAATATTTGTGATAAATTTATTTTTACTTAACATATTCATTAATTAATTTATACCTGAAGGCAACCAGGAGCTATCAGAGTAGTTCTTTACTCAAGCTTCTTTTCACCACTTTCCTTTTTTGCTTCTTAAAGAACTGAAAGTGATTTACAAAACCTTTATAGTTCCACTGTTATCGTCTTCATCATTTAAACAACATATATTTGATTGAGAGTTTGTTAATATTGTTCACTATCGGTTTTTTTGTGCTTAACCTTATATGCAGTAGAGCATCGATAATCCAAATTTTAATTATCCAAACTGGCTTGATGGAAATTATAGCGAATCAGCGTTAATATTAACTTGAAGGAAATTTATTTCTTAGAAAAAATTATTTTCTCCGCAGAATTAACTCTGCCCTGCCAATACTCTTCTACCCTACAATGTTGCCAATAGCACACATCTATTATGTACATCCCCAAAATATTGCTAAATTTGTCTGTTATTTTCAGTTGAGCAGGGCATTTTTATGATATCATTCATCTCTGATTAAATTAATTCCCTACCTATATATTTTCATCGGACTCTGTTGAAAAAAGAAACTTGATTAGTATAGTTCCTTACATACATATTAACATGGAATTTTACTGAGAAAATAGGTATTACATATTTTTAATCATCCATTGCATGAGAGATTGGATAACTGAGATGGAAAATCGGAGAAAAAAATTAAATAACAGCTCAACTAAACCAAAAATGTACAGCTTTAATATTATAACACGTAATAAAATGAACTAGTTGTAGCATATCTGGAAAGAGGGAGGAATTGAGCATTTTCTTGCTTAAGAAATCCAAAAGTTTCGCACTCAAGACGCCTCTAAGGCATATTGCTGGCACACCAGGTTTAATCGAAAAATTTTGGTGCATATGTTTTTATGTTTCTTACATTATGTATAACTAAGTGATACAACTTATATATTTTTTAATGTCATTTACTCAATATGTACTGTTAACAAAAAAAAAAAATTGGTTTTTGTACAAATGTAGTTAGCATTTTTTTAAATTTTGGTTATTCGAATTCTTTTTTTATCTGAACCACACCAGATAATATTATTTTGGATAATTTATACTCAAAACATATAAGGTAGCCTGGGTTATTTATGATATTTGGGATTGCATGAAATAGTGTTGTAATTTCGTTTAAAGTGAACAATTTATAATATATGATAATTTATAGGGTTTTATAAATACCTTTATATTTATTTGTAGTTAATAATATAACTATTACTAACTTCAAAGAGCATTGTCATTACTATTTCATCAATACAGGTCAGATATTTTCCAGATGAGATTTTAGTGTATTGTATTCATTTCTTCTTCCCCTTTTATTTTATTTTTTTTGAGGCGTTATAATTTTATACCTTTGAATAATTGAAAACACATTTATAAAAATAATTTGATTGAAAAAAAAAATTCCTGTAAAACATTAGGCACTGCATTGCCAGTGTTTTTGGCTTTTATAAATTAGCCATAGGCCTTGATAAGAGGAGAATGGTTGCTCTGGTTGGTTAAGTTGGTGCTGTAAAACTCTGATTTGCAATCCTTAGAGATGTTTTCATGGTCAAACTTGAAATGGATAATTTTTAACAGCGTAAGAGAATTTGCCTATGCTCAAACTTCACTATTAATGTCGTTCTATGACTAAAAATTATCAAGTTTTTACTAATTTGCTAAATTGTATACTGTCTTTATATTGACTCATATTTTACTAATTTAGCCCTTAAATCTGACATTTAGTTTGATACAAATAGATATTATAACCAGTTTCACAAATAAGATAGAATGAGAATATTTTTATGACTTGAAGCTTTTAAGCGCAAAATATGTCGCCAGAATCAACCATACATGTTATTAGCCTGTTCCTGTATTACTCCATGACTAAGTGCATAATCACATACATTTTATATGTATTTAAGTCCTACTATATTTTTAGTTTTAATCCTAAATTGGTTTTAAGCTTTGAGGATAAAAAATTTTGTCTACCCTTTTGCATCTCAAGAAGTATCTTCTTCAAGTAAAAAGTTACTGCTCTTAAAGATGTTAAATATTTGTGTACAGAATAAATTTTGCCAACATATTTCTTAGCATCACATCTTTAATAAATATTTCATTTTAAATTTTTTCTTACCCTGAGTCAGTATTATAAAAATTATTCAGTTATCATCATCACTACCAACCCCAATACCAACTTTCTCCAGCAACAATCACCAAATGATCCAATCTTGTGCTTATTCCAACTAGTTTCTTGTTCCAAAGCCATAGGATATACAGGGCTGTCCTAAGATATTAGACCCCCATGGGCTACTAAAAATAATGCACTCCTCTTCATAAGATATGTATACATATAATATTTTCTATTTCATTTAGAAAAACTTATTTGCTTATTTTTTCATGAAAATATTTTGAATAAAAATAACTAAATAAATAAATTACTAATGATTACAAAAAAATATAAAACCAATAAAAATTGCCGCTCCCAAAACCATTACGGCTATAGCCATTTAGCCCCGTGGTTAGGATTGCTCTGAAGATATACAATTTGCCCAGCACAGTCATTGATTTAATTGTAGATAATATCTTTTTTGTATTTAGATTTTCAGGCATTTGAGCAAGGTGACTAGGCTTATCAAAGCCTTCCTATGTTTATAACTTTCAAACATCATGTTTTTTTGTAGTTTGCAATGTTCCTCATTTTCAGTTTTCACTTCCTCCAATCACTATTCTTATATGCTCCCTAGATCTGGCACAAGCTCTCTCTTTCAAAAGTAAGAGTTTGAGGAAAAGTAAGGAAACTCGGCCTTGGTAGCTGTCCAAGTTTCTGATTCATAGCAGATCATTAGATGGATCAATTTCTCATATCGAATGGTCTCAGAGCTTCGGAATATGAGATTACTTCCTAAGTGTTGCGCATCTGAAGTAACATCGCCATTAAACTTCTTCCTACTTAAAAAAATTCCATTTATGCCTAAATGAAACCGGAATATAAAATATTTAGTATTATTCACTGAATAAGACCATTATTTGATAATTTTTTTAATAATTTTCAAATCCTAATTATTAATTTATTTTATTTGTTTTAAATGGATGTTGGGTTTATTTAGCTGTTATATAAATATAATTTTCTATTAAAATATGAAAAATTAAGGAGTGAAAAATATTTCTGTTCGGTCACATAAACATTATTGTATGAGCATTATTTATAGTCTTAATAGTTATCTGTTATTGACCACTTTAAAAAAATTAAATTGAATTAAATATTAGAAATATTTTGTTAAAATGTATATAGCAACAATTATGCTACTTTTAACTACAAAAAGTCAGATTTATTTTATTTGTTCACAGTATTTTAAAAAACAGTTCTGATTTAAACCTGATTTATTTCCAATTTATGAAAATCTAAATCAATGATGATTTGGTGATAAATAATGTGGCATGATTTTCACATTAATAATTTCAAATTTAATAATAAAAACGCTATTTAATTGTATAATTGTTTAATAGTATAGGATTTAAAGTTACTTACTGTCGTTTTTTACATAGGGAACATAAATCTTCATGCAGCCTTAACAAGCTATTGTTCATATGACTTGCATACTGATAATTTCTGTAGTGAAACATTCTCCGATCAATGCTCAATATTGTTTGTGACTTTTTTTTTCCTATTTTTTTAAATTAAATATTTTTTAAGAATATTTAAGAAATAGAAAATGTATATATGTTTAATTAATATAAAATCCAATTATTTATGCAGAAACTGTAAGGCAAAAGAAATGGCCAATCCTTTAGTATTTGTTCTGATCTATAATAAACTAATTATTAATAAAACAATAAACAAAAGAGATAATATGAAACAAATAAAGAATATAATTAAAACCAGAAATCATAAAGAAAAGAGCAGTATTTAAAAATATTTTTTAAAATGTTGGTGTGCTTATTTTTTTTCTAAATTTTGAATTGGAGACATTTTTTCTTATATTCTTAGTTACAACTTACTTTTGAAACATCAAAGTAAGTAACATAACAGCATTCAATATTGTTTTTAGGTTTTGAAGGAATTATATTAGTATATTTTCATATTCTTCCATCAAGTCAACTCTCAATTCTTAAAGCCGATCAGCTTAATATCTCTTATTTTTTTTTTACAACAACAATCCCATAGATGAGAAATGCATGATGACCATTTTAAACAGTCTTCAGACATCAGGAAAGAGTGGCCATATTTTTACCTCGCAGAGAATTTACTTATTTTCAAAGTAATATTAATGTCAAATATTGTGGTTTTTAATTTGTCGAGTAGTATTAATATAATATTCAGTTAATTTTTTTATTTCATTTGCTATCAAATGAAGTTTAGTCTCTAATCCTTGGATTGATTTTTTCTGTTTTTCCATTAATCAAAAGAATGTTTACATCATACATAATTATTGTGTTTGATTCATTTACAAATTTCTTATTGCTACCATTTCAATGTCCCTCAATTTATGCTGCAATTATTTACTCATGATGGTTTAAAAAAAAAAAAAAAAAAAAAAAAAATAGAAAAGAAATATACATAAAAATGGACTCAAGTCATATAATGTTTGTAAATATACCATATAATGTTCTATACTTAGATATGTTTTAATTTGGATAAAAGCGAACTATATCAACAATTGTTGCTTATTATTTTGAAAACAGGTTGACTAACTAGGATTTAAATATAAAAAATTAAGAAATATGAAAAAAATATAAAAAAAATGTAAATACTATTGCCAAATATATTGTTGAAATAATTTAATATATCAATCGGTGTAAATACCATATAATATATAATATTATGTGGTGTGTTAGCCCTTCGAGATACCAAATGTATATATTAGTCACAATTAACTGTTTTAGTTTATGATGTATCATTTAATTTTATTTTTTATGAGAAAAATGATTCTTGTATAAATTTGTATTTTATAATTAGTATTCAATGAAAAGAACTGAATGTTAATGGAAAGTTCTCATGTTTTTAGTCTCTAAACTATATTTACCTATTGTAAATAGCCATGTAAATTTTGTTGTATATGTAAATAAATGTGGTGAGAGAATATGCCATTGTTTCAATTCAAACCTTCATTATATTTTTTCACATTACTCGTATTAATTACAAGTTTGTACAGCATTTCTCCAAAAGGGTTCATTCAACTAGATAGTGCTGTTAGTAGATCAAAAAATTCAAAAAAGAAAGTAGGGTAATGTAGGGCAAATGCGCACTACATTTTACAAAGTTCGACTTTTCAGGACTGTAAATTTTTTATTTTACTCTTTTTAAAAAAATTTCCTTAGAATATTATATTTAATATCATATAACTATAATTAATTATCTTAAATAAATGCAGTGAGATGTCTGTAAAGTGAGGACGAGTACAGGGTGAAGTTCAGCTCTCGCTTGTCTGAACCTTTTTTGGCGTCCAAGAGTCTTAAACTGGGATGCAGTATGTCCCCAACCCTGTTTAAAATTTATGTGCAACAAGCAATAAAGGAGTGGAGTGCGTGCTGGGAAGGAAAAGGCATAGAAATCAACGGATATATGCTATTCTAGCTTTTCTTTGCCGACGACCAAGCAGTGGTCGCATATAGGAGAGATGGCCTGGAAGAAGCACTGAAGGCACTGGAAAAAGAATACAGCCTGTGGGGTCTACAAATAAATTTTGATAAGACCGAATACCTGGCAGTAAATTGCAAAGAGGCCTTGGGCCTTCAGGTTAATGGGAGCATATGCAAGCGAGTAGATTCCTTTAAATACCTGGGGTCAACAATAGATGTGAATGGTACGTCAGAACCCGATGTTAGGAGGAGAGTTGGTCTGGCAAGAAGGCTCAACTGACAACAAAAGGCGGATTTTTGAAAGTATTGTTGAGCCCTCCCTCAGCTATGCCGCAGAGATCTGGACACTTAACCCGGAACTCTACTCCAAATTACAAGCGGCAGAGATGGATTTCTGGAGGAGATGACTGAGTATCACCCGGCTGGATAGAGTCAGGAATGAGGAGAATAGAGGCAGGCTAGCAGTGACCAAGGGAGTTCCGGAGAGGATTGGAAGGAACAGACTGCGATGGTATGGGCACTGCCAGCGGATGCCAGAACGTAGGTGGCCGAAGAGACTTCTGCTATGGGAACAGCCAGGGAGACGGAGGAGAGGAAGACCCCGAACCTGGTGGAAGGACTGCATGGAGGAGGAGATGACTGGCAGGAGACTTGAGGAGGAGGACTGGTGGGATAGAGAGAAGTGGAGGGACGCTCTGACTTAACCAGGCAGCCCATTGAGGGATAAGACCTGCAAAAGTAAAAAAATAAAATATATTATATTATAAAAATATTATATTCAAGCCTATGTTTCAATGGCATATATTTTGATGGGATTGATAATTTAAGTGAAAAATACTTAGTATGCACTTACCCCTGCCTTAAGGGGTAAGTGCATACAAGACTCATTATCTAAGCAAAGCGGTTTTGGAGCAAGTGCAAAATAGTTGGGTTTCCGGATGATTATCATATTTTCGTACAATAATCATCGAAAAAAGTTAAAGCTTGTCTGAGATTCACATTTTACAATCTTTGCTGAAAGTGAGATGTGGAATATAATTGAATAAATGAATTGAAAAAAATAATTATTGTTTTGATTCGCTAGTCTATAGTTGTCTCAACAATACATTATGGTAGGGATAAGTGTACACAACGCACACTTGTCATACAACAGAGGTCTGCACTTGCCCCTACTATCATATTTTGATGGATGACTGCGGACAAGTGCTTAAAAAATAGAAAACTGCCAAGAAGAAATGTAAATCATAAAGTGTTTTGAACAGCTTTCGTAGATTCTGTTCATGGCAAAAAAAAAAAAAAAAAAACTGTCTCTCAGCAATACTGCAAAAGTTGTGAGACACAACTTTATCAACAGGTTGGAACTAATATTTTTACAACTCGTTAAACTTCACCTTAGTGAACTTTGGTGGCTGATTTCAGATACATCAGTGTGTTAGGCTTCATGCTTCATAAAAGCAGCTCTTAGCAGGCAGCTCTTAGCAGTTGAGGGTTTGAATTTAACGAGACAATTACCCGCTTGCCCCAAAAATGCACTTACTCCACATCGTCCTATGAAATGGATGGCTCATTTATTTTTAGTGGCTGCTTTGAAAGACTTTCTTCATCAAACTTTAATTTTTATTATAAGAATTGTTGAAAAGAGTTTTGATATACAAACTCATATTTTCATCTGTAAGCCTTCGTCATGGTGAGGAATCCAGAAGATCAGGGACAAGTATTTTCTATTTTTACTCTCTTGTGTACAGATTTTGCAAAAATGCCTGTTTGCTCAACAGTTGCAGTACTTGATAAAAGTTGCTCCCATCCTTGTTTTCTTTTAATAGTAATGAAGATTTCATATTAGACCCATAGTGTGTCTGATTTCAAGAAATTTTTTTATCGTGTAGGCCAAAAGTACTCTCACAATAGACTGGAAACATGAATGTCTGCCACACCAAATCAGTTGCAAAAAATTTTTATGGTCACTTTTTTTTCAGGTTTTCCTTAGTAACTCGCTTCCAACAAATTTTAGGTAAAACTTATCTATAATATTAAATATAAATATTACCAATTTTAGAGAACGTTATATTTTCTGCAAATTTTTAATTTGGAATAACTACTAAGATGCGGTCTAAAAATCTGCTGCAAAATGTCAATTTAACATTCTTTAAAAATGGTAATGTCAAAGTTTTACCTAAAATGAACTGGAAGCGAGTTACTGAGAGAAATCTGAAAAAAAAGTGACAAAACTTTTCTTGAATTCAGACATGTTTTTTGGATTCAACTCCTTATCTATGCAGGGTAATATAATCTGTAGCTCTCTAATCTGTTGGTGGCAAAATCAAGAAGATCTTCAGACCCCCATTCAAGCCAGCTGTCAAACAGAAGCAGCCCTAAGGAGAATACTATAGATGAACTTTGTCTATAAAATGGAGGTATTGTATTTTGCAATATTATGTGTTTAGAGGTCTGTTTTGTCAAACCTTTGGGACCAATGGCAGGTTCATTAATGCTATTAATTTAATTATATAAAAACAGAAGAAATTATTTATCTAATTCATTCTGGTGTCATTCACATATTAATCATACATTTTTCATCCTTTTTTGGGTCCCCTTTTGGCAAGAAACTGCATTAGCAATCAGGTAACTCCTCATAGTGCTTTTAGTTTTAATATTATAGAACCACATTGAATTCTGTATTTATCAGTGGTTTCTCATTGCGTGCACACTTTGTAATATCTTGATATACCTATCAGTGCATACCTGTTTCGCTTTATGGATATTATAAATATTATTCCTTTGAAATTACTCCATTTTTTAAAAAATAGACAGTAAATAATAAAAAATAAATTCCGGAACACAAATATAGTCTAAAAAGTTACTTAACTACAGTTAGAATAGCTGGTGATTGAAAAAGTGATTTTTTATTATACTTAAAAAAAAAAATTAAAATGCATGTTCATTAAAAATATAAGATAGGAACCCAGAACAGTTTGTTTGATTATGATAGGCCAAGTAATTTCAGACAAAACTGTGTGCCTGAATAAAATTCATTATGGCAGTTGAAAAAAAGGTATGACACAATCACATAACGATAACATTAATTTTATTTTAAGAAGTTGGTCGGAGATGCAGTTGTAGATAATAATATCTGCCCTGATGAAGCTCTAGTACTTAGGCTGAAATATAAAAAATAAAAAAATAAGTTTCATATATTAGTGTGTTGACCACACACCTCTCTCCTTCTCCAACTTCTCCTTAAATTACATATCAACTACATTCATACCAATTTAAATTTATTTTGTTTAATTAGTTGTAATTTTTCTCAATATACATTGTTCATCCTTCAGATATTAAATTTTTCATGAGCTTGGCAGTTTAGACCACGATTGTGCCAGAGACCATAATTGAAAGTTTTGCAGCCGTAATTGGCAAATGGGAAAAATGATATATTTTATTTTTAACAAACTGATAATTTTGGACTCTATTTTTTATATTATTTTGTATGATTATTATTAATGATATTGGGGTTATATATTTACTCTTTAATGGTTCAACAGAAAAATCAAGGGCTGTGCATGTATGCTGGCTGATGGGTCCAGGTGAAGAGTTTTCCATACCCCAGCATAATAATAATAATTTATACTAACCACTTAGTCTCCTTGTACAACTCATTGTTTTGATACCTAAAAAAATCACTTCCTCATCAAGTAATGAACCGAACATCTGTCATGGGTTGTAGTGGTACAGTTTTTAATTTAATTTTTTCAAAATCAAAAATGATTAAATCCAAAGCTGAAGATAGGAGAGCCTTAAAAAGCTAATTGTTATAGGTAACTTCCATAAACCCTTTTGAATTCATTATTACCCAATAAATTCATAAAAATTAAATTATATATATAATGTCCTAGGTATAATTTACCAAATATTACTTAACACCTACAAGTAGTTATAATATGTATAGTCATAATAAAAATGAACTTCTTTGGCGATGGAGTAAGTAGTTGTGGGATAAAAACAAATTAGTAAGATGGCCACAATTAGAAGAATATTTTGCTTACATATTGTTAAACACTGTTAAGTAATGCTGGTGAGATAAATTTTAAGAATCAATTCACTTATCACAGCTACCCATTGATGATCCATTTCACCTTCCTTGTTTAGAGGTAAATAAGAGTATTAACGCTAACAAAAATACTACATTAAATATATACTCATTTCATTCTTAAAGGACAGTATATGTTAAAGTTTCAGTTATTACAGTCAAGTGGGAACGAATTCCTCCATTCTATAACATCACTGAGAACAACCATGTTGCGAAGCTAGTTGAATTAGTAAAGTTAGAAACTAAGATGGAACTGACGTCCTTTGAGAAGTGATCTCATATACTAGTTGAATTACTAGACAAGGACAGACAAAAAGCTCTTAAAAACTCTTAAAAGCGACAGCTGAGAAACAAAAAATCATATTTATGAAGAGTTTTCTTCTCAGATAAAAAAAAAAAAAATCCATCAATAATAAACATTATTCCTATTATTGTTTAGACGTTTTCAGTATGAATTAAACATTTGTTTAGTAATATTGATTGAGATATTTATCATTAATATAATATTTAGGAAGTGTTCAAAATATATAAAATTTGACATCTTAAGAATTGTTGAAAGTTTACCTTTTAGATTTATAAATTAAAAAAATAAATAAATCATGTTTCCTTTTAATAATAATAATAATTTATTTTAATATGCGATATATTTCATTGAATATATGGCATTTTAAATTAAGCATTATTTCATATTTTCTTTTCTTTTTTTTTTAATTGCATAAGATATGCTCTTGTTACAAAATTTATATTTTCTGTATTAATATTTTTCTTTCTTAATTTCTTTATCATTTTTTTAAACACTTGAGACCCTGAAATGTTTGAATTAAATAAAATATCAATTTTCTTTCTTCTTCTTTTTTTAATAATGTTAGTTTGTTTAAGACGTCAAAAAGAAAACACAATTGAGGGGATGAGGAGGCAAGGGGTACAAGAGACTTTTTAAAAAAAAATTGAGTTAAGAGCGATTATGAATAGTTAATGCATATAAAATATTGTCTTGCAAGTAAATGTCTCTTCTGTACTGAGTTTCAGCAGTGACAAAATCAACTACTAAAAAGATTATCTGTTTTGTTTTGTGGATAATGGGTAAAAGCAATACTTGTGCACCAAAATTTATGCTTCAATCCTGACAACTATTGAATCACCCACTGTGATTACAAAAAAATGAATCTGTTTAAGACTACAAAAGTGTAATCTGTTTTGTTAAATTTACTGGGTGCATAAAAATAAGTATTTTAGAACACTTTTAGCAGTTGGAATTGATAGTTACAATACTGAAAGTTAATACTGAAATTCTCTTTTAAACCTCCTAGGAGATAAGTGTTTACATGTTTTCAGTGTTTTGGTTAACTTTTCAAATGTCTCATCAAGGAATATATTACTAAGTTAACAACTTACTTAGATAATTATTTCTTTAGTTTCCAATAGACTATCAGAGGATGTATATGCATATAATATATGTATGATAAAAACTTAAAATTTTTATAATGAATTTAACAAAATGTTTTAACTTTGAACTGCATTTTTACAAAATTATTAAATTGTCATTTGTACTCCTTAGCTTCTCACCCTCTCAATTATGATATTTAAATAATTATTTAATATACAGTCTCATAAGTTCACAATATGACTTTGTGGATTCCTACATGATTGCAGTGTCCAAAAACAATAGTTTCAATTTTTTATCTTTTTCTTAGTTCCAATGGCAGCCCTTTTTGTTTTACAAAACATGCTGCTTCTTGGGTTTATAAGGGTTTACGTTAACTTATATTACTCAGAACTTATATAACCAAGATTGATGAAGCAAAAACAATTTTATTCAAAAAAGAACATTATGTCCATTACATATTTCGTGAAATTTGGATCAAAAATTGTCAAAATCCGCCTCAAAAGGTGACATCTAAATTGACAAAGTTTCAATTTTTGAAGGCATATTAACCCAAGAATTAATCTAATCACAGGCTAAATATTTTAGGAGTGTGTAGCTACCTATGAATATGACGTTTTGTATATCTGAAAAACTTTAAAAATCTGAAAATTGTCATGAAAAAAAAAGGCTACCATTGGAGCTAGAAAAAAGATAAAAAATTAAAATTATTATTTTTGGACACTGGAATAATGTAGGAATCCACAAACAAAAATTATTGCATTATTACTTTTTTCTGGATCACCTGAAATGGACGGACCCTTTTAATTATTAATCATAAAATCCTAGAAATACTTTTTGAGAAAAAAAAATTAGTTTTATTTTTATAATCACAATATTTAGACTAAAGTAATATTTTACTGAAAAAATTATATTATATTTATAGTTAAAACTGATTATTCTTATCGAATAAGCATAAGAAATCATATTTAAATAATATTAAAAAATATTTGGAGAAGATAAAATTCTTTTAAAATTAGATGTTTTCTTTCTCAACAGTGCGCTGGTTATACAATTATTGCTAGACACGAGTGACCAGAGTTGAAAGAATGCCAGCGAAACCGATGATTCCCGAACTCACCCGATTTCACACAAACAAATAAAATGTAAGTTATTTTCAATGTTACAAGCTCACATTAAAAATGTATTCATTACTAATTAGACAAAAGAATAATGAGATTTTTGCGAATAGAATTATATTATTCCTGAATTGTCTCACAAATTACTTTCACACGAAAAATAGAGGACAACGAATTCAACTGAACAGTTTTTCTTCATAACAAATTCAGACATAAATACCTTGGATTTTTATTCATAAACACAAAATTTCAGACTTATCAATGTACTTTTTTGTTTGATATTTTTCATAAATATACACTAAATAGATAAATACACATTGGTGCCATTCCGTCCACCAACGGGGCACACGTGTATTGCGGTAACTATATCCTTCGCGCCGTCCTCTGTTATAGTAAAGACAGATTTCATGCAATCCTGTTTATTATTTTCTCATATATTCTCCAAATATGATTTTCTATATTAAATTCAGTATTATTAATACATATAGGTGGATTCATTATTTTTTTATTATTTTTTTTTTGCTAAGTCGTGCTATAACTTTCTTTCTTGAACTTGCAATTCAATTATTACTTATTACTGGGATCAAGGTAATTAAATTTCTAAATTGGATAAAATTTAAAAAAATAATAAAATCTACTATTAACAAAGTATTACATTTTGTAACTATTTCAAAACAATCTCAAAAAAATGATTTTTTAACGAACAAAAATGTAAAAATCGTTAAAAGAAATTTATAATAAAAATGTCAAAACTCGTAATTTCATTTTTGTTTATTGATGAAAAGTGACTATTAAAAAAAATTGATAAGTAACTAATTCACATCCATTATAATCCTGACCATTCTACACAACTTGAAAATGAAATTTGTAACCCAAGTGATTTAATCAGAACCTGCCATTTGTTATTTATTTTCAACTATTTCATCTTACGGTAGAAGATTCTATCAGAACTGCAACCATTTAGGATCTTGCATCAATATCGATGTCCCCTGTCATTGGTGGATTGCTGCTAATATTCCGTTCCAGCGGAGGACCTAATCCTGCTGACACAGGGACTGACCCATATCCCCCTATCTTTGTGGAAAACATCCTTATAATTCAACTCTCCGGGGTCATCTCTCAAGGCTCATGACATCGTTTCATTGTATACCAAGTCCAGATATTTCTCAGAGTTTTAGAAATTTCTTCTTATTAGGATTAACGATGACTGTGAAATAACGAGTATGCAGTAGATATATATTGGAAGTAAATACCGTATGTTGCATACATAGTGAGTATTTGTGAAGATTAAGGTTTTGTTAAATGAAACTATGAATAAAACATTTTTTGCGGTGCGTGCATCATATAACTAAACCTTACCACCCTATAATGATACATTTTTCAAAAATAATATTAAAAACTTCGCATAAACACTACTTGAAATATTATCAACAGCATGTAGTTCTTCACGCCTTCTCTCACAAGAGTACAATAAAATAGTTTTTTAAATAATTGCAATTCTGTGAACTATATTTTTGATTTGCCAAGCTGAAAATAAATTTTTAAAATTTCCATAGAAATTCCCGTTAGTTCCCGTTGAAATATTTTGTTTCCATTAAATGATATAAATGCAGAAATTTTTAAGTTAATAATTTCTACTCTTAGATTATTACAGAGTGTATTATTGCCAACATGGGAGTGTGGTGGGAGGGAAAATCGGTCGCATCCGTCTGCTTTAGATTACACTCGGCTTTTCATTTAAGCTCTAATCTTGTAGTTCTTATAAAATACTATTACATTCGCTAATACTGGTCCAATTTAGATATATTTTTTTAAAACCTTTCGTCTGACCTTATAGATAATTTACCATAAAACGCATATGCATAATAACGAGTTATCTACGGAAAAACACGTTTTAGGGTTTCATGGTTCAATGAAAATAACTTACGTCTTGCAAAATGGTCTCAGTGTCTGTAAACAGCCAAGTTCAAAAAGGATAACACGATTAGAATGATTAGACTACTTAATTGTCTCATTAAAAATCCTCCACACACACACCCATGATTGTTAGATATTTATATGAGTCTTCCTATAAAACCTCTTTTCTTCCCTTGTCCCAATTTCTGTTGAAATCATGTAATAATATAAAAGTATTTATGTTCTATCATTACTTGTAGCTTTTTTACAATTTTAGTTCATATCTGTACCTCGGAAGTATGTCTCTAACTTTACAGAGAAGCACTTTAAACATATTTTATTTTTAAAACGTTTCACTCACTATCTAAACTGCTTTTCCTCCCTTCAGAATGAATACAAAATCTTCTGTCTTTCATATTCTTGTAATTTTTAGTCCAGGTGGTGCATTGTATCATCCAAAATTTTTTATAGGTATAAAACTTCAAGTCCATTTGTTGTATTCCTTCCAACAAAAATGGAGTTGGTATTCTTTTAAAAGCATGTAACAGCCCTTTTAACTAGGACATAGTGTTCTATATCTCTTAATAAAGCAAAAAATGTTATATGTTGTCCTGGACCTCCGAGGCACAAATATTTAATATCGATTTGTAATTGTATAACAGTGCACACTAGACAAAAATGCTAAGTTCTAGATGAACGTATCTTTAAAACTAAAACCCAAATTTAAAAAAAATGAATTATGATTAACGTTAATATATATTTTATATTAATATATTTATATATATATATATATATATATATATATATATATATATATATATATATATATATATATATATTTGACACTGAAAACAAATAAATTAAAATAAGTGTAATGATAATTGTATAAGTAGTGATAGACTCTATTTGTTTAGGGTTATTACCTGCAAACAAATATAAATAAATAAATATATAAAATATATGTTTGACATAAGATATTGAATAAAATATATTCATTGCCTTGTTAGTGATTAAAATAAGAAATGGAGAAATGAAAATAAATCAGATAATTAACACTTAGAGATAATTATATCCAGACATAAACGAGTTCTTGGAGTGCCTGTGGAGGGAGGAAATCAAATTTACAAAGGGAGAGAAAAACACTGTCAAGAAAGGCCATATAATAAATTGCTTTTCATTGACCAATATTACATTAAGTTTCTTGAAGCTCTTTAATTGAATAACAAAAGTTTAAAGTTATTACAAGTGAAAACGTAGGACTTTGTTCATTCCCTGTACATTAATATTAAATAATTTTATACAGTAAATAGATTTTATTTTCACTTACCTATATATGAAATAAATATCAAGGGGAAGTAATGTGATCGTGAAAAATTTTGAATCCAAATTTTTAACGGAAATACACGTTTTAAGGTATCCTGTGTCTAGAGATAACCAAGTCTGGTGAATGGTGCGTGTTTGTGTATCTTTGTTTGTAAATTATTTATTTTTTTTAATGTTTTTTTTTTCTTTGTCTTCTTATTCCTGAGCATGCTTTGTTCTCCACAACACCAAATATTAATATCTAATTATATACAAGCGAATAGATTAATTATGTCTTTATTGTTACATAGTTTACAAATTTGAACACGTTTAATACAGAGTACATTAATGGAAGACTCATCTGAATCGGAGATAAAGAATCTTAACAAAGAAAGTAGATTTTGAACCAAGTAGTTACAGTTGGCAAAGTCAAGTAGAGGTGTTGGCTTAGATTTTCAATTAAGATAAATGCTTTTGCTTTGACCGTACTTCCAAAACTCACTAATAGAGATTTTGCTAGTAACACTATTATTGAACTACATACTTGAGAAGATGTTACACTAAGAATAAAGAAATACATCGTTCGGGTAAAAAACAAACGTTATTAATTTCCAAAACTGTAATTAAAAAAGGGGATTCATTAAGAGGGAACCAAATAGTTCGACATTCATATATATAAAAACATAATATTAAGAAAAATATAATGTTTGTTTTCGTTTCTCTTTCATGCAACGTTTATAGTATTGAATTAAATAGTTAAAATTAAAAGCGTTTCATTTTATTTATTTATTATTTTAGGTTATTAAAGGCATAAATTCAGGATGAAGATAAATGCAATACCACTGTTTCATCTATCTAGAAAATTAAAACTTGTTAATGAAGGATGTTTTTCGCATCGAACATGTTTTCATGATTTTATGATTTCTTTGAATTTTTTTTTTTAAGTTTTGTTTATAATGAGTCTACAGGTTTATTTTTTTAATTTATCGAGAATCCTTTTGTTTTGATTTCAATTTTTTTTATAAACAGATAGCATATTTAAGTCTTTAAAATGGGTGGTTACACAAAACTACCTCGGAAGCTTTGTGATTATTGGTAAAGTTTTTACAAACCTCCATATTGTAATTTTCGTGTGTGCCTTTATAACAATTACTGTGTCATGTGGCACTGTCAAAATTCCCTTCGGATTGTAAGCATTTGCATTTGATTGTTGTCTGGAAAGGGTATATAGCTGTCTCAGTCAACATATCACGGTTCACCTTGATGTCATCCTTATGTCAAACTGTTTGTCCATGGTAATGTACTCTGTCATATAAATATACAGGAATGTACGTTGTAAATCCATTAGTTATGGACTTTAGCAGTCCTATGCGTAGAGTTATACATAATAATTTTCAGCACTAAAATATTAATGGTTTATTTCAGTATTCACTAAGTTAAATTTTTGACTTTTTTTTTTGGTAAGAGATAAATCTATTCAGCTAATTATGATTGAAGATAAAACAGAAACTAGTTTATTAAATATATTGTAATCCTCAAAATTTATAGAATAAAGCAGTCTAGTTTAGTACTACGTAGTAGTGACATCGGTATTTCATAGAAAAAGAGGGAAAAGGTAGTTCAAAGCAAAGAACTCATATCCTATTTCGGACAACTAGCTTCTTTAAGGAGTTTTTCTGACACCTCCTCATCCTTAAGGAGCTTATTTTGCAATGATAAACAGATAAATTCGAACAAAATTCATTGAGAAATAGTATCAATCGAATAAAGTTTAATAATTTATTGTAGAACAGTGCATTATAAAGCCACTGTTTAGGCAGAATAGTGCAAATGACACAATAGCAATTATATTTTTAGGTCTATTAATATAAATATTTAGTTTTTACGTATAAATTACAATAGTATAAAAATACAGAAGTGATATTTCAGGGCAAAATATACAAACAAAAACTGAACGAATACTTGATTAATTATTTACATGTACTACATCCCCTTATTTCGACCCATTTTATGTGGTGGCATTAAAAATAAAGTCTGTAATTATTGTTAAAAAAATCATCTTAATGCGCATAAAGTTAAGTGATAATTTTGAATTTTGGGACAAATTTTGAGGAAAATATTGGTAAAAACACTGATCCTACGAGGAAAATTGTTATGAGCGAAGCTGCAAGAAATCTTTTTAATTTTAATTCAAGCACAAAATACGAGTGTAGACCCAATGGTTGGAAAAATATTAATTTCTAAAATTTCAATTATCCCAAAATCCAATTTTCTAGTTGTTTATTTCTCTGAAAATTATAATGCAATAATTGCATATGTATGCGTCCTTTTATACATGTTATACAAATAAATAATCAAATATGGTGTCAAACATTTATAATATACTTTTTAATGTCTATCATTTAATTGAGTTGTTTTAACAGTGAAAACCTTCAATACAGAAATATATTTTTACAGTAACTAATATCCAAAATTGGAATAGATACTCTTTATATAATCAATTACATACATCAATAAGCAATTAATTACACTATGAACTTGTGAGTTTACATATTAACGTAGAGGTGATTTAACCGATTTCAATAGAATAATAGTAATTGACTCCAGAAATCTTATAATAAAATAAAAAATTAACTTTTCATGATTTTATTTGGAGCAATATGTCTAGGCATCCTGAGTAAAAAAACGGTGGGAGACATTTGCGCCATCCTATTATTATAAAAAAATGTCTTCATAAGCTACTGAACAGTTACCGACGAACCTTTAGCTTTGTTTAACGGATAATTGAAGCGTGTAGAACGCAAAAAGGCGAGAAAAAAATCTTGCAGGAAGGAAATATGGCCCAAGTAAAATCCATCATATAGGTATAACATGAAAGAAAAAAACGATCTCAAGCAAAGGTTTTGGATTTCATAAATATAAAAATAAAATACATAAATATTAATATGCAAATGATAAATGATGATGACTACGCTAAAAAAAATAATTTAAAAAAAAAAGTACATGTTTACTTTTTAGTGTTTCATCATAAATGCATCTCCTGAAGTCGAATCTTTTATCATATCTTAATGTTAGATTCACCGTTAAATCACTATTTGGTAAATTATTTTAAAATTACTAATAAATAAAAAAATACGTTGTTCCCCAGCCCCTTTGATGCCTACTTAACTTATTTAATAAAATTTTAAGAGGTATTTCATATTAAAAAGGAATACATCGATTCATAAAAATATTTTAGAAAAAAAGAATCTGAGTCAAAAAACTTTAATAGTCCAGAGAAAATTTTTTAAATGATTTTAAAAATTCAAATAAAAGTTTGAAAAAGGAAGAATAAATAAAATAAAATTTTAGACGTACAATTTTGTTTTTAAATTATTATTTTTCGTTTACTTGAATAAAATAATTCGAAAAAAAATTATGTAACCATATGGTTTTGAACAGTATGAATCGATAGGGGGAGTTAGGTTCACGGAGGGAACATTAATCACAAGAGAACTGACGTTCATGGGCCAAAGTTGGTCGTGGACTAATCAGTTGTGAGTGGAACTGATATGGGCCGTGTGATCTGGTTCCGTCCCCGTTGGGATCTGGGGCAAGGCTCCCGTTTCATGGTGATAACTAGAGCCCGGATTTCGTGCAGTAAAAAAATTGTAATAAATGTGCAAAAATGTACAACGAAAAATAAAATTCTACCATTTAAGCCGTATATGCTTTAAGAAAAAAAAGTCCACATAGTTTGTTTTCTTTCATAAATTACTATTTTTTCTTAATAAATTAGGTAGGTTAGAGAATTGTTACGTAAATTGTGAAAACCTCACGACCTGTTATTAGGGTATTTTTTGCTACTTTTCGCAGAATCATACGTGATTCACGCACTATGGCAACGCATTTTCTGCCAAGTGTTTTATATTGCCAATTGATAATTTTTTTAATAACGTATCGCATGGTCAAGCGAGACAATCCCAAATTTTTGCCGATATATCGATAACTTAATCCTTGTCGAAAAAGTTGAACCATTCATCTTTGTCGGTAGATTTGGATTTACGATACATTTTGGTGGATTGTCTTTCAATTATGATCATTTTTCGCAAGTAAGATACTGGTCCGGTCCCCAAATGAGGAGGAGACATTGGAGGTATACCCATAGTACATTTTTAAATAGTTTTTAAACCAATTTGTTACCCAGTTTTAAAACCAGTTTGTATACCCATAGTACAATAGTTTTTTTAAAAAAATAAATTGCAACTTTGCTACTTTCTCAACGTGATAATTAGGGGGAAAATAGTAGAAACAAATTTTATATGTTTTAGATAAAATCGGTATGTTGTAACATCGTGTAAAAAAATCATAAAGGTGCCGAAAAATATTTTTTTAACGTTAAAGATGTGAACAAAATTTGTTTAAGAAAAATAAAAAATAGTACGTAATAGCTTTTGAAAATGCGGAAAAAATGAGTTTTAAACAACATTGAAGTCTGTCAACAACTTTTCTAAAAAAAAAAAAATTAAAAACCGCGAAATATGGGCATTTTGGTCATTTTATTATAGGGTTTTTAATTATCGGAGGAACTTGTTTTGTGGCTTAAATTGTGGGTTTTGTTAGTGTTTATCTATGTTAAAAATTTTATGTAAAAATAATAATAACTTTTGAGAGAATTGAGACAACGTAAAAATAGGTGATCTCAAAAAAAGATTTGAACAAGGACCAAAATGATCCTACTGCCATTTTTCAAAGCGCTATTTATTCCCGAGGAATTTTTCTACAACCCTATTTTCATGAAACATATGTGAAATTCGATTAAATACATAAAAAACGTCTTTGAACATAGGACTGCTTATCGCAAAGGCCCGGTAAAGGTGAAGCAGCGGAGGGAAAGTGAAGAGAGAGGGGGAACTCTGACGACCGGGCATCGAGTACTGCAAAGTGATATAGAAGCCTTCCCCTGCCCTCTTCACTTTCTCTCCGCTAACTCAACTTTACTGGGCTGTTGCGATAAACTGCCCAATGTTCAAAAAACGTTTTTTAGACATTTAATCGAACCTCACATATATTTCATGAAAATTAGATGGCAGTGAAACTCCTCGAGGACAAATAGCGCTTTACAAAATAGCTTTAATACCATTTTGGTTCTTGTTCAAATTTTTTGGGCTGTTGCGATAAACTGCCCAATGTTCAAAAAACGTTTTTTAGACATTTAATCGAACCTCACATATATTTCATGAAAATTAGGTGGTAGTGAAACTCCTCGAGGACAAATAGCGCTTTACAAAACAGCTTTAATACCATTTTGGTTCTTGTTCAAATTTTTTTTCGAGGTCATCTGTTTTTACATTCCCTCAATTTCTAAGTTGCCATTAATAAGTTGCCATTATTTTTGCATAAATATTATATTGTAGATAGACACTAAGAAAAGCCACAATTTAAGCCCCAAAACAAGTTCCAGCGATAATTAAAAGCCCTGTAATAAAATGACCAACAATGTCCATATTTCGCGGTTTTTAATTTTTTTTGCGAAAAGTTGTTGACCTACTTCAATGTTGTTTCAAACTCATTTTTTCTGTATTTTTAAATGCTATTATGTACAATTTTTTATTTTTCTTAAACAATTTTTTACTATATCTTAAGCGTGAAAAAAATTTTCGGCACCTATGTGAATTTTTTTTCACCATGTTGCTACCGATTTTATCTAAAACTTATGAAATTTGTTTCTACTATCTTTTTCCTAATTATCACGTTGAGAAAGTACCGTTGCAATTTATTTCAAAAAATTATTATAATTACTGTATCGCGCCTGGACTACATGCTTGACAAGCAGATAAGCAGAATAACAGGAGCTGAAATGAAGTACGTATGTAGGGTCGAAGGAAAAACGAGAAGAGACAGAGTAAGAAACGAAAGGATTAGGACGGAGCTAAAAATTCCTGCACTAAAAGCCGCCCTAGAGAAATGACAGCTCAAATGGTTCGGCCATGTTTGTCGAATGAGTGAGGACCGTGAACCCAGAAAGGTGATGGATGCTCGACCCACTGGCAAGAGGCCACGCGGAAGGCCTAGGGTTTTATACGAAGAGTTTATACAGATGAAGAAAACTCTCCAACTGAAGCAGCTCTGCAGGGGCCGTGGATCGAGGCCCCTCCACGCTAATGATGGCACAAGGAGGAAGATAAAGAAGAAGAAGATTATTTACATCTCATAATGAAAACGATATTGATATAAATATACACTGTCATATGGTACAAAAAAAATGAATAATTAGAAAAATAAACTAAATGTATATCTAAACAACCTTGATAAGAAATAAACAATTTAAATAATAAATTCGAATTCCTTAAGAATCGAATTGTGTAAGCCTTAATAGAAAAAATAAATATTAATAAAAAAAGAATCCTTGTAATTTTCAAAGAAAAAAATGAACTAAATGAAAAGTGAAATGAAATTATATTCACAATGAAATAAAACGTACGTAATGAAACTGATGCCATGCAGCATTATACTATGCTTAGCCAGCGTCTGACTGGATTGTGGCCCAGCAGGAATTGCCATAGAAGGGTTTCAAATATTGAGGAAGGAAGGGGCATTCCGGATTTTAGGAGGGAGAGAATTACAGAAAGTAGCGGCACGGGCAATAAAGGAGTGTTGGAAAGATGCAAATTTATCGAAAGGTCTATAAAGAAGGCCGAGATCTTGTTTGCTGGAAGTGGGTAGATGAATTGGAGGAGACTGTAGAGGTAGGAAGGGCGATATATATATATATATATATATATATATATATATATATATATATATATATATATATATATATAAAGCTCTACAGTTGATCTACTTGATTATGAAGTTTCTATAACTATAAACTAATAAGTTTATAGTTTTCTATAAACTATGAATATATGGAAATAAAAAGGATTGAACCACACCATAACTTATTTTTTCCATTGTTTACTTTTATGTTTTTCTCTTGAACGAAGAGAAACTTGAAAGTGAATACCTGAGTTCAATGGCTGTTAAACGGATTTTACGATATTTTTGTTTTGTTTTTTTCTTTTAAAGGTAATTTTTTAGTATCCGTATTGTAACATTTTTCTCGGTGTGACAGTTTGAAAAAATCCATCAATGAAAAAGCTGGTCAGATTGCAGAGGAGATTCAATCCTAATCAGAGGTAAGGGATATATCCTTTATCATTGTTAGGCCTGACAGGAAATCAATTTTTCATTTTGATCACATTCATATGGAGTAGGTAACTTTTGAAACTTAATCCTACCTACTTATAATTTCATTAGTATAATGAAAATATATCTATTAGGGTTCATTTAAATTGTCACTTCACATTTCATTTTTTATATTCAGTTTGTATATTTCAAACTTAATATTTATTAAAAATGTTTATTGGCTTAACTGGGTTCGCTTAACGTTTATATATGCACAGCTCGTTCAGAATAACAGAATCAACTCTTGTTTTTTTCAGAGATAATGGTGGATGATATAATTTATTTTTTTTTTTTTTGAGTTTTGTTCTTAAATGTCTTTTGAAAGTTCAATTTAGCTCACGAGCAAACTGACAATAATACACTTGAAAACTCTAAATTCGTTGCTTAAAGTCATAATACGATAGATATGACCAGAAATTAGCCAATAGTGATTAGTTGATAAGTTTTGAACTATATTAATTCCTCATAATATTTTGGTTGGTGGGCGGAGGAAGAAGATGAATAACTATTTTTTTGTTTCTTTTTACGACTAACTAAACAATTTAATTATATTTATAAAATAAACTAAAAACTAATATTGCACATTCAAAAGGAATAAATAAATAATTCGACAATCGGATTTTTAAGTCACGAATTAACCCTCCACCGAGCGCTCGGATTCTCGGGGTGGTCGAGCGGGTTAGCGCGCCTGCAAAAGTGCGTCTACTCGAAAACCCAAAGGTTGTGAGTTCGAATCCCGGCACCGACATTACTTTAATTTAATTAAAGTAATAATTCAAGAAATTCATCACCTCTCCCCCCCTCCGGGTATGTGAGACCCATCAGCCTACTGGAGGCAACTCACATAGGCCGGCCGTAGGAGTGATGACCCTACTCCGTGTACCTAAATTGAGAATCGCGGTGTGATCTTCCAGGACGTAAAAGCTCGCTCGGAGTTTTGGTCCATGGACGGTCTGCTTCGGGGAAAGAAATATAGTTCCTCGTGCGCCTGCTGACTCCGAACAGCCGTAATCCGTGGATCTTGACCGGTTTGTCACTGTCCTTGGACACGAGTAAGTCGGTGGGAAGGACACTGCCGAATTGGCCGCAAAGGGAAGTTATGGAGCTACGGATAGCCTACGTAGCTGCACCGTGGACACCATGGTTCGTAGCAACGTGAGGTTGGGTGACCCCTCCAGGCTGTCTGTTCTCCCGCAAGCAATACATGTCTGTATGAATACCAAATCGCGCGGCCAAGGCCAAAGATCTCCATGGTCTATAGCGCCAACAGAAAAAAAAAAAAAAAAATAATAATAATAATATATAAATATATATATATATATATATATATATATATATATATATATATATATATATATATATATATATATATATATATATATATAAACTGATGGAAGAAATCTATTTTTATACAACCTACAATTTATTTTATACCTAAATTTTATTTTATCAAGAGGTATATGGGTAAATAAACAAATTATATTAAATAAATAATAAATTAAATATAATAATAATAAATTAAAAAATACAATAACAAATTAAGTTTGTATAAATATTTATTTAATAAAGGTAAAAAATGGCTTCACTAACAACATACTAACTCTACTAGTTATTCTCTATTTACTAGTTATTCTAACAATAATAAATTAAAATATTGAGAGGAATAATTCCAATTTCTACTTACATTTACTTGAAAAGTTTGTTGCATCACCAGTCGCTAAGGACGGCAGGTCACATTTTTTCTCTTATATATGCATTTAATCGCAGAATGACTTAAGTAAGGACAATTATCTATTTATCCAGTTATAAGGGATGAGTTGCAGAAAGAATAATTTGAACCCAAAAATTTCACGAAATTTTCCATTTCCTTATAGCAACGAAAATGTGTGTTTGCATAGCGTCTGCTGATACAAATATAGCAGAGGATTAATATTTGTATGATATTTTGAGCAAAGCTAACAAGTTAAAAAAAAAAAAAAACTATTATGCCGTATCTACTGATAAAAATTTGTAGAAGACCAAGTTTTCTTTTTTATTTCAATAATTAGCTTTACTTGGGATATTGAGTATGAGTTCTTTCATATTTCTTTCAAATACCAGAGAAAATTCTTTTTCGTGATACCGGCTTTCAAAAAGTTAATTTGGACATTATGCGGCAATTCGAATTATAATATGGTACATAACATCAATTCGTGTGTATGGTCCCGTCAACGCCGAACTAAGAAGCCTTATCCTTTGAAGTGTATTTATGTCAAAGAAATAGAAAATATTTGTAGCGATGCGTGAAAAGGATGAATGGAGGATTGAAAGAAGAGCGCGATGGAAACATCTGGGGCAGAGAAACCCTTTACAATTCACGGCTCCCGATGAATAGTGGGAGGGGATGTGGAAGAGGGGACTCTATTCTCAGATGATCCCTTAGTCAAGCAAGCTTTCAAATGAGCCCCGGATTCGCAGTTCAAATAGCCTCCGAGCCCCTTCTCATTTCGTTTCTAAAACACGGCTATGATATTCCAGGAAAGAATTTTTGCTGCTTCTGTCAATATCGAGATCGCTGATTTTTTTTTTAATATCAAGTAATACCATATTTAAATGGTTGTGAACAAAATTACTATACAAATGAAAAAATTAATAAATTCATAGAATATTAGAAAATCCTACGAGCCCTTTCTATGATGTTCCAGGTAAGAATTTTTGCTATTTCTGTGTATAGGGCGGTGCTTCTCAATCTTTTATTATTTGCGTCCAATTATCAATCACAATTTTCATCGCCCCTTCTTCCCCCCGCCATACAGTAATTTTCATTGAAATCATGCTGTAATTATAACATACAATACGTTTACATGCACTCACAGTAAAGGAGCATGATTTTAAGTCAAAGATCCTGAAAAAAAATTATAAATAACTGAACCAGAGATCTCTTTAATTTTGAAAGGAGTCAGTTCAGCATGCTTCTTCTCGTAATGAACGTGTCAAATGTCGATTGTATAAAATACGCTCATTCATTATTTTCACAAGTGATCTGTTAAGGTGCATTTAGACGACCGGACCAGACCAGACTAGACCGAAGAAAACTGGTCGTGTAAACGCTCACACACTACCAAATATGGGTGTGGCTACTTACCCGTTCAAGTAGCCACGGCCATATCTGGTAGTGTGTGGGCGTTTGCACGACTCTTTTTCTCCGGTCTGGTCCGGTCGTCTAAATGCACCTTAAGATAGAAAAAAAAATATGTATAGATGATATCTTTAGAATGAAAATCCGCTAAATTCAAAAGTTCTTGATTCGAGAAAAAAAAATCAAATAAAAAGGAAAGGAAAAAAAAATCCAACTGGATGAAGCTGGTTTTGATTCTAAAGGCCTCATACATATTGTATATATTATTCACTAGTTGAATTGAAGTTGAAATTTGTTCTTTTATTTATACTATTGTTTTATTGCATATTAATATTTTTTTTGTTCTTTTATCTTTTTTAATTTTATGTAAAGTTTTACATTGCTTAATGCAGTAACATAGTTGGAAACTGTTAATCGTACACAATTCACGTACATTATGCGGTTTCGTAAATAGTATGTACCTACACCTTCTGACAAGTAAAATGGTAAAGAAATAGCTCCTTCCTGGGAAAAAATTGAAGAAGTCGGTTACTCTTCGATTATAAATGCTTATTGGGGGTGCTGAATCCGAATTTGAAGTTTTCAAACAAAATTTCCACGAGCGTTCTGAAATATACGTGGAAAAAAAAGAAGCGAAATGTTCGAATTTTTTTGCTCTTTCGCTTATCTTAAAAGTATGCTTGGTAACGAAAAAAATATCCTAACCTTTTTTAAAGGAAATTGAACTTTCCATAATTTGAGCTCAGCTATAGATCTGTAGATTTAATCATCATTACCGAGATACAGCACTTCAAATATTGGTATTTTTTTCCAAAAAATGATATTTTGAATTTTGGGACAAATTTTGAGGAAAATATTGGCAAAAACGCTGATCCTACGAGGAAAATTGTTATGAGCGAAGTTGCAAGAAATCTAATTAACTTTAATTCAAGCACAAAATAAGAGTGTAGATCCAATGGCTGGAAAAATATTAATTTCTAAAATTTCAATTATCCCAAAATCCAATTTTCTCGTTGTTTATTTTCCTGCAAATTATAATGCAATTATTGCATCTGTATGCGTCTTTTTATATATATTATACAAATAAAAAAATTAAATATGGTGTCAAAAAATTATAATTTACTTTGAGTGAAAAAACCTTATGACGAACAATAAATATTTTTAATGATAATTATATGGTTGATAATTAAGTAATTAAATATAGATGGGTATGGATAATAGTTGTGGATGGCCTGTTGTAAGAATGTCCCGGCTGACAGTTGGCAGCTAGAGAAGTCACCCTGACCACGGACTTATTATTAGTGGGGCAGTGACTAATGGTTGACTCCGACTACGAGGAGCTGAAGCACAAAGCCTGGCACCGACAATTTTCTTCTTTATCCCAGCTGGCTCCCTTCCCTAGCTCTGCTCCCTTACAACCGATATTATTAATGTCCCGTCCAACATCCCTTGTGGGTCAGCAACTCGTTTTCGATGATTAATTATTTTTCATCTAAAGTCATTTATATATGTATATACAACATAATAAATAATTTTTAATTATAACATTATTTTATTGTAATAATTATATAAAAAATAACTAATTTAAAATAAAAAACGACTAGAGAAATAACCGTATCCGTTCTAAGTTTCCGTTCTAAAGGGACGTACTTGCATATATACTTAAACACAATGGTGGATTGTTCGTGAGGTTGACTTATATGAATATTGAAATTTGGTGAAGTAGTTGGATGCCTTCCACACCCGATATTCTTATCGCAATCCAGTAATTTGCTTTCTGTATGTTTGCACGCACAGATGCAAGACTCTTTCTGTATGTTGACATGCATAGATGTATGGAACGGATGCACTTTTAAGGAGCCGTAACGTTTAGTGGAAGGCATGCGACTACAACCCCAAGTTTCACTTCAACTTCATTAACATCCCCCATGTGTTTAAGCAGATATGCAAGTATATCCCTTAGAATTTTGATAGAGTTACTTCCGTAGTGTTTTTTTTTTTTAAATTAATTATTTTTTATTTTAACGTTTTTAGTTTTTCAAGTATTGGCAATTTATATTTTATTACAAACGACCACGAACCTACACATGAAACGATATATCACCAAAAAATCTAGAATACTTAAAATATAATAGAATATTTTTTTCAAAATTTTAAGCTCGAATTTTTTCAAAGCATTCACGGAAATTTACTGTTTGTATGTTTCAGGTGGGCCTTTTGTCCAACTACAGTTCGAGATACTGTACATAGTTTTTTTTTTAAAGTAGTGGGGTTTTCATTGTTAAAGATGGACATCAAGCTTTTCACTTAGAAAAAACTGACGTGGCTTGAATTTGAGGCATTTGACATAATAAAGAATTTAAATACAGATTTTGGAAATTTTAAGTATTGAATGCGCAATTTTAAACCTGCCAACTTGCTTGCAGATCTCAGGTTGCTAAATGTGCAGAGAGGGAGTGAGCATATAACCCTGTGTTACACCGTTTATCTCTGAATAATTGAAAAAGTGCAGAGAACAAATATATAATTTAGAATAACTTATATATTTTTTAATATAAATAATTTAAACTTATAAATATACATACTAAAAATAATAAAAATATACAGACCGCAACTGACTTACGTGACAGCAATGCTTTTTTTTTTTTATTCGCCAAGTAACGAATGGTTAAAAGTTAATTTTATTGTTATATTCACAATCGGTTTTTTCATGGTGATTTTTTTTTATATTTTTTTAAATAAATAATAACATACCTAAAAACAGTTGAGTTTTTTCCTGTGATTATTTTTGTTTATTAATTAGTTTGATTGATTTTAGTTGTTTATATTTGGGAATTTCTTTTCGATTATTTTTTGTTTGTTTTTTGTCTTCTTTTTTTACTTAAGAGATTTTCAGAATTAATAAAAACTAAAGTAAAAAATAAATAAATAAAAAACATAACTATTCAGAAATATCTGATGAAATATCAAATATACCAAGGTCTTAACTTCAACAAACTATTGTGGATGTTTCAGTTTACAGCTTGTCTATTGAACTCAGAGCCAACTTAAACAGAGCTCACAAGTCGCTAACGATCTGTCGCATTGGCAATGGGGTCTAACTGTAACTGGCAGAATATCGGACTCCGTTTTACCTCAGTTTAGAACTGTCCACAAGTCTTATCAAGAAATCCAAACTTAATATTTTATCAGTTATCTTAATTATATCAAAGAACCATTTTTTTTTAAATATAGGTATTCAATTTGATATTTATTTTGTTTCAAATAAAAATTCTTTTAAAAGAAAATAATATTTAAAAAAATTAAGACATACATGTAATAGGTACTTGATTACAACAAAATGGTAGATTATAAAACTGAAATATCGCTTCTCCAAACAGTAGAACGGCCACCACGTATGTTTGCTTTATGCGAGTGTATCTTTGTCATATTCCTACCCTCATTTTCAATAAAGAAAACATTTTTGTAAAGGTAGGCAAACGTAACAAAAAATAGCGTATCCGAATCGATCGAAGCCGGATGGTACAGATTCTACAAACTTTGCCCCGGTAGTTTCAATATTTATTTTAAGAGATATCAGGAATAACTGCGTGGAAATATAGGAACATTTTAATATAACCTGCCAGTGCATGAGTCAATCGTCTCGGAATTAATTTTTTTTATCCAGATATACCAGAATACATTTTCGAAGGAAGATTTTTCAAAATAGCATCTTTTGTGAACCGTTCATGATAATCATAACGAGAATTTATAACAATGGAGAAATATAAGTATTATCATATTAATTGCTATTACCAGAAACTGGAATATCATGAAGAAAAAAGGGATAAAATACATAATACAATGGTAATACTTTGTAATTATTTTTAATTTATTGAAAATATATATTACAGAAACAGACAAATCATAAAAATAAACTAATAATTTATATATACATATAATAAAATAAAACTAGTATTTTCTATGAACAGTAAACCTCGCTAACCTTTAGCGGTTTTTATTTTATTTTATTTTATTCATTAATTCCAATAAAAAAGAAAATCTGCTGAATACGAATGTGAATAAACCTCTTTTGCCTCAGTTCACATTGTCCTCTTGTAATATCGAGGGAATCAATAATATAATTGCAAATCTAAATGTCAAAAAATCGCCATGATGTGAAGAGATTCGCGAGAGAGATATAAAAAATCATAAATATTAACAGAACCAATCATATAATTAATCAGATTTTTTCATAAAAAAATAATTTAATTTCCTTACAATTATTGTAATATATGATTTTATTTATCCTTCATTATCTCCACAGCAATAATCATTTTATTGAAGTAATTATGAATAATTTTATCAAAACACGTTTCAAGTTTGACATTATATAAGGATTTCTCAAAAACCAAATCCGATTATTCCTGTAATGCAATTTAATAAATTTAGAGTGTCGGACAGCCGCCCTCTACTTAATTTGTCAGTCAAATTGTTTATCTTAAAAAAATACAATTTTTTTACAAAAGTATGCCTTTGTATTAGGCTAGTAATAATATCATAGAATGCAATTTGATGAATTCGATCTTTTGGAAGAGCGTCCCGTCAAATGATTTTTGTTGAAAACTGTATGCATTTGATTATATAATAATTTCTATTAGATCTTCTCTCTCCCCACTAAAAAAGAATAATCATAATACTTTTGGGCCCTAATTACTTGGCTACACATTTCAGCAATAGTTCATTTTTTTGAGAATTTGGATTAGAATACCTCTAAAATGTTTTAGCTAGATTAATAAGTTGATATTTGCAACATTGTTCCTGGCCTAGAAGCCTGTAGTTTTTAAAATGACTCTTTTCAGATTTTTCGAAAGTTATGATAATATATATATATTTAAATTTATCAAAAGACATGCCATGATAATGGGAAAAAACAACTTTTATTTACGTCGGCATAGGTGATCATATCGTCAGTCCTTTGTTCAACTGCTAAGCTTACGAATGTAAAAAATTCGATTCTTTGTTTTTTGATATTTTTCGATAGTATTTCGATTAATACAGCCTGCAGTTAAATCTTTTGCGGCATTAGAAAGAGCTGAAATTGCAGTTGCATTTTAACGAAAAACGTACGAATGCCTGAAGCTCCCATGTTAAAGTAACATTCCAATCAAATCGATCTGCATTTTTGTGGTCCTTAAGAAATTTCGTTTTTAAAAGAAGTGAAATGAGTTTTGAAGTAGATTAGTATACTCTAAATGAGGTAGTCATTGACTCGACGCGAATTTATATATAAATTATATGATTATAATTATATAATATTCAATACTTAAAATTACGAAATAAATATTATATCCGTAATATATTTTATTTATATAAAGGAACGAGATCCTTTATAGGTCCTGGAGTCGGTCAAAAAGAATGGATCACAAATAGTAGAAACTATTTCTTTATTTATTTTATTTTTATTTTTTTTTATATATTTTTGATCCATTCTTTTTTACCACCTCTCGGATCATCAGATTCATTCATATAATATTTACGGTGAATTATTCAATATTTTGTTTATAAATGGTTGGACGTTTATTTAACTCCCCATTTATGCAAGAAATGAAAAACAAATTTATCATAAGAATTGGCAAAGTTCAACACGTGTTTCACGTTTTGGTTTTGTGCCTGTCGGTTAGTCTGTGTGACGAAGAAGAATAAAATTTTTGTTTTTAAATTCATAAAAATCTATTTAATGCCAGTTAATGTGTGTTCTGTTATTTTTGTCTTCAATATAAGTGCTTTATTAAAATGTATAACAATTCTCTTATGAACCTACAACCTCTGATATCAATCTTTTTTATTCTGATACAATGTTTTTATTTATTTATTGCCCACAAATTTGAGGTGAAAATTTAAATATAAAATATAACCCAAAAACATGATTACGAATGTGATTCTCTTTCATATTTTTTTTAATGATATAAAACTAATTCCAAAAGTTTTAATAATTAAAAGTTATTTAATAAAATGAAAAAAAAAAGCCAAAATAGTATTTATTCCTAAGTTCAAACTAATATTTTAATGATACCTAATGATAAAGACTGCTTGCGGTAAACTTGCGAATGGGTATTGTTATGTAACGATTAATTAAAGGTAAAACAATAATTACATATGAAAGAAAGAAATGCGATACCAAAAAAAAACTGGAGGGGTGGTATTTCTTCGAAGGATAAATATAATGTGTCGATTTTTCATGATTTAGTCGTATTTTTCATAGTTTGTGCCAGTAGTGGAATTTAAGTAAAGGATGTATTGTAAATTTATGATCTTAAAATCAATAATACCTACACCAATAATGATTAAACTGTTAATGGAAAGGGTGTAATAAATATATAAATTCGTTAATTAAGATATTAAGAGCAGAGAAACGCAAGTGGGGGGGGGCACAATATAGGAAGGAACTCCCTCCAATATATCAGCACTGACGTGACTAGCCAATCTCTGCTGGCATTATATCATCTGTCTGTTCATTGGCTGGGGGGTTATTACCCTTAGCGAATAAGGTCGTAGATATAAATAATTCGAATCATTTATGACTTTAAATTTCTCAAGGAGCATCAGTTTCTGTTATATCTAATGCTTCGTGAGGTCATCAACAAAATTTCCAGTATAACTGAGAGAATTTCTTTTAAACCTCTAGAATTAGTCCAACGGAATATAATATGATCATTCAACTTTTAAAAGTTTTAATTTAGAAATATTTTAAAAATAAATAAATAACTCGTATTTTACAGTATATTCTAAATTTAAACATTCTCTCTTAGGCAGTGTCACTGCTTAGTAAAACTTCAACAGTTTCCTGAAACTATGCGAAATATATTCAGTGAGAGAATTCGTAGTGGCTGTTTGTGTTGAGTTATGCAAAATGAGGATCCAATTTCAAGTTTCTATATATCAAAGGAAGCGATGGGCTTAGTTTAGGGAAGCTTTACATTCCAAAGATCTTTAAATTAAGTTATGGCACTATCGCAGTATGTGTGTGTTCGAGATAACCGAGGTTTAGGAATTTGTTTTTATAAATAACTATGCTTAGTGTTTCAGTTACTCGGTGCAGCAAACTCAGATGTCACTCTTTTTATCGAGTGTTAAAATTGCACTTTTCCATTGTAATCAGACCATAATAATTAATAAAGGTTATATATATATATATATATATATATATATATATATATATATATATACACATACATGTATAAATATATAAATAAACGTATACGCTTGTGAAAATCTGTGATCCATGTCATCAAAATGATGCCTTAAAAATCTGATTATATCATCTAGTTTACTTATTTGAATATTATGAAATTATAATTATATTTTAGAACTATGAATTTTATGAAGTGTACGCCATAAATACGTGCCATGGCCCTTGACGCCTCGATAAGCTATTTCTACAACTTTATTGTATAATATAATATTTATAAATATTAATAAATAGGTAAAATTGAAAAAAATAATAGTTATTCTAAAAGTTGGTATGAAATTGATTATATTTATAAAATAAAATTCATATGATTGCAATAAATTTATTAAAATAAAATTTGTAAAATGATTGTATAAATTTCATTATGTACCTAATCATTCAGGAGGAAATTTAGTAGTAGGTTATTTATTTATTATTAAATAAATTGATCAGTTGGAAGCGGTCGGATGGAATTTCTGAATAATTATGAAATAGAATAGTTACTGGTTTACAAATTCAACTTTTTTTTCAAATAATAAAAAATCGGTATCCTTAATTAATATTTGGCTCTGCCTGTGCCTCTGGTTTCTTTATAGCCTAGAATAGAAGACACTTCACGAAATTGGTTCTAAAGCAAAAGACAAAAAAGTAGCATGTGCCTACTATCCTTAAAAATAAATAAGAGAAAAAAAAATACGAATAAGACCAGTCAGAGTGCAAAATATAGAAAACTCGAGCTGATTTATACAATCCGGAGGATATTTTGCTCTGGTTAGAAAAACATGAGTGAGAGTGGATGATGGAGGATTACTTGTGCTCGGTAGAAGGTAGCAGGTTCGTAACTGTGATCAATGAATTAACAAAGTCGATAAATGCAAGTCTTAAAAATAACTCTATTAAGCAGAGTACAAGTTACATGATATAAATAATGAGCTACTGAGTGACAGATAGACTAACTAAAGATATTATAAGTAGACTTAAAGCTAAAAATAGTGAGAGTGTCTCACATAACCTTATTATATTGCATTCTAAATACTTATTCTAATACTACTTCTTACATTCTAATTAACATTCTGCTACAGATTCTAAGACTGATTCTTATTCTAGTCCTATATTCTAAATACTTATTATAATACTACATTCTAGATACTGGTTGATCTGTCCCTTTCAGATAGGCTTTTATACATACAATAGGAGAAGGGATGATTAAGGAAATAGAACTTGTTTTAATGCTGATAACCAGGAAGCATAACAATAATTTCCTGGGTTATAAATCCTGTTTAATAACAAATACTTCCTGGGTCAATGGCATTTGTTAACTAATGGAACCGTTATCGATTTTCACACGGGCTATTTTAATCTAAAATCGTTATTTACAGGCACAATGTCCTGTTACTGCTGTGAAGAACTATTCATAAATAATATATGGTGTGGCGTGCCTGATATTTAAATGCATTTCCTTTATTTATTTTTTCTATTTTTTTTTTATTTTGAAGTGCAGTATATCATTGCATTTAAAAGTGTAGTATTACAACGTTACTTGGACAAGTCGATGGATGCCGTTCTTGTAGACAAATTCCCAGATGAAAATCATCGCAGTAACTTTCCAAGAAGAAATGATATCTGCTGTCAGCTAATTATGAGCTCATTTCATTGATAATAAAGCCCATCTGGGAGTCACATATTCAGCTACTTATTGAGGGCTGGCTTCTGCGATCCATTTCTGTGATCCATCACTTTAGTTTAGCTGATGCCTACAGTCCAGTCAATATTCCCGCCTACGACTTTTTATAGCAGTTCTGTTTAATCTTTATTATACGACAGAATCTATTTTAATAGAATTTTATTGAGCAATTATCATGAGTATAGCAATATTAAACTCTAAAAAAATTAACTAAGCTTGTTTTCATTCCTTCAATATTTTATGATGATTAAAATAATTCAAAATTGTATTTCTTAAAAAGTTTAAGATCGACACGCTCCTTATTAACTTATCTATAATAAATATTACAAAATATTGTAAACAGTTGAGGAAGAATTTATATTCTCAGCCTGGTGTTTAACTCGACTTTCTGACAAAAATGATTACTTCTATCATTGATTATTTAAGTTAATTACAACATGGTATGCAAATAAAAAATAATATATAAGCTAGAAAGAAAAGGCTTGAAGAGAAAGTGCAATATGAAAATATTAAGTTAAAAGATTCCTAAAACGTCTAACATTAATCAATTAAAAAAAAATCTAAATATCAAGTCCGCCATATATAATAAGAATTGGCTATCACCTAATTGTTTAATTGCTTACAAAATAATGATATGTCAGTCATGGGAAATTGTATATTTTGTTTCTTTAGGTTGCGGATGGAGATTTATCTTCCTCTAAAACTTTTTCAATGGGACTACAGAAATATTCGGACCGAGAGTTTTTAGTTAAATTAATTAAGGTAATTAATTACTGTCTGGAGTCCTAAAAATAGTTTTTTTTATTACTGCTCATGATTTTAAACAGTATGCTTTAAAGCCTATATGTTTTTTAAAGCTAACATTTTATAAAAAAGTGTACCTACATATGTTACTTAGTGAACTGAATTCTAAACTAAAGTATACAAATTTTAAGTAAAAGATTACAGAAACCAGGCATCAATAGGAAGCAATTTTCTTTTATTTTACTCTTTTTTTCTTATTTATATATTTATAAATAATGATGAGCCATATAATAGGGTCGGAATAATTATGGTTTTATGTATAAAAGTCATTAATTTGCAGTAACAAGTATTACAACCCAATAAACCAACTACAGGCAAATTATGTATTTTTTTAATTTATGTATTGTATTTATTTTATTATACACCCTTAAATGAAACGGATATTCATATCCATCCTAACTTCATTAATTTTTAAGATAGTAATATTTTATTAGAAAATTTAACGAACTGCTATTTTATGGGCAATAAAAAAAAAGTACTAAATACTGAAGATTCACATAATAGTGTCACTTATGTAATTTTTGATAAAAAATCAATTTTTTTAAATCCTTTCTTGGATAGATGGAACATTCATACAATAATGTCACTTATACATTTTTAAAAATATTTACATACGAATATTTAATATTTACTTAGACAAATCGACCATTATCTTTCAAACAATAATGTCACTTTCATATTTTTTAAAATAGTTACTCCTTTTTTTTCTTGTGCAGATTAAATATGCCCCTACATTTTTTTTTTACTAATATTTTTTAAATATTTTAATCTCTCTTTTTTGAAAATTGAAATTGATAAACGATTTGAATAATAGAAATATAAAATTGACATCCGCATGATGGCAAAGAAGGATCAATCTAATTAGAGATTGATAAATTATTTGCTACTTCTATAAATTTGTTATAGTACAACTTTATTATATTATTATATAAACAAATTTATAGAAGTGGCAAATAATTTATCAATCCCTAAATAAATATAAAGTGCCATGGGGCGTTATAATTTGTGGTATAATGTTTATAGGCGTGTCTAATACCAATATTAAAAATTGAAGTTACTTAATTAGGAGTTAAAAAAAAGAAAGAAAATAAGAAGTAATCTATTGTTTAGTGAAATATCCAGTTTGCTAATTAATAAACGAAAATTCTTTTCTTAAAATATCATTTTAACAAAGTGGCATTTTAAAAGGGTTTTTTCCTTTTATCTTTCAACAATTTATTCGCACCTGTCTAACAGAAGAGTGATACTAAGCAAATTTGATGGATATATTTAATATATCTGATCGCTGATATATTAATATAATATACGATATACATGACATGATACTCATGCTGAGACCAGATACTCCTGGTCTTGAATTAATCCTTTAATTCAGGAAAGGAGATCTTTCATCCAGC
Source organism: Rhaphigaster nebulosa (assembly GCA_948150685.1). Taxonomy (NCBI): domain Eukaryota; kingdom Metazoa; phylum Arthropoda; class Insecta; order Hemiptera; family Pentatomidae; genus Rhaphigaster; species Rhaphigaster nebulosa. Next base: position 16,771,646 of record OX411311.1, read on the forward strand.
TCCATTTCAGCCTACCCCTAATGATCAGAGCGATATCGTCCATAAGTCTGTCGTAATGTCCGTCAAGGTTATTATGAAAACGGGAATAAAGTGTACGTATGTGTTGGTCGATAGTTTTTTTTTTTGTGATTTGGCATGTAGAGTTCTGTTGTTTACGTACCAAAGAGCTTCTGTGTCGTGTGTCTTAAAATTTTGTATTGAAAAAATTGCAGTCTCTGTAAGTGAGTCTTTATTTATGTTATGTATTTATTTTCTGCGTAATTTTCAGTTTTGACAATTTGGAAAAAGAGGGTACTGTAATTTCAGTCATTTGTTTAGAGTATTTTTCTTTTCATTTTGACGTGTGGCCTCCAGATCATCTTCGGTGAAATATTAGTCCAAGGTAACGTGCTGGGTTCGTCTGAGGAATTTGGTGATCGCTGTTTCATCGAAGTGTGAAAGCTATATGTTGTGATTTGTCATGATTCAGCCGCATTTGCCAAAGCGAGTATCAATTTCGTAAATGTAATAAGTGATTTTGTAATGTCTGAGAGGCCAGTATAGGGTCGTTGTGTAATTAAAAGTAAAAGTAAAATTATAAAGTAAAATTATGCCACACAGTAAAAAAATCATGGTTGTTTCCCAAGAAGTATTCTATTGATATAAAACCCATATTGTAATGCAAATCCCCCTTAATTTATGAGACATTTACAACTCATTAAAATTTAACAATAATATTAATATTTTTTAATATTATGCCCCCCATGCGTCAAAATGATAAGATTGACTCTAAATAAACGACTGAAATAGCTGTACTCTCTTATTTCCAAATCGTCAAAACTGAAAATTAGACAGAAATTAAATACATACAAATCTTGAAGTTCCTGGGTACGTAAACAACAAAACTCTATACACCGACTTACAACAACCAACTATCGACCAACACATACCTACTATTTATTTCTTTATTCATAATAACGTTCACGGATATTACAATTGACTAATAAACGATATGGCTATGGCTGACATGACAATTAGGAGAAGAATAAAAAGGAGGAGGATGAGAGATCTCCTTCCTTGAATTAAGGGACTAATTGGAGACAGGGAAGAGGTGCTGCTGGGTATTTTCCTTCTCCATGCCTAGCATGTCACGTCTATCATTATAACCATTATGATCATTATCTTTATCACCACTTTTGTGACGGGGGCGAAAAAAAAATGAAAGTAAAACAAAAAAGAAATATTAATGAATAAATGTTCAACAGGTTCACATAATATAAACAATGTAACTTGGAAAGTTCATTTAGAGTGGAGCTATCACACGACGTGTGTGCCTGTAGTTTAATTGGATTTGGAAACTGCCTGGCAATTAATCCAGACATCTTTATTACTCGAATGAAAGCATTCATTGCCGTTGTAGACTGCTGTGTTAAAGCCGGTTTTAGTATCAAGCTAAATAAACTGACGGTTATCAATTATGGTGAAATATAATCAATTACATTATATTTGATAGTTATTACTATTTCGTCTACCGTTGATCTGCAGTGGTTTATAAATCGAACCTCGGAGATGATCTGCACTATGATCTAAACTAAATTGACCAGACTTCACTTCGTACTCAAGTACGAACTGTCCCACATTTGGGTCCTTGTCCTTCATCGAAAACTGCCCCTCAAAGTGTCTATATATTATTGCAAACTTCATTTGACAAACTTTTGCCTTTTGGACTACAAAATTTAATGATTATTAATGGATTCTCACGTAACAATGTCTGGAACAAACGCTGATGGAAAGTCTACCACATCAAGGAGGTGCGAAGGCTTTATACGACCGATTTGATAAAATGGCCGCCGTATATTTTTATGTTTATAGCTAATAAGTCCCAAAGTATTACAATTAGCTTAAGTATGCAAATAAGTACAATTTAAAGAATTAAATTATGGAAAATTTTAGTTCATAACAAGTATTCGTAGTTGTATTTTACTAAGAAAAAATAGTTCTTCAAAAATTATAATATATTATTTATTTATACAGGGTCTACTTGGTGCCAATTCTGCACCTCAAGAGCAACAAAAAAGTTGGTATGAACTATGTTTAAATTCTTCTTCGGGAAATCAGGAAATTCAAGTGTTGTGTTTTTGTTTATTATTAACAATAATGAACCTTTAATTAGGGATTTATAAATTATTTGCCACTTCTATGGATTTGTTTTATTGAAAACTAGTTTCGAATGTTATACATTCATCCTCAGTTCTGAAAACAAAAAATTTAGATTTAGAAATCTCAGTAAAAAACAAACATCGTGAATTTGGAATTTACCGAAAACCCACCCACACGGATTTCGTTATAAACAATGGTGCTAGGAGACCGATAGCATATAAACTCGGAGCCTTTAATAGCATGAATTACCGTCTTTTGACGGTATTTTATACCATTAAATAAAAAGAACTAAAATAAAGAAATTGAAATAATATATTCCATAGCAAAAAATAACGGGTACAACAAAACAACTATCAATCATATTTAAAAAAAACAAATACAAAAAAAGACAATTATCGATATCTATTCAACAACCCCCGAAGATGGGCCCATCCCGAAACATTATGTTTTGATTCCATATTACGATCCTATATCCACCAAAGTCGGAAATAAATTGAAAAAACTAGGATTAAACCCTGCATTTAAAATAGAAAAACCCTATCCTCATATTTTTCTTCTCCTAAAGACAAAATAGACCCTTTCCAAAAAAGCGGAGTATACGAACTAAATTGTAATGATTGTGCAGCCAAATACACGGGAAAACTGGAAGATCGCTAAATCAGAGATTAAAGGAACACATACGTGCATATAATAATAAGGCAGATAATTCCAACTTGGCAATTCATTTAAAAGGAAATAATCATAAATTCATCAAAGACTCAGGAGTTAAATTAATACACCACGTTGCAAACAGCCTCAAATTAAATATATATGAAGATCTTTAAATAATAAAATCCTTCAAATCCAATCCAGATTTTTGCTTAAATGGCCAATTAATATCTCTAATAGTCCAATTTTAAACTTATTCCCATCTATAACAGAAAAAAGAATTACTCACCGGCATTACTGGAAAAATCCTGATCCTTAAACCGTTTACCTAAAAACATCTTACCTACCTTTCGTTCATTGTTAGTTCAATGCGAGAAGAAACCAGTGCAAACTTTTCTGTTTGATATAATCCATTTAAACCTTGGTGAGTAACAACAAGTATTTGATTTCTTGTCTTAATTAAATTCATAAATGTTTTATAATACTGATTTATATTAATCTAATTTAATATATATAATAATACCAAACTATATTTTGAATTGCTTATTTATGGATTTTTGTGTGTTTTTAGAACTGAGGATGAATGTATAACATTCGAAACTAGTTTTCAATAAAACAAATTTATAGAAGTGGCAAATCATTTTTATCAATCCCTAATTAGATTGATCCTTCTATGCCATCATGCGGATGTCAACTGATAACGAATCTTTATAATCGATCAAGAAAAAAAAATTTAACTCTCCCTGCTCAAAATTTGAGGTTTTACTTTTCAACATATGTAAAATCCAAATATCGAATAAAAATACCAGTTCGTCCTCCGTCTGCGGTTTTTATACGAAATTACTGGACCGATTTTCTTGAGATTTGGTCGAGTAGAGATTTTATGTTTGATGTTAAATCAGTTCAGGACATTTAAAGAATTATTCAAAATTAATTTCTAAAAATAAGAGGCCAATTACACAGCAATGTCTTGAGCCATAATAAACAAATAATCAATTGATTTTTCTTTTTTTTTTTAAACCAGAATGAAAAGTGTACCACGGAGTGAAACTAGTTTAAGTTCGAAACAGCTGTTACAGACTAAACGACACAGTTAGAGCTAGTACCACCATGTGGCCAAGTTTATTTTGACCGAGTCACGTAAGACTTGACCTGAATCGTTTAATCTTGCAGCCATCCTCTCTCAGCTCCTTCTTCTTCAGCGTTATGTCTTTACACATCGATCTTCTTCAATATCTTCGTAATGTACTATACGAACGTTATTTATAATCTTATTTTCCTTTATTTTTCTCAACCTATCATTAGGTTGGTATATTGAGAGCTTTTACAATCTCAAAAAGATTGTTACATCATATTTTTTTTTTCAAAAATTATTTTTTTCCTTGCTCTTAAAATTTAATAACATCTTGCATTGCAGCAAAGGTATACATCAAAGCCTATCCTTTATTCTATTGTATTAAAAAGTTTAGGATTTGCTCGTTGCTAGTTTAGGAGTAGCCGATCGTGTAGAAGAATTCCCAGATGAAATATGAAATCTCTCTCACATTTAACATTTTGGCCATCCTGATTATAACTGATTATATTTAAAATGCACGTAGAAGAGGACATAATAAAACTTCAATATAATTAACTAATTCTATCTAAATGGATTACAGACCAATAATTTTACTATCCAAATTTCCATCGAACTGCACCCTGTATTTGGAGGCTAACTCAGCCAAATAATCCGACCTTTATTTATTTGAAACCAGGTAGAGTGTTTAATCCATTCTATCCGAAATTCCATGTGTTACAATTTATCACTAAAAAGGTTGCTAATGTCTATAAAACCAACCAAAATACTCGGTTTTGAGTACATTTGAGGATCTTTTTTTTTTATTTACTTTAAAAAATATGAGAGAAAAAATCAGTATGGTCCATAAAAACAACTGAAAGAAGGCTTTGATGGAAATAAAATGTTTCTTCCGAAAAAAGTGAGATAAAAGATTAATCAAGTCAACATACGAACTTTTAAATAACTAGAAAACGAAATGAGATAACTTACAATTGCAAAAGATATACAAATCTCATAGACCAACGTAAAATAAAGACACAGTTGGATATTTTATTATTGCCACGCAATAAATGGAGAATAGCATACTAGTGTAGATGAATTTTGGACCAAAGATGTACTTGTTCATTTTCTTCAACTACTTTCAATATCCATTATTCCTATTAGTCTTATTATTTTATGGCGATTATTATACTTACATTTAATTATACTTAATACGTATTTAATGACGTATACAAATAAAAGGTGAATCCCATCACCTGGTGAGTTGTAAATATCTTATAAATACTAAAAATCTATGCATATGAATATAAACTATTTACAAAGTAAGATGGTAACGTAGAAGGAAAAGGAAATAACATAAAAAGAAGCATAACAAAAGAAGAGATGAAGAGATTAGGAAAAAAATAACTATATGTAATTTACTATCTTGTCAATAAAGTGATTTATATTATAAATACCCAAAACAAAAGTTGTATACAAAAGAACAGAAACTCCTTGCAATACAATTACAGTAGAAGGGAGACGAAATGAGTATTATTAGAAGCATAACAAAAGAAATTATTTAAACAAAAAAAATTATATTTTATAATCAAAGACAATTTTTCGTACCGAATAGGGAAAGTTGGAACAAAGTGTAATTATTTTTTCCAGTCACAAAGATAATCAGAGTAGCCAAAGTCAAATGCTCTTCTCCTCTCTCCTCCATCGTTTTCGAGATATTTGTGATAAGCCCAAGAAAGGGCCCAAAACAGGAGCGACTCTAGGTTTTCTGGCGCCCTAGACGAAACAAATTTTTCGCACCATAATCTTGCCTCCCTCCCTCCTCCCTGTCCTCCAACACTAAACCAAACTGCCACCGCTGCCGTTGTCGTCACATCATCCCAGTGTTACTATTTATTTAAGCGTTAAATTAAATAAAACGTTCCTGATTAGTGACTTGCAAGTTTTAAATAAATTTAAGACGAGGCGGCTCTGAGTGCACACCATTTATTAATATTTGATTATAGAGAGCTTACCCCCACTAGAGATGGGATATCGATATAATCGAAATATCAATATTTTTTCTTCGATATTCGATATTATAATATCGGTATTTGGTTTCCGATAATATCGGAACATCGATATTTTATTGACGATAATACCGATAACACATAAAAAAAATCTGGTGCGGTGCGCGCATCACACAACTTTCCCTTACCATCCTATAATAATTATCTTTTTAATATAATTTTAAAAAGTTCACATAAACAGTGCTTGAAATAAACTCAGCAGCATTCACTTCTTCACATCTTCTCCCACTTCAGTACAATAAAACAGTTTTTTAAACAATCTTAGTACAACAATTCTGTACACTACATATATATTTTAACTTCGTCAAGTTGCAAATATATTTTAAAAGTTTCGGTTTAGTTTTCATGGAAATATTTTCTTTCCATTAAATAATATGAAAGTAGAAAATATTAAGTTAATTTTCGTTTTTGTATTCTTAAATTACTTTATTACAGAGAATATTGTTTATAACAGATTGGTAGGAGAAGGTTCGGTCGCATCCGTCTCCTTTCAGATGCGCTCGGTTATCCATCTAGGGTCTTGTGCTCCTCATAAAATAAGCTTTATCTTTGCTAATACTGGTCCGATTTCGATGATTCTTTTATTGTTTTTTAGATAATTTAATTAACTTTCATACAATTCTATACATAATTTACCATTAAATGCATACTTTTTAAGCTATGCGTAAATAAAATATTCTTTTCATCATAACTTTTTTCGCTGCATTTCCTCGGTGATGTACTACATAAATGAAAAGTTAAAGGGCTGTAAGGAGACATTAGACAAGTTTCATCAAAATCGTTTGAACCGTTTACGAGAAAATTGTAAAATCCAAGATATATAATTATTGCCACTTCCTGTTAATCCAATGCGCTGTATCTTTGCTAATACCGGACCGATTTTGATTATTATATTTTTGTTTTTTAGATAGTTTAATTATCTTTCATACAATTCTATACATAAATTACTATAAAATACATGCTTTTTAAGTTATGCGCAAATAAAATATTCTTTTCATCATAACTTTTTCTCTCCATTTTCTCGTTGATATACTATATATATGAAAAGTTGAAGGGCTGTAAGGAGAAGACATTAGGCAAGTTTCATCAAAATCGTTATAGCCGTTTTCGAGAAAACTGTAAACAATTGTAATATCCATGATATAATTACCATTTTCGGTTAGTCCGATGAGCTGTGTCTTTGCTATTATTGGTCCGACTTTGATGATTCTTTTTTTGTTTTTTAGATTATTTAATTAGCTTTCATACAATTCTATACATAATTTACCATGAAATGCATACTTTTTAAGCTATGCACAAATAAAATATTCTTTTCATCATAATTTTTTTCTCTGTATTTTTTCTGTGATTTACTACATAAATGAAACGTTAAAGGCCTTTATGAAGAATAATTTAGGCCAGTTTCATCAAAATCGTTAGAGCTGTATTCGAGAAAATTGTAAAAAAGTGTAAAATCGATAATATAAAGTAGCACTTCCGGTTAGTCAATTTTGACGAAAATGATGCTGTAACATCACATGCATGTATCATACCTTAAATACTTAATTTCAGTATCGTACAACTTTTCGTTATTGAGCTAGACTGTTCATATACACACATCCACACACACAGACACACAGACCATTTGGCGAGACTGGGTCATTTGGACTCAGGGGACCTTAAAACGTGTATTTCCGTCGAAAACTCGAATTCGAAAATTTTCACGATCGCAATACTTCCCCTTGCTATATACTTCGTATATAGGTAAGGGAAAGTAAAAAAATAATTATAATTAAAGTAATCAAAGTCAAATGATCTTCCAGCCGTTCCTCCGTAATAATAAAAAGGGACACTATAAGCACAATAACGACGAAATAATAAGATTAATATAAAAAATATATTTCGTTGTTAAATAATCTATAGTTTGACCTTAGGTATCTCGCCTATCATTTACAAACTCATTAGATTTTCAAAATAGAAGCAATTAGTAGGAGTTGGTTACTAGTTGAGTTGAAAAGTGAAATAGGAACAGCGATGTGAAGCAATTTCCTAAACCAATATTATACTAATATTCAGAAGGAAGCCCCTTTTATATCACTTCTATACTGAATTTATTTCCGAACTGGAATCAATATAAAACTTCCAATACATGCTCTGATCACTTAGACTTGTTGATATTCTTCAACAAGAATTTTATTATATTAATATTAAATTAATATAACAGCATATCAACATGTTCTGTTTTCCAAAAATGAGCAATGTATCGGATTGTCACTAACATTTGACTTTTACTTTAAAGGCAGTATAACAAATATTTTTTGCTTTCACTTACCTATATATGTAATATATATTAAGGGGAGTATTGCGATCGTCAAAAATGTCGAATCTGAAATTTTAACGGAAATACACGTATTAAGGTCCCATGAGTCCACATAACAAAGTATCGCAAAATGCAATTTGTGGCTATATAGTATGAATAGTGTAGCTTTAAACGGTTTTTAACATCAGTCCTCAATGACTACTATATCTGATTCTCATCGAAATAGTCTAAAAGAATCTGATTTATTTCTATTTCTAATTTATTTTTAATTTTGTTTATTTGTAATATTCAATAGCCTCTCATTGTTAGAAGTAATAAAAATGGATTAATATAAACTTTCAAAGAATTTGATAATTAACTGAAGGAAAAATATCTTCCTAGGTTAAAAACAAAGTTCCGGAAATAAGAATATGAACTATAAGAAGATTATAATTGTATAATAGACGAAATAGTTGGAAAGACGAAGATTTTAGAAAATTAATATATAACATATAAAAGCGTAGAAGGTAATGGAGAGTGACGAAAAACCCATTAGCTTAAGGCATTGATGTAATTATTAATTTCTAGTTTAATATTATTTAATGGAAACTAAATCTTTCCATGGAAACTAAATGGAATTTTCGTGGAAACAAAATGAAAACCTTTAGAATTTAATTAGCCCTATTTGAGTAAAAATTAATTTTTACTCAAAGTAAGGTGGTCAGTGAAAGTTGCATGATGCTCGTACCAGAACAGATTTTTTAACGATAATTTTATAACCAAATTTAATATCATAAATATTAGAAGTTTAAAAAAATATATTCAATAGAAACTTAAAATCCTTTTATGTAAGTAAACGGAAGAAAATATACTTTCTTATTATTATTAAAGCTGTTGTTCAGAAAATGTAATGGGAATGGTTATTGTGATATTTTAGCTCAGAAGTGTCAAGAGGAATAATAATTAATATTAAATATATTTATTTTCATTCAGTCCGATTATTTTAAACCAGTCACTTTAATCGATTGGGTAGTGATAAGATTCTTAAGTTGGTTATATATAAAGTTTGAAAACATATCATGTAGGTTAGCATCCTAATCTTACAATTTTAGCTAATATCCCATATTCTGGAGATGCTGGAAAATCCAGACACGAAGAACGGTCGGCCCTGAGATGATTGCATTCTCAAGTTGGAGATGTGGCGGCTGCTGATAACCCAGCATCCATCCAAAGTTACCCCCCATCCATCAAAGTACTGTCACTGCTCTATGTATTCAGGATATTGTCATGTGTTTCCTAATTTATTCCTATAATGCAATTCTAATTTTCTATTACGATGCCTTTTCTATAAAACTGCGTTAGTTTAAACACAGTTGAGATATTTCTGATCCTTTTATAAACGAAAATAGAGAGATTTATAAAGTTAGAGCATAGACAAGAGGTGACTGACCCTATAGAGGTATAAAAGATATTCATTTAATACATCCTAATAAATTCAACTTTACAATCGTAAATTTACAACAACTCATTTTATTATTTTATGTATGATTAAGATATAAAAATATTTTTAATGTAAAAATAAATATACTGTAGCTATATTTAATAGAAAGCCCATTATGGACAATTCAAGTTTCTGAATTAAGCCAATCAGCCTTGTATAATGGCAAACTTGTATAAGGGCAAGTTTGAAGGAATATACTTATATGTGTGCAAGATTCAGTTTTAAGGATATCTAGAAATATATATGGAAAAACTAAAAAAAAAAAAAAAACTTAATATTACATAATAAATGGAAATGCAAAGAAATATGAAAAGGCTTATTGAAAAAAGACTGTTTATAGCAACAAAAAATAGCAGTAATTAACCTAATTACAAAGGAGTTTAAAAAACAAAAAGGAGATAGAGATATAATCTAGCTCAGCCAAATTGCTAATCATTCAATTCAGTAAATTCAATAGCATTATCCATTACAAAAGAATTAATAACAACACAGTCCGTTATTTAAAAAATAAACTGACCAACTCTTAGTCAGTTGATTGCTTTGTTTATTATTAATTGGCATGATTAGTTACATAAAACTATCCAGTTTTTAAAACTATTTCTGCTTTGTTTAAACCAGATGTGCCAAACATTTTCATTACGCGTCTCCCAACCAAGCATTCTCCAGGCTAAAGCGTGCCACAAATGTACCCTTTTTCCCTCCCATAACCTGCCACCAAATTTCCACTAATTCGAAATTATTTCAGCCTTTTAGAAATTTGATACAATTGCAAAATAACAAAATTAAAAACCAAAAATATAAAAACCTAATGGCCGCTGGCGTGCAAATTCCGAATCCACATTGTGGCATGCTTGCCTTGGGTTGGGCAACCCTGGTTTAAACAATATAGCAAATGTATTGCGTAAAACAAAGATATACAAAATATCTAAATGGTGAAAAGCAAACAGAAAAAAAAACCATTATGAATGATTTTAATGTTTAAAATTATGAGTTGGCAGATCGCCAACTTCAAGCCAACTGGTGAGAGAGAAGCACTAGGATCTCCTTACGTCCTACTTTTCGTTCCAGAAGGAGGGGTGATTTTTTCGAAGTTTTTCAGGCTTCTGTTAAATATTATAAATAAATATGGCTCTGTTAATGATGTTTTATTTAAATTTGTATTTATTTTTACCCAGCAAATCCACTGGTTGGCAACATAGATAGGTGTGAATATAAAACTAAAGCCAAAAAAAAAAAAATATTTATTATATTTGTCTATTTATTATTTATTTTTCTTAAGGTAGTATAATTGGATACATTGATTTTTATTACTAAATGCCCTTAAATGTGGCAGATTATTTTTTCAAATATAAAATAGATTAAGAAATTGATGAAATATTCATTAATAGAAAAGTAATTCCGATACAATGGTTTTTTTTTGTAACAAATCACAAAATTTTGATATAACATTTGATTTTTAAATTGTTATCTCATTCTCTCTGTAATATATAAATGTTTGTGATAGAGTTATGGGAAAAAAAAGACAGATAAAGACATTTAAAAAATAATTTAAATAAATGGCTAAAAATAAATCAAATAATTCTGGACGGAAATGGGTATTTTAAATGTGATAATTTGAGAGAGATGACCTGTTTTTTATTGTTAAATCTTCTTTTTGCTGTTTTTTATTTACAATCTTTCACTTAAGGGCAATTGGTACTAGTGATTACCTAATCATCCACACTATATTTGTAGACATAAAAAAAGTAAAATAAAATTTCAAAAAATAATAATAAACATAATGATAAAAGTAAATTAAATAAAATAGATACAAAAGAAATACTAAAAAATAAATAAATTAAATATTAGTAAAATAAATCATTCTAAACTCATTCATACTTTTTTACAATTAGCCTAGGGAACTCAAAACCAATACTTACCCCCAACACATGGAGAGTAAAGCAAGACTCCTGGAAATCCCAGCGCTTCTCTCTTAGCTGCCTTGGTGGTATTGAACACCAGTGGAGGACGAGTGATGAAATTCTTGAGTGGAGAAACTAGCTATTGCCAAATTCCAATAAAATATTTAAAAGAGGTCTAGAGACCACAGTCATTTTAACCATCGAGGGGAATTATGGGGATGGGAGGAGGTCGATAAGGATTCTGACTGAAGGTGAAAATGATCATTTAAATTATTACATTTGGCTTTAAATGATATTTTGACTTTTATTTAGCAGTTTAAATATGTTCTTGAATGTTGTAAATCAATATCTCATTCGCTGATTGCAAAGTTACTGTTGACAGGTGCAAATTAATATTTTAAGAGAAAAAACAAATATTTATTTGAAAAAAAAATTCTTATCTTTGCCAAAATACTTAATGTTGAAGTTGTATATTAAGAAAAGAAAAGACAATCCGGGGTTACCATTAGCTCAAGTAGGATAATGCGTCCCCCTTACATTCGGAGGTAGAGGACATAACACCTCTCATGCTCCCACCCAAGAACAGCCATCAGTCAGGCCGGAGGCCGAAGACAGTAGCAATAAAAGTCTACCACTCCTCGTAATGGTGAGGACGGTATCCACAACTAAGTGATTGCTGAGTCTCTAGTGTTCATCCAATTCTTGTATCGTCCTTCTTCCTTTATCTAACTGCACTTTTTAGAAACACCGTAACATTAAAACGGCCAAATTCCTTGGTTGCCATGAGACATCGTATTTTCCAGTAATCTGTTTACCGACGGACTTGTTTTTCACATCTGTATAGCATGCTTAATCCTAATTCCTATTACACTACGTAGAATTAGTAGATATGTAGGTAGCCATACAATTAATAATAGATATAGTTTCACTTCTACACAGGTCTATAATTATTACTATTATTCAATAATTAATGGTACATGAATTCGTTATTTAATGAAATTGTACACTTTCATTTTTACGATTATTGATCCTTATATGATAGTGAATAATATATTTATGTCGTATTTAATGCACCAATGTGATAAAAATGATAATTAATAACGAAATAAATTCAATACCCCTAGAAGTTGTTGGTTCCAGGAGCTTAGGTATGCAAACCTAGCAATGCTCAAAAACATTGCAAGATAAAAGAACAGTAACGCCGTTCTTCACAAGAAATTTTTTACTTATTTTTTTATATCTTGTTTTAAAATTCATGCGAATGTACTAAATGTAAAAATATACATTTAGTAATTAAAATATAAAACCATATTGTGATTGAGGGGAATGCTTAACGGTTACTTTTAAAACGTTAGGTATGCCCGACAAGTATTTTTTACCCATATACTGTATTCATTAGTAGTTAAGTAAATATTTCTTTTCAATAAGTGAAAAATGTAACAATCCCCTCTTTCAATCAACTTACATTTTCAGGAGTACCTTAACAAAAGCAAAAATTATTTGATAAATAAATTTTAGTTTCTAAATTTAATTTAAAAAAAAGTATTAATTAGCTATTATGATAAATGAAAAAAAATAATGGTAATGATGATGATCTAATGTACCTCATTAAATTGCAATAATAAAATAATAAAATAATAAAACTTTCAAACAAAGAAACTACCAGAAGAGAAAATAAATAATCAAAAAAAAAAAGGATGGGCGTTTCCTAAAAAACAGAGTCGATCCATAAGCAAACAGGATACATATTACAATGATTTGAAACGAAATAATAACAATGAAACATAATGATGTGATTTCATTTAGAGATTACAAACAAAAAATCTGTGTGAAACATTGAAGGTGTTAGAAGAGTACTTTGAGCTATTCTGATTCTTGGAAAGATAGACACCAATACTATAATTTCCAATGTATACGTACATAATTATGTTCAAATGCATTATAATTACATGTGTGATTATTATAGTTATAGTAAAAAAACACCAATCTACTATATTATGCATTATTTCAGATTTCACGGAAAGTATTAAAATTATTAAAAAAAAAGTAATGATTTCTTACTTGAACAAATGCAATAGTATTTTAGTTAAGGAATGGATTGCATTTTAATTATATATCAGTTAAGAAATCCGAAATTTGCAATAAAAAAATGAAAATAATACCTACGTTATTTTATTTTTATTTTTGGCCATAATATATCCTCGTATATGATGGATATACGTGCGTGTGTTTGAAAAAATAATAAAATAGTACTCAATGAACCTTAATTAAATCACTGAAATTGTTCATCGAATTGGATTTCCCAAATAATTTTTTTTTTTTATAAGCGCTGATTGGCAGAAGGCAATTTATGAGAAAAACTCAGCGGAAAGGATTAATGATTAATTTTTTTCAAAATTGAAGGCATCCGCGAGAGAGGGACGGGGAGAAGATGGACTCTAATGCAAATGACAGAAGGAGATGACGTCCAGATTGGATTGCCCTAGTACCCACCTTCACCAGATTATATCGTCAGGAAGTTGCTCACTTATTAATCCGCCTCTGATAATTAAAACACTTTTTACAGTCTTGTTTGGACTTGAGCCCTTTGGGATGTTGTAGCTGAGGGATTTTCTCTTTCCTAATCCTAGCTGCTCTATATTAAGGAAATAACAAAGCTCAGACCAGGAGCTCCTTGGTCAAAGGAATGAGAATGTTCAAAAGTAGGAAAAATGTGAATTTGTCTCTCAAAACCTCCTCAGTCAATTTTTTTTTTAATTTGCTGGTGGTTCATGTGAGCTTAGATAATTGCATGCAAGTTTTTTTTCCATGCAGGAAAAAAATTCAGTATATCTTGCTGAGAAACTTTTATTAAGTTGGCAAAACTTGTGCTGATAGCTATTTTCTTAAACCGCCTACGTTATCGTTGGTTGTATTGCTGGAACAACAACGGGTCTTTTCCGTTTCGAATACTGCAGTTACTAACAGGTGATTTATGTGATCATTTAACATATGATGCTAAAGTTTAGGTTATTAATAATGCAGCGACTAAAAAAAATTAACATTTATTTACATTGTTAAGCCATAAAATCAATATGCAATATGAAAAGATTTTTAGATCCAAATCTTCAGGTTTCATTTGTAACTCCTTTTCGCACCACATAATTGCAGAATACTCGATTGCCCAAGAATATATAGACCATAGTGACATGTTATTCGGAGTGGTACACTAAACTAAACCTTAAAAAAATGGCATAGAAATTTAAATTGAAGGATTTCCTTATCATCAAATAGTAAAATCAAACTTGTTTGAACAAAAAATGAATTCTGTACTTTTTCTGTTTTCTATCTATTACTTCTCATTTCTTCTGTTAGCATTACTGATAATGAGGTAGTGCGATACTTGTATGAAGTATTACTTGATAATGTAAAGTGATACTTTTAATTTCTGTATGTGTGTTTCTGTACAAAACCATAGTTTTAATTTTTTTTAATTTTCAAAGTGTCCATTGGGGCGATAGATATTATTGACGTTTGTACTTTTCAATAAAAAACAATAAATATATATTTTATTAAATTATCTTTGTAATTTAATTGATTTATAAATATCTAATTCATTTTCCAGTGGTTTGGTCATGTCTGCCGGATGAACGAGGACACGAATCCTATAAAGGTATTAGAGGCTCGACCCACAGGAAGGAGACCACGCGGACGCCCCAGAATTACGTACCAAGAATATATCCAAAGAATTGGAAGTAAAAGAGGCAAATCGCTCAATGAGTTGAAGCGGCTAAGCAGGGACCGGGAGGAGTGGTTACGCTGGATTGAGGCTCCTCGACGCTAGCTAATGGCATAAGAGGAAGATAAAGAAGAAGAAGAATTAATTTTCCGTAGTTTTAGTTTATCCTCAATAATATATCTGTTAGCGAAAATAATTATGGAACATTTTCCGTAGATATAAGGATAACAAATATCAAATACTTCAATAATTACGTGTAAAGACTTCTTTAAAGATAAAATATTAATGTTGATTGTAAATTCATCATAAAATTGAAAACAATAAAATCTTAAACCGATGAACGTAACTTTCTCAAATTCCAATTTTAAATCACTTCACTTATTAAAGTTGAAGCTGAGCCTAACTTTCGTAATACGTTATCTTATTAACAAGTATCATGAACATTTTTATACTTAAATTTTTATGTTGAGTATACTTAAACACTACAGATACGAATTACATTACAAATTTAATTATAGGTCAGCTTAATAGCTTTTTAAATTTTTGTAAATAAATGTTTTTATATTTAAAAAATAATAAATCTCGTCGAAGATCATATTGCAGGATTGAGAAATATTTCTCTGGGTAGTGGTTGATCACCTGTTGAGAAGAATAGGCAATGCAATGCTGTATCAAATGCCTTTGACCAATCAATTGATATCGTCGCGGTGAATATGAATTTTAAAAGTCAACTTTGGTACTTTTTAGCTTCCAATCCAAATTCGGATATTAACATTCTCACATCTAAGCGCTCTGAATTCATTTTTTTCCCCCACCGTTAATGTCTGATTCCCTTAAATTACAACTGTTGTTGGCCGCTTGCCAATTTCTGCTAATCCGTGGAGACAATAACTTTTATCATAAACCGAAAGAATGAATGATTACATTATTTATTAAAATGAGTATATTAAACTTTGAGTTCATCGGAAATCTAATATACTATTGATTTTTTTTATAATTTATTCTGTAATTACAGGTATAATATGTCTGTAATATGCTGAAGTGAAATCAGAAATTTAGTTATTTTTTAATTTTATAGTTCATCTTGTTTCGTAAACATTTAAAACATTAAACTAGGTATTCTTGATATTTTTTTTTGTTTTTCATCGCTGTTTTATTGATAATTATTAAGGGATTTATTATATAAATTAAAGTGGTATACAAAAAAATATTAAAATTACATAAAAAATAAAACATTATTATCACAAGTACAATAAAGGTTCGACAGAAGAACATGACCATTGCAACGACTCCTTGTATTATATTTTGTTTTTATAAGTGCGATCCGTGTTATTTGCTGATCCGTAAATCTGTGAGACAAATGTCTTTATGGGTTTAATAAATAGGTATGTGTGTTGCGCCTGGAGTAATATCCTTATACAGACATCCCGCAACGCTTTTGCCGGTCCCTGCGTTAATTTGGAGTTAAGTAGTATCATCAATAAATCTCTCTCTCTCTCTCTCTCTCTCTCTCTCTCTCTCTCTCTCTCTCTCTCTCTCTCTCTCTCTCTCTCTCTCTCTCGCAATTTAGCAAGTGATTTTGTAAAGTCAGTAAGGTCAGAATAGTATGGAGTTATATTGGTAAAATTGTTGTATCGTCAAGGTAAGTAGCAGTCAATATCTCGGAGTTGGCAGGTATGTTGTATAGGTATAGATAATGGATCTCGGGTGGAAAGGAGCCAATATAGATCCTCGCTTTTTTTTTTTTTTTTTTTTTCACCCGAATTCCTATTTCCGGGCATTTATTTTATATAATAATCATATTGTTGGAAGAATCGTTCTTTGAGTAATCTACTAAACTACATCAATTCTGTAAATCCCCTTTACGTGATTTCTAATCCTTTCATATTGGCGATTATTTAAGATACCGTCAACTGAGGTGAGAATGGTCAAAATCAGTGTTTTTATGTCGCTTTACACATACCGTTCGATTTAAAAAAACGTTCTATTGGGATGATGTTTTACAGTTCCTTTTCGGTTATATTTCTTATGCTTTCAGATTTTTTTAGACTATTTTTGCGATTGAGAAAGCAATATATATACCCCTAACACAGGGTGACTAAGGTTAGTTTAGTCAAAAAAGAGGCCACGGCTTCTTTTTCATACAAACTCACATATTCAAAGGCTGGAGTAAGTACATATAGGAAGATAGTCTTATTAACTTCCAAACATTTTTTTTTTTTTTAATTTTCTTACATGTTCTCTTTTCCTAATATTCTCGTGTGGCTGAGAAAAATAAATACAGAAACGATTGAATATTCTGAACGTTTTATTTGTATTCTGTTATTCAATAATAAGGCCAAACTGACATTAAAAAAAAATTGGCCATATCGTTTAATGCATGAGCAGGTGCGCTTCAAATCTAATCTAAACAAATCGCTTTTTTTTTTTTTAAGGAGTAGTTTGGATTACAGAACGGTTCGGATTAGCGAGGTTTGGGTTAGCGAGAATTCATTGTACATCAATAAATAATCGTATGTTGAGTGCTGGGTGAGAACCACCATGAATCCATTTGGCCATAGTCAAATGAATAGAACTTTGGCTGTTCTTAGAAAGATTGCAAATATATTCATTTAGCTCAGAAAAATACCTTACTTTTATCCGCAGAATGGGTCTTTTCCGTTTCGAGTACCGCAGTTACTAACCGGTGATTTCTGTGATAATGTCTATTATTTTGCATGCTTAATTTTAAACCTGCTTTGTTTACACTACAAAGTTCTAAATCCGGGTAAAATAAATTTGTCTACACTTTTTACTTATTTTAATATCGAGGATAGTTGTGTTCGTTATTAAGTGGATCATAACCTCATAGGAAACTGTGTCCAAATGTTCAGGATATGGAGCTTCTCCATCAACGGAGTTTCGTCTGTAATTTGGAGGTATAGAAGAAGAACATGTTATACTACTACTTACCTCTATAAACTAGAACGTGGTTTCAAGGCTATGATTTATCATAACTCTTGCAAGATTTGCTCACTCACTCACAATCAGTGAGTCTGATTGTTTCCCTCACTCCCTCATCTGTGCAAATTCTGATTTGCTAACTAGATGAGCTATATACTTTAAAACTGACAAACTTGTATCTCTGAGGCTGCAACCGATGGGAAAATCCGGAAAAGTAAAATTTTCAACCCCCGAAAAAATCAAAATGGTAGACGCAATTTAAAAATCGGCGAAACCTATATTTGAAGATCTATTATGGCTAAAAGGTAATACCTATCGACAAACGGTTTGCACTAACAACTACTAATTTTGTGGGGTCTACAATTTCGGTCATATCAATTTTTGTTGTATCTCCATCGGTTATACCTTAGATAGAACTAGATTTTTCAAGTCTAGAAAAAATTGTGCACTTTTTCTGCACTTTTTCATTTATTTTCAACACTTAATGAACACATACAGTCTTCAAACTTGGTAGGTCGATCAAAGTCAGAAAGATACACAACTTTGGCCTGATGACTTCTAGTTGTATCACCATCGGCTATAAATTCGATGGAGCTAAACTTTTAGATGCACGGCAAATATTCGGACTTTTACCAGTGTTTCCTAGCAAAAAATTAAAGAACAATAAATTCCGCGCCGGAAGGAAACCTAATATTATAAATTTAGTCCGTGTTTATGGTCGAAATCGACAATTTTTATCAGGTTTACCAAAATATCGAACATTTGACATCAAAACGCATGTATCATGCATACGGCTGTTTTTTATCATAAAATTTTGCATTTTGAGAGTGCCTGTATATATTATACATGCACAAAATTTTAATATTTCATAATTTTTTTTTATTGTAATAAGTTAATTTGTAAAATGTTTTTACTTCTGTATACTAGCTTCTGAGTTAATTTTTTACGATTGTAACTGTCAGGCAAGCGTTTTCGCTTAATGGTAGCATAATATAAGAAATAGAATATTTCGGATTCCGGTAAGTTTATTTTATCGAGTTCGAAGCAGTAGGTACTCGATGAACGCAAAACTTTATGATAAACAACTTTTATTCTATAATTTTTTTATTTCGAACTGCTGTTTCCATGGTACATGCGTTTGGAAGTAACTTGGTAAACATCGTTGTTTTTCTATAGATACTCATCCGAAGCAATGTAGATGTTCTTTAATTCTTTAAATAGAAAAGTTTTTCTAGAGAGCACTGTTTTGGAATTATAAATCAATAACTGAAAAATGTCCGAAAATTGCGCGTTCTGTTTTTTATGTTATAACTTAAGCTCAAGACGAGGGACCGTACAAATCCAGGACACTTCTATGTTACGTCAAATTAAGCGATCAAAACGATCTTCAACATTTATTTCCACCAAAATAACCATTTATTTTACGGGCCTAATTATTCTTTGAAAAAATGTCCACGACTTAGAGTTCTACCATAAGGGATTTAACTTACAGTTTTCGTGTATCCGCCATGAAGGTTGTTATGTATTTGTTAAAGTAGCAGATAGAAAAAAAAAAAAATAGTCTGAAAAGCTCGAATTCGGGGACCGGGAAAGTTGAAAATCAATTGGCGGGCTGGTGGGGGGGGGGGGGGAAGGAGGGGGGTCGGTACTGGCAGTCGGTCCCATGCAGCCGGTGAGAGCGGTCCCACAGCAGCTCTTCAGTCCGCGAGTCAACCTGCCGAGGATCTGATTCTGTCTGATCTACCCTCTGTAAGTCTGTCTGTCGGCCTGGCTGTCTTTGTCTCATGTCTGTCTTTTATAACCAAAATGTACATCATCTTTATCATTTTAGGTATTTTTGTCTCGTTGGAATTCTGTAGACCAACAACGAAAAATAACAATCAATTATTGTGATTCTATTAAAATTTTCATCTAGCAATTTTTATTATTTTACATACATGCCATAGCAAGGTCTTCTTTTTTTTTTTTACTATAGCTCATTCTCTTATTGTAATAAATAAAAAACACATAAATATACCATGTCACATAATAATAAATAGCTATAAATCTATATAAAAACTATATATTTTAAAAATCTCGTCTGATTCATTATATTTAGTAAAATCAGCATTTAAAATATTTATTAGGGATCGAAAACAAAATTAAATCTTAAAAATAAAATGGCATTTTTGGTACTAGTTCCACGTACCCCTTACATTCTGGATTTACCCCCGCCTTCTCGAGTTCTAAAAGAAACAAATGTTACCACGATTACAGTTATTATTCACACAAATCGCGATTTATGTGAATAATACTCATTTTAAAATTTACAATAATTAATTCAGAAGCAAAGGATACAGTTAATAGCTGTTAAATATTTGCTGGGCATGAATTTTTCAACTGATCAGGGATTTGAAGGTATAGAATAACTTTAAAAAAAAAAAAATATAAGATTTTAATCATGTCAGCTTAAATTTTATTGATTGTTTTTATCTAAAGGTGATCTTCAATATAAAATCATGAAAATAATAATTTAAATCATCGTTACAAACTCAGAGGCATTAATATGTCTGATTGTATTTTTGCACAAAAACATATTATACAAGGAATAAATCAACAAGAAATCAAATAAACATGAATTCATCAAGTGCCTAATAGGTTGTTTTATAACAAGTTCATTAAACAAAATTAATAAAAAAACGTATCATTCAATAAAAAAAGAAATCAGATCATCTTAGCTGTCAACAAATATAGCAAATATTTGACTTAAAAAACAATTAAAAAAATTATGAAAAAATCAATATTATTTGATCTGGTTTTGTAATTAATTGCGTAAAATAAAAAAAATACTAATATTTGTATGCAAACAAATACAATATATAAAAATAAAATAAAGCGATTTGTACAGGTTCACCCTTTAAAAAAAAATTAAAGAACTCGAAAATCAATATAACCTAAATTACAATTTTCAATTACTACGAGAACCTAAATTTTGTTTATTTTGCACCATTATGTTTGCGTAACTGGTTGAAATCTGGTTCAACTACCAAGAACTAGTCATACCATTATTTTGTAACTTTATTTATTCTTTTAAATATTTCTATTATGATTTGATTTAGTTAATTCTTTGCAAATAAGAATAAAGTTGCAAACAAAATTAGGAAGTTAATGCGTTCCCACATTAGCACCAGTTTTCGCAAATATCCATCCCATCAGACCTTTTTAATGTCGAAGGATATATCTCGATAAAATTTAAGAAATACTTTTTTTTTTTAGAATTTAAAATCAAATAATTTTGTAGGGTTTAAAAAATGTATAAAGTATAGCTCGTTCTAGACTATGCAGAATTTTCAACTGAATTAAGAAAAAGAAACTTTTTGGGGGAAAATTGAAAAATCAAGGAAAGGGGCAATCATTACTATTAGGTAAGTTGCCAAAAAAAAAAAAAAAAATCAATTTAATTACTTAAATCAGAAGGGATATAAATGATCCATAATTATATGCCAAAATATTTTGTCTATCTTTTTATGCAGTGAATGACGAATCCTAAATTAAATAATTATTAATAACGCATCGATCTAGTGACTTATATACATATGTTTTACATGATTTTGTCTTATTATGACATGTTAGTAACTAGAAAATGAAGTTAGCTTGTCCTAAAATGCTTATTAGGCATGAAGGACAGCTGTACTTGACAATATCTTCTTGCCTTAAACCAAAGTAAAACCATACAAGTCATCCTTCCGTTGAATGTCAGTGCATAGTAATGAATTGGGCTTGTGTCATTACACCATTACACACATTGGTAAGTTGTCAATTTAGCATAGGCCATTCTTGGAAGAGAAAAAAATATGCGCTGTGATTTGTCTGTATTCACTTTTATTTTATGGTTCACGATACTTTGTAGTGTTGTTAAGTCCTGTTAAGTGAAGTTAAAGTGAAGTTTGCGTTAGGTCTTCACGTTTATTAAGCATTGCAGCGTAGCCAGCGCAATAATAAGGCATCAGGACTGTGGTATTTGTTGTATATTACATAGAATAACAGCGAGAATTTACCTCTATGGTACTCCAGTTATCACAGAGAGACAGTTGCGTTCTTCGAGAAATTTTCCTTTTCAGGTTGAGTAAATCCTGTCAAATAAGAATGAACTAGAATAATATGAGGGTCTTTTGCAAAGAGATCTGTCGAGACAAGCTTTCAATTTTCGTGCTATGATCATAAATGAGGGTGTATTGCATGTCATTTCTGTATACTGTCCTGGCATATCCTTCCTTTGATGTGAAAACACAAATTAGTGTACGCGGATTAATTGTTTATTCGTAGTCCTGAGTAATGTGTTGAAAAGTGTTGTGAGGAAGTCTACTCCTCAACATTTACTAGAAAACACCTTTGTTGCCAATTTATAACGTAAACCTTTATATCGTAATATTGAGTAGCAAAAAGTAGAAACAGGATCATTTTACAGAGGTACACAACTTCTATTGCAGTGTTTCCAAACTAGGGTTCCCCCATACCAAAGAGTTCCGCGAAACGTTATAAAGGGTTCCGCAAGAGCGAAATAGCATTTTCATAAAAGAGAAAACAATTTTTGTCCCGTTTCGATACCATACAATAGTAAATTTGGCGAGGAAAGCGGGTGTGATTGTAACAAGAGTCTAGCCAATGACAAATGAAAAGTTGACTTTGGCTGTTCGGCTATGCTAGTATGAAAATATACTAACTTGGAATGACAAGATTTTTGGATTTAAAAGAAAATTAAACTTATGGAAAGGTCATGTTGAAGGGAATGAAGGGAATTTTAATATGTTTGAATTACTGATGGAATGAAAAATTGAAGATGGATACCAACAAATTTCAAGGTTTATTATACTCCACCTAGAGGATTATCGAAGAAGAAAAAAATTATTTTAGAGCTCTGTCAACAGAACTAAACGATTAGGTGAGAATCCATTCTCTCGCAATCCCATTCATCTTCAGAGCCTAACTTTAAAAGAAGAAGATGAACTTTGTAATTTACAACCGGATGGTTCGTTGAAAATGAGATTTAAAGACATGGTTTTGGAAAAATTATGGATTTCCGTTGAAAGCTAGTAGCCAACAATTTATAAAAAAACTATTAATATATTCCTGGAGTTTTCAATTTTCTAAACGTGTGAAGTGACATTTTCTTGATTAGCAAGTATTAAGAGTAAAGGTAGAAATTGTCTCATCATCATCATCATCGTCGTCTCAAAGATGAAATCAGTGCATTCACGTTGAAAATCAGACCCGAATTCACATAATTATTTATTTTATTTTAATTGTTATACTAAAAAAAAATTATAATTTATCATATAATTTAGGTGAATATAAGAATGAATACAATTAAAAATAATAAGTTGTACTTTACTTCAATACTTTACGTTTCGGCTTCAGATGCCATCGTCAGACGCATTTTATGGTGAAGCTAAATGTTTTCGATTATATGGATTTATTCAGTCTTCAAACATAATCTATCACAAGATTGAAAAGGTTGGGAAACGCTGATCTATTGTATGAATGACAGATGTCATAGTAGTACAACATATATATCGAAAGATAATTCAGGCATAAGATACAAAAATAATCATGTTTGTAATGATGATATCGAATTATTTTCTATATATGTAAACAGAATTTTTTATTTTCCAAAATAAATATTTTTTCGAATTGAAATCAGGTCAAAATAAATATCATGCCATACCAGTTGACCTGGATTAAATAGGGGTTCGTTTCTTGCAAAATACTAAGTACATATTAAGCAATAAGGGAACATAATTTTATATATAAATCATTTCTATGTGAATTAAAATTTTAAAACAACCAACCGTGGTTTGCAGCTTAGAGTGCAGGAAAGGGCCACAAAAAACTATTATTATTATTATATAAGTAAATGTTTGTATGAAGAAAATAAAAACACCAACTGCATTATCAATAAAAATAATGTATATTATTCATGATCTTCATAAAATGCTTTATAGAAGAACTTATCCTGCTTTAGTTTCATAACCATAAAAGCATATTTTTTTTATAAACATATATAATTTTTATATTTATAAACTATTGGTTTTTGATAGGCACATCAGTGTATTAATGTATATATTTACATATATATATACATATACATACATATATACATACATATACATATATATATGTGTATTTGTATATGATTAAGCATTTATTGTAATAATTTTAATTAATCATTATTAACTTTGTGAGTATCGTTTGAGTGTCAAATTAACTATTATGCAAATTAAGATGAGTTATATCTTGAATAAATTACGATTTGACGGAAAACAGTGAGTATTTCTTTTCCAATATTTACATCTTGGGTTATTTCGCTTTGCTTTTGGATTATCATCATGTGACAATTTAAAACAACTGATGTGTTTATTTTACTTTATTATGTGTTCCTATTAATAGTTCAAAAATTTCCTAACTACGAAATGAAAATGGATATAAAAATAAATATAAAATAGTTGACATCCGCATGATGCTATAGAAGGATCAATCTAATTAGGAATTGATAAATTATTTGCCACTTCTATAAATTTGTTTTATTGAAAACTAGTTTCGAATGTTATACATTCATCCTCAGTTCTAAAAACACACAAGAAATTCAAAAATAAGCAATTCAAAATATAGTTGGTATTATTATACATATATGTATAATTAAGTGTATACATTCATCCTCAGTTCTAAAAACACAAAAAATCCAAAAATATCGGTATGTTGGTATTATTATACATACATGTATAATAATACCAACTATATTTTGAATTGCTTATTTTTGAATTTTTTGTGTGTTTTTAGAACTGAGGATGAATGTATAACATTCGAAACTAGTTTTCAATAAAACAAATTTATAGAAGTGGCAAATAATTTATCAATTCCTAAATATAAAATAGTTCTAGTATAATATAAATTTTAATATAGTCCTAATATTAATTTAATGATTGTTTCCGTCTCTTTCTTTGACTTTTTGCTATTATTAAGTATATATGGGACATTCTCCTACAAAGGGCCAATTGTAATTCTGAAATTATGCAAGCATTGCCTTACAATGTTTCCTCCAAAAATCATTCAGGATGCTCGTTAGCACATTAAAACGTCTATATATATATATATATATATATATATATATATATATATATATATATATATATATATATTACATTTTAAATTTTTTTTCTACGTTCTTATTTCACCACAATAATCTTTTCCAGTTATCAATATATATAACTCAGCTACATGCGTATTTCCTAAATGGGAATTGCGTATTTCCTTTCTTCGAATCTTTAGGGGGTATTACCCAAAACGATTTGAACCGGTAGAAAGACGAGGAATTTCTTGAGGAACTCTTTGCAAAAACTTTTATCAGCAAGAAGCATTCGTTTTTTGTGATTTTTCTCACTTTGTTTAGTTATGCAGTATTTTTTTTCTCTAGTAGCATCTTGTGTTGTCGTTCTCTTAAAAAAAATGGATAACATCCTTTTGAACTCCATCAATTATTACAATTTTGAGGCGGTTCACGTTTAAGAGGTTAGGGAATAAAAAGTGAGGGAATGACAAAAATACCATTGCATGTTGCACGAACAAATAATTATAAGATACAGATCTATAGAAGGAACCTTTTGTATATTATATGTATGTATATATATATATATATATATATATATAAATTTTCCTAATAGATAATAGGTGAAAATATCAATCTATTGGGACCATACCTCCCTGGTTGATAATTATTTATGGATTAAGATTAGAGAGAGGTTAGAACCAGAGCCCGGATTTTTATGCAATTGCATATTCTTTTTGCATGCTTTTTTTAACCAGTCAATCAAATATCTTTATCAATATGTGTATTCAGAGCCAATTAGACAAGTTTTATTTTGCATATCTGATGGTAAATGCATATAATTGCATATTTTGATAATGTCAATTAAGTAAAAAAAATGATAGAAATAAACATTAAAATTTAATAAAAATGAGATTCAAAAAGATGAAATAATAAGCAATGAAAAAACTAAAACAATACAAATACATCGCTATCCTCAATAATCGACTTCTTAGAATGTAGATTCTGTTCATTTCTCGGCTGTCCATCTCTCCTTCGAAAGTTCAACCAATCATCAAATACATTTCATTATAATATTAATACTTTATATATTTTTTAAAAAGAGGAAATACATCTGTACAACAGAAGTTTATCATTGAAAAATGCCCAATTTTAATTTTACTAATTAAATCACATATGTTCTGATACCTAAACATTTTTAGCAAATATTTTATCAAGGTTGTTTTTAGATATTACCATAAATTGCCTGACCAATGACGCAATCCCTCCAAAATTGAAACGCAAAATAATCTCAATTTTCTTACCCAGAGGGACAAAATAACTGGAAGAACGCATTGAATGAAAAGTATTCTTTGAGTTATTAAACAATTGGTTTACCAGAAGTGTGTCCGTTCCTAAACTGAACACAATAAAATGTTAACTTTTCAAAATCGAGAACTCGAACAGTTTTTTTATATTTAGATCTTAAACCACCAGATTATATTATGTAATAAATAAAACATTCGAGAATGTTTTTGCAGTGTTTGCAGAACATTACATTGATGCAGTAGGATCTACAACGAAACAGGATATATATATATATATATATATATATATATATATATATATATATATATATATCTTCGGTTTCACGGAAGAAAATTTAGTAATGCATCTGGTAATTAATTTTGACGGAGCAGATATCGCTGAATAAAACATTTGCGTTATATTTATTTTGTCCATGTTGTCAATTAGTTTTATATACAATCATTGCTATTTTTTTTTTATTAGTAATTGTAAATTTCTATTATTTTCATATTTTAGCTTTAGCACATTTATGGAAAAACAAAGATATCAAATAATTACAATTATGTAGTTACCGTTTCTAATTCGTTATTATGTTTATGTTTATTTGAGTTTTTTATGTTTATATTTTTATGTTCGTTATTATTTTTATTTTTTTATATAAGTTATCCTTTTTAAATACAACTACTGCAGTTTTTCTTTGATACATTAGTAGACAAATTATGCAATTATGCAAGTTTGTATTATTTTTAAGTTTTAGTTTTTAAAACGTTTTTCTTATTATGTTACTATCCATTAATATATATTTATACAAGTTTATTTGTCGTTTCTTGTTTTTCACCTTATTTTTAAATAATTTTCATATGCTGATATATGAAAAAAATAGAATAAAATTATAAATCATTTTCGTTTAATTTTTAATCCCTTCTCCAATTTCTTTCATAGTTCGGAGCTTTTTGAGGGCACCTTACTACCTATATTTGAATATTTTAGCTGTCTTATAGCATATTTTTAGATTGGAGGAGATTTTTTACAGCATATTTTATGTTTTTTAACTGCATATTTTAAGGATTTTCATTGCATATTCTGCTGATTTTAACTGCATTTAAAAATCCGGGCTCTGGTTATAACCTAAGTATTCATTTACTGAGAGTCAGCTACTAGTGAATATTCATTAAATATATTATTGCTAGTTGGAGACTTTAAAAATCGATTCCAATATTTCAGGTATGCCTATTTTAATTACGTTTTGGCTGCGCGATGTGGTCTTCATACTGACATTTTATCTCTGCCGGAAGCACAAAGAAGGGTCCACCCAACCTCACGTTGCTATGAACTTACTATGGTGCAGCGGCTGTCTACTCATAGCTCCATAACCCTTCAGGGTCAATTTGGCAATGTTATTTCCATCAACTTACTCGGGTTCAAGGACTGTAAAAAATCGGTTTAGATCCACGGATTATGGCTGTTCGGGGTTAGCAGACGCAACAGAACTTATATTTCTTTCCCCGAAGCAGACCGGTCTTGGACTAAACCGCCGGGTGGCTATTTGATATCCTGGAAGACCACAACACGATTCGCGATCAAGGTACACAGGGCAAGGTCATCACTCCAACGATCGGTCTCTGTGAGTTGCCTCCAGAAGGCTGACGAGCCTCTCACATACCCGGAAGAGGGGAAGAGGAATAATCGGGCTGCATAGCTTGCCTCGGTAGTCACCCAATCCGGGAGGTTACCCATCCAAGTACTAACCATTCTCGTCGTTGCTTAACCTGTTGCAAGCGCCTTAGCCCGCTCGGCTGTTCCAAATATATATATATATATATATATATATATATATATATATATATATATATATATATATATATATATATATCCTTGAGAAGATGACCTATTCTGTTATTTTGTTTAATCCCTTTGGAAGCTGTTTAAAAAATGTATATTTTCTTTATGCTTTATATTAGTAATTATTACTAGTTTCTGTAATAACACTAAATTGAATAATTTCACGCGGGTGAAATGTTATTGTCTTTATTTTTGTGTTTTATCTAAGAGGAAGCAGAAAATCTGTCTTTTTTTCTTAAAATTTAAAATATTTAGCTTTTACCGGAAGTTGGTAATTAAATTGGAAACAATGCAACTATGTTTCATAACAGGCTACTCGAGATTAAACTAAGCATATTTTAAGTTCACTCTCCTTCTATGGTGCTTAGCACACCCTTCAACTTTGTCTTTGAATTTGATGTTTTGCACGCCAAAGATCATTGATGATCATCTTGTGGAGCGATGAAATGATATGAAGAATACGGCAATATGATGTTAGCAAAGGTATTTCGAATAATTAAAAAAAATCTATCTGATTTTTAATTTTTTTTTATTTTAAAGAATGTAATCATATTTTAAACTATGATTCCCAATTTTTTATTTTTATTTGCTCATTATTATACTGTGACAGGAATTAATTAGGAGAAATAATTCAAAAAGTAATTAAAAATAATGATGATCGTACATTATATATTATAGCTAAAAGTTAAGAACAAAAAAAAAATTTAAGTTCGAATCATTGGGCACATACAAATGTCTACTTATATATAAAAGTTACTATCGCTCTATCCATTGCTTAGAAAAAAACTCAGACTAATTTTGTGCATCTAAAAGAAATCATCTGTTTCATTATCAGCTCCTCAGTTTCAAAATATAATATAAAGGGCATAGTTCTCTATTACATGCCATCGTTCGAATGCTTTAGATTAATTAAACGACTCCAAGCAACGAAGTCGATTGTCACCCTGTTTGCTCTGGTCAACTACGACACCACTACTAAAAGAAACATGAAGCGTAGCCGACGGCAAACATCCATATGAGCTTCAGTTTGGTTTGAGAATTCCTTGTGAATTGTCAATAATTTCTTTTCTTAGAATTCCCGAAACAGTCAGAATGAATATACGGTATAAAAATTATTAAAAAATAAATGTTAGTTAATGTTTCATAGTTTAATCGAAAATTATAAAAAAAAGTATAAAATGCTTCCTATTCGGATATAATTGCTACATCACAAATTCAAAACCTCAAGTCTCACAAATACCCAGTCTAATTCATAACTGGTTGGTCAATGGCCAATTAAGGTTTCTTTTTGTTTTTTTTTAAACCCTCCGATTATATACATGTATAAAACAATAAATAAAATAAAACGATTGATAAACTGCTTTGCACGATTTATCTTCGGGATCCCGAGGGACGCATCCGTCTCCAATTCTACGAAGAGTTAAAGTGGCTGTACCCTTCCTATCGTCGTAAGTACTTCCTGGCATCCTTCCTCTACCAAGTCTCAAATCCTCTGTTCATTCCCGCCATACCCGTTCTCGGTCTTCCGATTTATATACAACGGCCCACCGATACGCAGGTTTTGACAGACTTTTCTTATCCGATCTTCATCCTTATGGAATTCCATTCCTTCTTCCATCCGTTGCTCCGATACTCTTCCCACCTTTAAATCCCGTCTATTCAGTCACTTCATGTCCATGCAGTTCCAAAAGATTTGTAAATAGGTACTCCTTATTTTTAACTAAAATTTGCACCCGTTTATGTATTAATGCATTATTTTTACTTCTATTTTTTTTTTACTCGCTGTATTTTTTTTTTGGTTTATTTTTTAATGTATTAATATTGCAATTTTTTTTCCTTAAAGGCTCAAAAGTTATGTCATTATTATTTATTATAATTTAATTGTTTTTTTCTTGTTTGTTTATTTATGCTATTATTTATTCAATATCATATTCTTTTGTGTTCTGCTCTAAGGCTCTAAAGCTCTACTGATTTTACATCTAATATTATTCTAAAGGGATATGTTCCGGAATAAATAAAGAATTTATTAATATTATTATTATTATATATCAGTATATATGATCAGTATATATGATACTAATATATGTATTATAAAATTTCGTGGTTTTCATATCAGGTTTTTTTTTTTTTTTTTTTTTTTTAAATAAGGTCACTAGTTATTCATTATGAATGAGTAATACTGAACCCAAGGATACAAACACAAATTAACAAAAGGTGATAACATGAGTTATAAAAATTAAACATAAATTTATTTTTAAACAGAAAATTGATTTTAAATATATAACAAATAAAAATAGGTTGAATGATTTAGTATGTGAGAAATACAAAGCTTATTTGCTAATATATATACACGTGAAATTTAAATTTATTTATCACTATTTAACAAAATTTAAAATTAAATGTTTAAATAATATTTCATTTGATGTCTTCAATCTTCTTGACTTTCCTACATTTATTTTGTTTCTTGATAATTTTCAAATTATATTGTCTTGTCCCACGCTAGAAATTTCTTGAAATTATGATACCTCAATTTAACTTTGACCTTGCACTTAATGCGTCTATACTCGATGGCATTTCAGGCTAGACTTTATTTTTTTTATGGCATCATTAGCCCACAATCGAATAAAAAAAAAATATTCCGTTTCTGTTTTTTTTTTCATTTTAGTAGTTACTCAAGTTATTTAGTTATTCATGTTAGTAGTTATTCATTTTAGTAGTTATTGATGAATTTTCACATTTTAGTTTTAACAAAGGTTGTTTTTAAGTAGGAAATTTCTTTTGAATAAAAAAAATTCAAAATGTATAAAAAAAATATCGAAATTTTTTATACTTTTCCAACACTCAAAACAGGCTCTTGTTCCACTACACTTTTGATTTTACTAATATTTTATTTGGAATATTTCAGCATTTATAAAACAAATATATGGTTAATTTGTAATATTTATTAACAACCAAACAGCATTGGGGCTCCGTTTTTCGGGTGCCTTTTTATGCAATGCGTATTTTGAACGATGATATTATTTACCTCCTTTAAACTGTAATTAAAATTATGGGTGTATTGTAATTTTGTTAAAAACCATCATAACTCATCAGATCATTCATATATCTGGTTGAGCCGGAATATCCTGTACTAATCGTAAATCCAAACAGTGTAGTACAGCTCACAGTGCCTGTACGTTACAGTTAGTTGTCACATAAATCTGTCATAAAGCAGTTTACACGACACGAGGCCGTACGAGCGGTATAAATTGTCTCTTCGCCGGCCACCGGTAACCAAATATATCGATTTATCACTGAACCATACACCATCGATAGTTACGGACCCTCCAACTATACGTCAAGTGGTCGTCTGTATTTTTTGAATTAAATTTTATTCTGACCACATTTAATGATTTTTTTTTTTAAATCGGAAAGAGGTTGTGTCTAACACACACTCGCGGAGTTTTAAAGTCATAGAATTAATTAAGAGTGCTTATTTTCGAGCGAAACAAAAAAATTCATGTTATTATTGAAATAAATTGTATTCTTTGAAAGATGAATTTGAAGTGTCTACATTAAGCGAGAAAATAATAACTAGCACCAGAACCATCAAATCGAAATAGGTTCATAAAGTGAACGAGAATACATATCATATATATGACGGTGTATTCGTCAACTTTATTCGCTTACAGTACTTCCGCCTTTACTTAAAATCCAAAAACCCTTTTTGCAATCTCTAAAGACACATTTCGTTTGTTAAATGATACCAATTCTTGCTATCTAGAAGTGGCATCAAAAGCTTCTTACAATTGTTCTGTCCTAACAACCCAGATGGAGGAACGTAATTATACGTAAAAAATTGTGGATTTTTAATTGTAGGATGAATGTTGAAATTTTATGCTGAAATAGAAGAATAGCAGATGAAAATTATCGGGATAAATGTTAAATTTAGATAATAAAATATAAGTAAATGATCTATTTACGAGTAATGCACGAATTCTATTTGATTAGTCTGTCTTGGGTTATTGAAGTAAGATGTGCAACATCTGGTCTGACTTTTTGTGATTTGGTATTTAGAGTCCTGATGACTGAATTAGCCGCAAAATATTACTATTTTATTACTTACTACTATCTCATAGACTTGAGAACTTGTTTTGTAATCATGTCAAAACGTACATTTTTATTTTATCTTTTTTTTTTTTTAGTATTGATTATTTATTTGATTTTACAGATATCAATTGACAAATTAGTTTTTAAAAATATGTAATTAAAAACATTCACATGAAATATACATGAACGAAAGTAACATTTTTAGTCGTATGTTCCCCGAAAATAAAAGACTTTTGCACTGTATCTAAGGTCATCCGAGGAGGAAGGGGGTGAATTTTATCTCTGTTTCATAAACCCTAGAACACGGGGATGCTTGATAAATACACAAATATATATATATATATATATATATATATATATATATATATATATATATATATATATATATACCGCTACATTTGGACACTTCCAGCGGCCCACTTTGGATCATAAGAAGAAATTCGATATACATACTTATTTCCTAGACATAACTGTACAATAGAAGTGAGAGTAAATTTCAGTAAAAATTTCGGAGACATTTTTACGACATGAACTAGTTTTTAAGGTTTTGCGCACTTCTGTCCCTACAAATTGAGTTAGGGGGGTGAACACTTGCATGTGAATAAGGCTGGTTTTAAATAAGTTTCTTTTGGCGTCTCGACTTTTCTTCCATCCGTATTTTAATGAAAATACGACCTTAGTGGCGGAGCTCTTCTCACGATTTAATACATCTTTGATATGATGTCTAAAACTTTCATTTGATACATGAAATATATTTTTTTATTGATTTTTTTTTTAAATGAGTTTTCATACTCAACATGGATTGTTCAAGAACATGTTCACCCCCTATGAAAATGTTTGTATTTATTTTCATCGAAAGTCACAAGTTAGGGGATTAAGTGAGCAACCCTTTTTTCAAAAACGTTCGACTGTTCAATAATTGGTTGTTGCGCCATTTGAGTTCTATGTACATATATAGGAGTAGAGATAGCATGCGATTGGTCCTTATTGTTGGGAAGGATTCTCCATGTGTATTAAACATCAAAAGTAAATAAAAGCAGATTAAAAAAAAAATCTGTCCTATTGATTTTCTTTTTATTATTATGGAAAGCCCTCTGGCTAATATACTCGAAGATGGCTTCTCCAGCAGAAATTCCAGTTGAGGATCGACATTAATAGAGATGTCAGTTTGTCCTCGAATCTTCTCCCTCGTTATCTCGACGACGGCTCTTTCTCTTCATCACTAATATATTGTCTTCTCCTAAACTTTTATTGCATCTTCCCTTTTATAGGCAATAAAAACGGCAGTTTTCGGTTTCCTGAGCCCCTTGTTAAGGAAAGTTATGCCTCTTAACGGTATCTGATTTCTCACGCTGATTCAATCCTTTTCAGCATTGCGTTATCATAATTAATATACATACATTATTTTTTAAATTTATTTTTATTATTTCTATTTATTAAACATATAAAGGGAATCGACTTGAAATACACTTCATCTGCATTAATCAAGAGATATACAACAAAAGCAATTAAGTTGACATCCACATGATGGTATAGAAGGATAAATCTAATTAGGGACTGATTAATTATTTGCCACTTCTATAATTTAGTTTTTATTGAAAGCTAGTTTCGAATGTTATACATTCATCTTCAGTTGTAAAAACACACAAAAATTTAAGACAAAGTTTGGTATTATTATACATATTAAATTAAATGTAATACAAATTAGTATTACAAAACATTTATGAATTATGAATTTAATTATTATTATTATTAAATTTGATTTCTTTTCTAATTAAAATTCATAATTCATAAATTTTTTGTAATACTAATTTATATTTCTTTTAATTTAATATGTATAATAATACCAAACTTTATTTTGAATTTTTGTGTGTTTTTAGAACTGAAGATGAATGTATAACATTCGAAACTAGTTTTCAATAAAAACAAAATTATAGAAGTGTCAAATAATTTATCAATCCCTAAAAGCAATTAAATACAGAGTGAATAACAATAATCAATATAATTAATAAAATAATTAGCCAAGTATTAAAAAAAATCTCAATTTACAAACAATTAATTAGAAAAAGCATGATGTACTTTTATCTTCCAACGTCAAAACGATCAACAGCGGGTCAAAGTCCCGATTTAGGTGAACAAAACCTTTACAGTAGCGACGTGAAAAACATTATTATGTAGGGCATGTTTCTTTCTTTTTTTTTACAGAATAAATTTAATAAAATGATTTAGATATAAACTAGTAGTCATAAAATAATATTCAGATTAAACAGTAGGATCAATTTTTCCAGTGATAAATTATTTTTCGTTGTTGCAATGCACTTTTTTCAATTCACATACAAATCAAGTTACCCCATGCATGGTCCCAATTTACAATTCCTTTTTCTTATTTCTCAACCGTCAACACTGTTATAAGAAGAGTAATTAATATGAAATAGATTGGGAACTCGAAATAATATGCAGGTGTCGATAATTTTTTAATGATACGAATTAGAGAAATAAAAGAAGCATTTAAAACATTAAAGATCAATACGCGTTATTGGTTATTGTTTCACCGTTTAATAAGTGAAAAAGATGGAACTGAATTGCTTAAAAATTTTTTTTATAGAAAAATAATACAAGCTGCCATACACAAAGGTAATAGGTATTAAGCTTTTAAGAATCCATTCTCACCATATAAAGATTGTATACAAGAATAAAAAAAATCTAGTGCGTGCACCATACAACTTTTACTTACTATACCTCTCTTCCTAAAATGAATTTTAAATGTTCACCATTAATTTCCATGGAAACATTTAATTTTCATTAAATGATATAAAAATAGAAATTATTATATAGAAAAATCTTTTAACTTTATATGTTTTTCGTCTATCTCCATCATCTTCTACAATTTGTATATGTTAGATTATATTTTTTTTTTTTAAATCTTTTGCTTTCCAACGGTATATTATGCCTCTAAATTACTAATATTATTTCCGTACATTTGTTTTCAGCCTGGGAAAACATATTTAATTTTTTTCTCCTGTGGTTAATTATACTTTGATAGTTTATATTTATACATTTTTATTACTACTAACAATGAGTGGTGTCAACATCACATTTTTTGTGAAACTACTTTTTAGTCACATATGTGTAAAATCCTTCAGCGGTATTTTAAAAACAGATTTAAAAAAACAAACTAAAACTACTTAAATGCAAAAAATCGCATACAGTTTCTTGAATGACATAAAATCGTATGTCATTATACACAAAATTAAATAAGAATCATCTTGGATACTCTTGGATGTAGATATGTTTTGACAAATGTTGTAAACTTATTTAGGATAAAAAAAATTATTATACAATTAATTTCATGTCTATGATCATATAAGAATGACAATGTGCTGAAGGTTTATAATGCCTGTATATATGCCGTTTACACGTGTTTTCTAAACGAAGCTCTGGGATTATTGAAGGTTTTCAGCGGAATACATTAAGTATTTGCGATGTCCATGATGATCCCGTGCGAAAGATTTATTTATTTTATGAATTTTATAAATATAGTCTTCACTTAACACTGAAAAGTAAAATAAATAAAAATACAATTAAGTGCAAACGTACTCTAATCAAAGCGTTAGGCTTCGATCCAAGCTTCATTATTCTTATTATTAGCTTTATTATTATTATAGACTTCCCACAAAAATAAAGTTAACCCCAAAGACTGCTATTGCACCTGTATTATATTGTGGAATGTGTTAAGTACTGCATCATTATCTATGTATTAAGATTGAAATATTTGATTTTTTAAACAAATAAAACTAGAAAAAATGGCGCCAACGATTTTCATAGGAAGTCTAGTAACATTATCAAATGTTTCAAAAGAACTATAAATATGTTATAAATTTCGTAAAAAAATACCTCGAATATTAACATATTTTATTAGTATCTCACAGCAGATTAGTGTCTACGCTAATAAACAATATTAGTCTTTAACAGATTATAAGCACATTATTCCGCCTGGCCAATATACCCCGAACTTGTTCGACTAACTTCCCAAAATTACCCTAATCACTTTACCTCCCCTAAACTTCGTTATCACCTTCAAAGAATTGTTATAAATATACATATTTGTTTTGATAGCTGAGAAAATACATGATTGATGATTCTTTTTATTTTTCACTCAGATGTACCATAGGTTAAGCAAACTTCCCATTTTCATTTGTGAAGTGACGGGAACTAGAAAATATACCTTTAAAAAGAAAAAGCAATATTAATATTAATTCAGAAACATTTGTAATTGCTGCAAGTAATTGAAAGAAGAGGATTCGGTTAGAATTAAAGCAGTGATTTATTGTTAATAATAATAGGTAAGTGTTGTTATTTGAATAAGTTGTAGACATTTCAAGAACAACATAATTTACCTTGAATATTTTAACTGAACTTTATTAATGATTTATTTATTTTTTATTATTTTTTTTTAACTTTATTTTTAAATTCACACCTGTCTATTAGACAACCAGTGAATGTGCTGGCTATGTACATATCAACGTGGCATGAAAGGCATGAAAGCAGGCACCGTTTAAAGTGATTTCGAAGTTATGTCGTTACCCAATTTCTAAGTCAAGATGAATCCAAAGTTACGATACTTTACTCCAAATTTTCACAGAGTTAATGACTACATTGCTGGAGCACTAGAACAAAAACTATATTCAAACGGTGTATTATTGGAAGTTGCTCAGGCGTTTGACAAAGTATTCTCTTTAAACTCAAGGTACAGGTACTATCTCATCCTTCAATCTTTATAATAAGTATTGGCGGGAGTACTGAACTCCAAGGTTCAGTACTGGCGCCTCTACTATACATTGTATATATTCAAGATATATACTTTAACAATGAAACATCGACTGTTACTTACGCTGAAGATACAACGATACTCACAAAAAATCAAGATCCTACACAGGATCCTATATAGAACTAACTTTACAACATCGCTTATATAAATTTTAGGACTGGTAAAAACTACGGAAAATTCAATTCAATCATGAAAATTCTAAATATATAGATAACAGATATGGCTAAAGCCGATATGCCCATGCATTTTCAAGCGATTCAAGCCAAGAAAGGGGCATTGCTGGATACTATCTTTCCTCACGCCTCACATGTTATTTGCTGATTGTCAACTTACTGCTACTGCAAATTATCATTTTAAGAAAGACACAAAAATATCAAAAGAAGCCGTTAAAAAATCATTTTAAAAGAAAAGTAAAGCTATTAAATTAATTTAAAAAAGCTATAGAAAAAAAAATGTGTTCCATAGTCCGAAACAGACATAAATTTAATTAGTGCTTAGCCGGAAACAATCACATCCGATCTGAGTAAATATTAATCATTTTATTCTTTATTTAATATAAAAATATTTCAAGGAATCTCTTTATTTTCTTACTTTGTAATGTTATATATTATATATATTTATTTCTCTACTATGTATTTTATGTTGACTACCCTTCCACCTATCATATAGAATATTTAGTATAATCGTTGGTGATATCTCAATATTAATTATTGTTCATTGAAAATCCAATGATATAATAATATTATCATATCGTTATATTAAGTTTCTAGCTACTGTGTTAAGTGTTTTAACTTCCTTTTTAAGTAGGCCATTTTAAATTAATAATGTGATGAGGCAAAGAATAATCTATTTAGGAAGTTTAATAAAGAGGTTTTTTAATGATTTCTACCAACAAGATCCAAGACTCAATTGTGTAACAATCCTTTAGGAGAGCTGTTCTTAAATACATTGGATGAGAATTCTAATTCTCTAGAATTATTAAACATTTTGATAAGTTGTTAATAAAATGAATAAATTAATAATTAACACATTTATTAAAATAGAAAGCGATTCTTTTGTTGAGTAAAATAAAAATAAATAAGATCATAAAATTTAAATCTTAAAATAATCAAACGATTAAATTTTTATAACTATATTATATGAAACAAGCACCATTTATAAACCGTTAAAAAGTATGTTTTTCGCTAACATTAGTCCGATTATTTTTTCTTTAATTTTCTTTAATATATATATATATATATATATATATATATATATATATATATATATATATATATATATATATATATATATATATATATATATATATATATATAATACAATAATATGAATTTAATTAAAAGAATGAATTTAATTAAGACAAGAAATCAAATACATGTTGGTACTTACCAAGGTTTAAATGGATTATATCAAACATAAATGTTTTATAATACTGATTTATTTTAATCTAATTTAATAGAGTCAAGGCCTCCCGCAGTTTTGTCCGCCAGTCATCTCTATCGGTCGCCGCTAGTCTCCAGCCACGAATACCCAGGATGGATCTCTCGTATAATCACAACATATAATTTTGTGAATTATGGCCCGCTAATGACCCGAAAGGGTAGATGCGGATAAATAAATTAAGTAGTAACGCAAAGAGCACCTCACGATATTGTAATCATTAAAATCAATGGTTGTTTATAAATACAATACATCACATTATTTATTTCTGAATAACCCATGATATATTATTTTAAATATTAAAAAAAGAAATAAGTTGATTCTTTCAGCGAATTTCCCTAGATTCAAACTTCCTAATGTTTGCCTAATCTACTGTGTTTTCATCTCCATCCTAGGCATTTTGGTGAGAGCAAAGATGTCTTGTTTGCTTATTCCAGCACACACTCAGCTAAACAAACAGCTTTAAGGATACAACAGGACGGATTTAAGCTGGAAACCAGTTTAACGTTGGCGATCAATTATTTATGTTCATGATTGTGTGAATACATGCAATCCTGGATTGTACAGCCTAAAATAAGATGTTTCCATTTATTTTTCCCAGTGACGTAGCAGGCCAACTGGCACCTGGGGAGAACTACAAGATTGCCGTCCCGAGGGAACTAGTAGGACAAAGGGGACATTTGTCCTGAACGGCAGAAATTAGAGGGCGGTAAATTTTGAGTAAAAGGTTATTATTAGATTACTTAAACAATATCTGATTCTGCCTATTGATAGTTTTGACCTTAGTTCAGTCAAAGAGTGAGTTAATGTTATGAGATGATATTTATTTCGAAATGTATTACCTAAATAACCGTTATAAAACTGTTGACGTTTATTGGAGGGGGGTGAAAGAAGAGCCCTGTTAAAATTACAAATAATCCTAATATGTGCATTTATTAAGTTTAGATTAATAAAAAGCTTGGAGTAACCATATTTTCCAAATCATCCAAAAATCCATCTCAATCCTCCTAAGATTCCGGAATCCATTTCCCTGCAGTTCCCGCCATCTTCTGCTATTCTCTCTCATTCCCCCTCAATTTGACTAAGGATGTTTCGTGTTAGTGGGCTATCTGGTGAGTGAGAAATTATGCTAAAAAGATTAATGAATTCCTTCTTAAGATCTATTTTCAGTGTTCATAGACGCTCTCACATCTCACTGGTATTCCGGAGGTATTCTTTTTTGGGTGTCTTCTTATTTCAATCTGTAAGAACCAAAAAAAAAACATTCTATATCCTTGACCTCTCCATCTTGTGTTCTTCCATCCACCTCTTATATTCAGGATCTCAACCTCTCAAATGCCAATTTATTTATCCCTTCTCATTGAACTACTTCCTTTGAAAAATCCTTTGTGATAACTCGTTTTGGAATTCCTTACCCATCTCTATTCTTAAAACTTCCTTCTTAACCTCATTTAAACACCATTTCCCCAATGATCAATCTTGCGCATACGTTGTTATGGCATTTCACATAAACACTCAAGAAGATTATGTCCGGCGACGGTTACCATCCAGTGTTGCCAAGCAGGAATAATTATGTAATTGAATTAAATTATGTATTTGTGTAATTTCTTATGCCTGGAACATTGTGGTAACCAACAATTATCTTTCCAGGCAATGTGATAATTAAGTGACAACGTGGTGGACATTTTTAATTTTGGTGAACAAAGTTTTATGTGTGGATTTTTTTTTTTTTAGTAGAACTTTTTGTTTATTTGTATCAATTACAGGCATTAAAAGTCGTTTTATTTATTTATTACATCAAGGAAAGTTTATTTTTATTTTTAAACCGTTTGTTTTTATTTGAATATATTGACATTTATTTTTTATATTATTTTTATTATTATTAACGAAGCTCCTTACATTCTTCAAAACATATTTATGTCTGTGTATAGAAATATGCATATAAATGGTCAACTTCACAGATGCTGTAATTACTAATTTGGTCAACACAGCACTAAGAGTTGAAAACTGTTGGAAAATGTCTGATCTACATTATATAACTATTTGAAACTAGTTTTATAATAATAACAACAACATCAACAAACATCAACGTAGCCAATAAACAAAAATTCCAAGACAATTAATCTTAAATCTTGTTTTACTCGAAAAAATTAAATTTGCATCTACATCTGAGGTTGACCATATGTAGCATTATTATATTTTTATAATTATTTATTGTTTGCCTATTAATTTAATATTTAATTAAGACAAATTCTGATGTTTATTTTTGTCATTGTAATGAATTTTTTGCGTTTGTTATTCTAAGTGTCCCATAATAAAGATTAATTTCATATTTAATTTAATTTTTATGAATTGACAGTATTTCTGCTTCTGGTCAAAGGGGATGCGTTATATTTCAGCACCGAAATTTTCTATATAACTTTATATTTATCCAACAACAAATTATAGAGAAAGCGCCCTTCTATACAATTTTCAAACTCTCCGATTAATAAATTCGGAATATTTTACGTATCTTTTTTTCAGTTTAAAAAAAATCAGTTACTTTATTCCATCTTCAACATATTGTCAAACCATTATCATAATTACATTTAATGTAACTTGATTATTACAATTTATTATAATATAAATTATTATTATAAAACCTTATTATTATTATTATTATCCTTTTATCTAACTCTTTTTTTAAGTAATCCTTTTAAAAGCTTTAGTTATTGAAAAATCAAATGGATATTAAATAATATTGTTATCATAAAAAAAAAAAAATCTTTTCATCCAATGGATATTGAGCTAGTAATTTTATAAATGTTCCAATAAAGTTTTTTTCCACTAAAACGAACAGAGGGAAAGCGATAACGTGAACAGATATAATATTCGTATGTGGCGAGGGAATCAATCTATAAAATAGAGTTGACACGTGCAGCTGTCGTTGACAGCACAAGCCCAATATATGCCGGGCGAGTGTTTCTTGAATTCCTCAGTTGACACACGCTGTCTTGTATTCAATCCACATAACGGATCCTTCGTATACATTTATATGTTGCTACTTTGCATGAGTGTGATGCTTTAAATTACATAATACTATAGCAAAGTACAAACTGTAAATATCATTTATTCCTTTATTGCATACTTCACTGAGTAGATAAAAATAAAAAGTTATTATATAAATTATAAGCATTTCTGCCGAGGTAAGCATTTGTGATGTGGTGTACTCCATATGGAATCGAATATTTGAATTCTATTTGATGTTAAAATCATTAAAGTTTTTTTTTTCAGAAAAAAAATATTATCTATATTTTACGTTCTTCATTGATTGCGTGTACCTTTAGTAGATGATTGAATTAGTAAAGCAGCTGTAAATTTTAATCAGTGACATTTTTTTTTGCGTTTTAGGGCAAATAAGAAAAGGATTGAAACTCGTGTAATATGTTGGGAAAACGTTTGTATTGAAACCTAAATATCAGTTTGAGGAAATATTAGTGTGTAAGTTAAATGCAAAAGAAAGAAAAAAAAGATGAGCTCCATCACTTCGTTGTATATTAAACATGCTTATAAATGTACAGACAGGAATTAATCATAATATGCCTCTTTAATACCCTATGGTGTGAAAAAAGGAGAATTTTCCGAGGACAATACAAACACCATGGACATCATGCGAGAAAAATGATTAAATTGTCAGTTGCATTAAATAATATTCAAGAACATATGGTGTAAACATATGACACATATATAGAATGTTGGTGGCAGTCAATGTCTCTGAATCATTTGGTAAGTCAGGTATATATATATATATATATATATATATATATCTGACTTACCAAATGATTCAGAGACATTGACTGCCACCAACGCTAACGATACGACAATTATAACAACACACCATGACCCTGGACTGGCCTCATTGATGTAACAAAATCACAAAATTCCTCCGATGGATACAGTGCTTTACCAATGGCATTCGACCGAAGGATGACCTGGGGCCCACACGACAAAATGAAAAGAAAGACTCCAAACAAACAACTAAAATTACTCTCTTTTTTTAAAATCGTCAAAATTGAAAATTATACAGAAACTAAATTCATATATATATATATATATATATATATATATATATATATATATATATATATATATATATATATATATATATATATATATATTTAATAAATCATACATATATAGATATATATGTATATATACGATGTATATATATATATATATATATATATATATATATATATATATATATATATATATATATATATATATATA
This sequence comes from Rhaphigaster nebulosa, assembly GCA_948150685.1. Lineage (NCBI taxonomy): Eukaryota > Metazoa > Arthropoda > Insecta > Hemiptera > Pentatomidae > Rhaphigaster > Rhaphigaster nebulosa. Next base: position 16,814,733 of record OX411311.1, read on the forward strand.
TATATATATACATATATACATATATATATATATATATATATATATATATATATATATATATATATATATATATAGAGAGAGAGAGAGAGAGAGAGAGAGAGAGAGAGATATGGATATATACATATATAGATTAATAAATCATACATATATCTACTTAAACCCATATGGACGTATATCTCACCGATTTACAGCACAGCAAAAACGACGCACTTATAAATACTACAATCTTTTCAATCCAAAATTTTAATACTAATAACAGAAGTTCCTTGGCACGAAAACAACACAACTCTACAAAAAACTATCGACCAACACATATATACTATTTTTTTTCCGTTTTCATAATAACCTTCACGGAGAAGAGAACAGACTGATAAGCAATAAGGCAAAGGCTGACATGACTAGGAATAGACCAAAAAGAAGTTGGATGACTGATCTCATCTCCTGAAATAAGAGACTAATTTAAGACCGGGAAGAGGAGCTGCTGGGTACTATCCTTGCTATATATGTCATGACTATCTTTTGTCACTATCATATTTGCTGACTGTCACTATTCTCTGACAGTTGCAAATAAAGAGATTCAAGTGAATAAAAAATTACACACTAATATTTTCTTAAACCTACATTTACGTTTCAAACATTTTTGTCCATAGCTTTGAAACTACTGTAGGAGTAAGTTCGCAGAAAGAATGAATTGTTATATTAATCAGGGAGTTGAAAAAACACAACTTCTTCGATAATTTATTATGTCCTAAATATAGAAATAAATAATCCAAGTTTGGGAATAAATTTTAGAGCATTAAGATATTGAGGAGTCTCCTTTCTATTTCTTGGTAGAATTAAAATTCCTAAACAAAAGAATTGCGACCCAAGCTGATCTTGGCCACTAATGGATGGAACCGCTGATCCCGAACATTTTAATATAGCCCTTCTTATTTAAATGAAGAGGGAGGATATTTTAATCCATCCGACCCTTATCTCGTTCTGGGATCATGGGATCGCATTATTTCAAATTATCTGTCATCTTCTTCTGGAATAAATGCTATAGAGTTTTGTATAGCCGAATACTACACCTTTCATTATGAAAAGAGCAAATAAAGTTTAATCTATTCAAAAATTTTATCTAACTTGATAGTTAACTAAAAAAAATTGAATTCATAAAAATTCTCGTACAAAGTTCATTTATTTAAAAAATAGTGATATAACATAATTATATAATATATTTAAATTTAAATTTTGAAGGCTGAAGAGGAGCTGGATGAGAGATCATCTTGCATAATTTCACACAATAATCAAGAAAGTGCCGCTGGGCATTACTCAGTTTCATGCAACAATATCTACTTTTTAGCCAGAAAATTCACTGGTTGTCAACACTGACAGGTGTGATTCAAAAATAAAGACCAAAAAAAATATATTTAATTAGAGAAGTATCCTCTCACGCTCACCCTATTTAATATTTTCACGCCGATATTACTATTCGGTTTTCACAGATTTATTGGCGTATTTTGACTCAAAAATCGGCTGGATGTAAGGTTTTCATTGTATCAAAGCCTCTACAGATAACACTTCGAACGCAGTTAAATTGGTCCTTTTGTACTTCATTACAACAATCCTTGTTAAATAAATGAATCGAAAGTTGTAGGGGTAAAACTACTTCCCTTCTCTTTTCCAAAAGTTTTAACATCTCTACGATATAAATGTTTTTAAGATTGCGGAAAATTGTTAAACATATTCGGTGTTGACTTCTTAGTTGCTCTCATGAAACTGCATCGAATGCGTTCAAACGAAATAGCGACATTATCGCTTTTACGCGGTTTCTGTTAAATAAGATTTCAAGGGTTTCCTGATTGGAAAGAAAAAAAAGGGAAGAGTTAATTTAAAAACCTTCTTGCGGATTTTTTCTTTCTACCAAAGTTATATGCGAGGGATTCCACTGAATCAGTAATTATTCTTATTCTTGCTGTTAGTCCAGCTTAACCTGCCACATACCATCTGGAAGAAGAACGTATAATGTTCTTTATTTTGGTATCTATTCTTTTGTGTGTGTGTGAATGTGTGTGTGCGTGTGTGTGTAGTTATATACATATATTCTTAATTTTCTTTCTTGTATGAGAGATTTTGTTATGTGGCAGATAATCTTTCAATTATAATTTACAAGTCAGCCATGAACAATCCTCGTTGGATTTAGACGTGAAAAGAAAATATAAATTGGTAGTAAATAATAAAACATTTGAAATAATTATGCTTAATAACCTAATAAATTAACCTTAATAAACCAGGCCTAATTAATTCTTATCCAAATCATTTTTTTTTTCGTAACGATTATCAGTTTTTAAAAGAAATAATGTACGTTACTGCACTAATCGAATTGAAACCTTGTTATAAAAATAAATTAAAATGGCATATTTCACGTATTTAAAAAAATCGTAACTCAGATTAAGAAAAAAATCTCAGTTTGTGCTTCCAAAAATAAAAGGGAATAAAAAAATATTGAATGAGTGTTTATTTTTAGATCAATTTTGTTTTTTTTAAATTTTCCAAAAATGTAAACCGTTTTGTGAACATTGGCCGCTAAAAGGTTAATAATAACATGATTATATTAAAACTCACAATAATGCCACTGAATTTGATATTGAGAACAAACAAATAATAAAAACTCAAAAACTGGGTACCTAACAACACACATTTATGGTCAAAACTGTTCGTAAGAGAATATGGAGGGATAGATGTTATAGTAAAGCTAGAGCAGAAAGTTTAGAAATTAAATTGGGTGTGCTTTAAAAACGTTTTAGGATGAAATTTATATTCGGCCAATTTGGTTTTACAAAAAATTGGCACACAGAGTACACACATTTATTCGTTTTGTGTGAAGCGTTGCCCTCATTAGGGTTTTTGTAGACTCAGAAAATAAACAGGTCCCTTGACCCAGATAATCTTTGGTCAACACATATATACTCATACTCCTAAAGTCTGAAAGCATAATATTTATCGAAGATTGTATCAGTACCATGGAAAGAAAACTCAGCGTGTTTCGATTGTACTTACCCTTCAATTTTATTCAATTAAAATCTATACAATATTTTATCGTTTAAATTACATTTCTTAATAATTTATAAAGGTATACAGAAATGGAGGAATATATGATGGGACTTGATATACGGGAAGAATGGGCCTTAGAGTAATCACAAAAAGGAAATATCTAGGTCAAAAGGAAACTCTCTACTTTAGGAGAAAAAAGAAAAAAAAAAGGAATAATTTAAGGCTTTTATCTTATTGTGTATCAACGGAATTACACGTTACGGTTTAAAGATGCTTGAAGTTGGAGTGACTATATTATTAATTTTATTTAATAATTTTACGAATGATATTAAATTTGAAGAATAGAAAAAAGTTCAATAAATTTAACCCCTCTTTAAATGAAAATCAAAGTAAGAACTTAGACGGTGTGGGAGGTCTTAAAACATTTGATGGCTCCATTTCACTGTGCGCCCTTCCGACCGGACCTAAATACATAAAAGAACCCCAGTTTTATTTGAATCGTGTTTCTAGACTCACCCTTCTTCATCCTTCAATTTCTTTATTTCGAAAAGTAAAGTTTTATAAATATTTAATTTATTTTTTTATTTTAAATGAATCTTTAATCTATTTTGTTTCAGGGTAAATGCATAAATGGGTATTTATTTCAAATCAATTTTTTTGGGATAGTTGTCTTCTATGGGGATTTGAATTAAAAGAGTAAAATCTCCTTACATGGCAGCCCTCCTAACAAAATAAATGCAAAAATGGTCAACTATATCGGAAAAATTGTTTTGTTTTTTTCTTTAATTATCTTGATGAAATATCATGGTCTTTATCATTATGCTTGGTGGATCAGTGTCAGTATCTGATATAAATTAAAAGAGTTAAATCTGAAAGTTGAAATTTATAATTGAGTATGATACTATAGAAACATCTTATGTGTTGAATTTTCAAATTTTTATCTGGACCCCTAACATAGATATTGCAGCTGGATAACTAAAAAAAAAATGTTAAAAGGAATATATAAGTTTACTTATAAAAGTGTAATTCTTTGACCGCACCCCCCGACCAACTTCTCCCTTTAAATATACATATACGGTCAACAAAATATTTTACTATTATTCCGATATAATTAAATTTTTTTTATACCTACATTTTTATACTATATTTTTTAGTTGAATCTAAAAGCCGAACTTTATAATGAAATTTGATTTTATAGACACCTTTTATAAGCTAAATTTTCTGCCCCCCTCCCCTCCCAACAGAAATATCGCAGTTGGAAAAGTAGAAAATACAAAATTTTCCTATAATTAATCACTTTTTATACTTATTTAGTTTTAAATTGTTGATGCCTTAGAGAGATCTTTTACGCACTGAATTTTCAAATTTTCATCCGATACCCCAAATGAAAATATTGCAACTGATAAAGTAGATACGGTTAAACAAAAAATTAAGAGGATGTAATTTTTAAAGGGTAAGTTACTTACCACTGATATTGAATATAAAGTAATTGTACTCATATTTTTATTATTACAAAAATAATGAGGGTGAGAAATTGTTAATTCTTTAAGAAATTGCCCTGCAAAAATTGAATTTTAATGTACAAGTGTTAATATTTGTGTACGCATGTACGTAATAATTGTACATAATCTGAAACATTTTAGCTAGGAAAGGTTGGTACTAAACTCAACCACCTATTTATAAAGTTTGGACAGGAATTTTTTTCCTCTTGTTGAGGAAAGCAAAAGCTTAAGGCTCAACAGAGTTGTTTTCATGTTGAAGAAAGCTGACACTCTCAGCAAGTCTGATACAACAATGCTGGCAAACTTCTAGCGTAAGAGTATAGTATATCATATTAAAATGTTATAACATTATTATAAGCAAATTATACGGAACAATAACATTTAAATTTAAAGGTACTTAACTTTTAGCCATCAGAATAATATAAAATTTTTCATGTATACTTCCTCTGTTCTCAATATTTATAAAGAAGAATAGACGAAAAGTTAGAAACAATAAGAGTACAAGATGAGATAAAGGGCTAAGGAGGGAGAAGGAACTGAGACAGATATAAACAACGCCATTAAGCCGTTCCTCAACAACAGATCCTAACTCCGCTCACCCTCCTGACGTTCCCTTAAGGATCTGTTACCCGTGTCCTTGTTCTTAAACGTCAGTATATATCAAACTAGATTTATATTGCGATCTGTATAATACTACATCCTATGGAGGCTTTTAATTTTTAAATTATACCTATTATCTCTATTTCTTCTCTGATTAAATTAAACTAAATTAGAGGGGTAAATTTTAGTAAAAAAAAAAAAGAGGGAAATACGAATGGGTGTATCCCTCGACCTAAGAAAATATTTTATATGAAAAAACCTACCACAATCTCTCCCCTGTAGTGTTTTAGATAAATAATGAATTTTAAAATTTTAAAAAAATCTGTTGAGGAGGGTGCAACACACAATTTTCACATATCCCCCTTCTTGGAATAATTTTTTTAAGTTTCCATTAAATAATAAATAAATAACAATACACCATCAGTGACGAAGAAAGGGCAGCCAGGTCAGAAAGAATGAAGACATTTTGGGAGCAGAAGAGGAATCCGAAAGCCAAATTTCTGACTAATATTCCGAAGACTTAAATGTATAAAGACTGATTAAAGTGATCCAATTTGGGCGTAAACTATGTAAAAAATATAAAAAAATTGAAACTATTAACTACAACAATAACTTAAGTTTATGCGTTTTTCGTCACTCTCCATTACCTTCGAGGACTTTATGCATTAGATATAAATTTTCAACCTGTGAAAGCATTTCTCCTTTAGGTGATTATCAAATTCTTTTATAGGGCAGGTTAGGAAATTGTAAAAAAGTGTAAAATCAAGGATATCAAGCAGTATTTCCGTTAAGTCAATTTCGGCGAAAAAGTTGTAAGATCCCAGGTATACCCATAACAAAAATACATAATTTTAGAATCGTACAAGTTTTCATTTTAGGGCCGGGCTGTTCGCACACAGACCATTTTGTGTGGCTTGGTTATTTGGGCTCAGGGGGCCTAAAACTAGGAATCGAAATTTTTCATGACTGTATATTTCATATATAAGTAAGTGAAAGTTTAAAAAAATTAATATTAAACAAATAAACTTTCGTCCTTTATATCTTCCTACTCGCCCTTCATTATTTGATGAATCCCTTACATAATTCTGCTCAACACTATTTTTACCCAAGTGATTAAAGTATACATTTAAATTTTTTTATAATTTTTATAATTTAAAAAAAATATAAATAAATTGAAAAAAAAAATCTTTACTAAATAATTTAATTTTGACATCATACCGTTTCGTTGCCGGATCCTGTTGATATGCAAATATTACACAGTATTATTTCCAAGGAACAATCTGTCCCAGAATAAAGGATTAATTTTTATTTATTCAATTGTACATGAAATTGAATTGTTTTAGTTAAACAGCAAAAACGCTTATTTTTTCCCACGTCCTGTATATTTTCAATTACAGTAGGGAACGGCTTACAACTTGTCTCTGGGTCGGTTTCCAGGAAGAGCTGACGGCCTTCGATAAACAAATAGAACTACAAATTAGAATTTCCTCAATTGATTAACTTTGAACCGAAGCGACTTTAGAAACAATTAGGTCATGAGAAGAGTAAATTGCCATGGATGGTGGATCAGTCAATCCAAGTTAGTTCTGTTAGTTCCGAGGAACTATTTGGGGCGCAATTGAATTTCTTAAATTGATCAGCTCCTTAACTGACAGAATTCAGTTCCTTTGGGCTTACCAAACGGCCTCTATAACGAAAGTGGGGATCACTAATAACTAGAAATTAGCCAAAATTGGGACGAGAATCAAGCTCCCATGTGATTTTTTTTTCTAAGATTCTACTTAAAAATTAAGGATTGTTTTTATATTTTATAAATATTATAATGTTTTATATATATATATATATATATATATATATATATATATATATATATAAACTATATATTATAATGATACTATTTATGTACATAATAATAAGTCAAACAGTGCTCGGAAATTTATTCAGTTCGTTCAATTTTGGAAAGATTACCACAAGGATGGATACTGGCTTATTTACAGTACATTGTAACTTACAACTTACATTGTAACTTTACTCCCTTTTTTTTCGGATCTTTTAAACTAAAACTTCGACGGAAACTGAGTAAATAAATCGTTTCCAGAAGGTGTCAAAATCCAAGTTCGGGAGGGGGAAGAAAATTGTATAGATACGGACTATTTGTATCCGTTACAAAATTCCTGGAAATACAAACAGGCAAATAAAATGTATGGCCACAGCTGACCGGCACAAATACGATGAGTTGACTAAGAAGGAGCTGGATGAGAGAGCTCCTTCGGTAACCTAAAATGACTAAAAAAAGCTAGGAAAGAGGTGCTGTTCAATTCTGCAAAAATATTTTTAGTAGTCAGACAAATAGTCAAATGATAAAAGGTGGTAAAATATATCTAAAAAAAAAAGAATAAAATTTGTATTTCTTCAATAACATTAATGTATAAAATAAAATGATCCAAGACAATAAAAAATTTTCGATCTTGACTCATATCATAATTTCCAAAATGCTGATGTAATATTCGTATAAATAAAATCAAGAGGATTACTTTTCTTAAGCATATTCCGTAAAATTCGATTAATCAAATAAAAAAACCCAACATTAATCTGACAAAAGTTCTTCGTATATTTAATAGGAACTTTAAAAAATAAAATCACACTAAACCAACAAATCAGACCAATATACATCCAACTTAGATAATTTACGAAATTGAAACCAGGACTGAGTTTATGAACCTTTTTTGTATTAGTTTTTTTTTTCAGAAGATGAGTAAGATGATTAATTGTGAAAACATCTTAAATAAGTCTGGCACTATTAATTATGAATGGTGTCGGAATTAAGACCCTTTAGTAAAGGAAGGGGTGAAACAAAAAGAAGAGGGGGCCTTAGCCAATGCTCTCTTCATTCGTTATTCAAGCTCCTTTGGAATTTGTTTCTTCTTTTCCGTAGGATAAGTCCTCTTGACTTCTTTTTTTTTAATGGATGAAGCCCAATCATCTATTTGTTTAAATATAATAAATCCCACAAAATGTCTGTCTTTCAGATACTGGAATATCTGTCGCACGAATTATATGATGAAAAGAAAATAGATAAAAATTCTATGTTAAAATGCCTGGAAAAATTTAGCATAGGCTCTATAATCCATAGGCTCTTTAATCTAAGTTATTGAAGGTTAGTTGTTTTTAAGCACGGTAATGCGTTTTCAGGGTAAGTGCGTCATCGTATTGTTAAATCCAAACTCTCAACTGGTAAATCCAAGTCCGTTATTAGTTCTACTAAATTAAATTATCAATCTCATTAAAATGGACGTGATTGAAACGTGGTTTTGAATCTAATACTTAAGCTTAATCGTCTAAAGAACATTTTTTAAAAAAAGGGAGAAAAACCTAGCTTCTAAAATAAATATTTTACAGTAATTTAAAGTCAAACTTTGTAATATATTGTGCGCGCTTACAAATTAAGTTACATATTGTTCAGCTGAAAGAAAGAAAGAAGAGATAGAAATGCTTTATTAACAGCAATGCTGCTTAAATACATTAAGGTTTCTATACATACAGCATATTCATCAATCCAATGCTAGACATTATATATATATATATATATATATATATATATATATATATATATATATATAACATTTTTTTTAAAATATTTTAACTCTAAATACATTATCCTCATCGCTATATTACCATATTATATCTATTCTTCTCCTTCCCCCTTTTGTATGCTGTAAACCTTCTATCATTCCATTATCTATCCCTTACTTCTCTTTTCTAGTGACCCTCAACTATTACTTGAAATAACGTTTTTTTTTTTTGTTTTTTTTTTGTTAAAAACAAATAGCCAATAAAACAAACTACTTAAAAATTAATCAAATGTTCACATTTTAGACACGCACACCTAAGCATCAAATAAATAAATTAAAACAATAAATAAAATTTTCTTTAAAAAAGTAATATCAGCTGAAGGTATACTCCGGGTTCGGTGAAATCTGCTGGGACAAATACTGTCTCTCTTAAATAAACATCTTGCAGTTGAGCTTCTGACCCCATCACTGCATTGTATAACTATTTCTCTAGAAACTCACAATTCATAGATTTTAGAGGTACATTTTTGTATTGGTGATTAAGGTAGTCTGCACACGAGTTGTAGAATCGTCAAGGATAAGACATTATATAGTATGCCTGGTCATTTTAGCAAAGGTAAATTATAGAACCGTAAAGAGGGCGTCAACCAATAATCGAGTGTAAGAAGCGCAGTCGTCTCATTGTCGCTTTTCAATGTTATGCAGCGCAGTACTCATGTCCAACCACCGCTCGTTTTGCTGGTTCCATACGCATTTATAATGAGCTAAATTTGAGTCTACAGCGACATTATCTGGATATCTTCAGAGTGAAAGACAAGATTGAAGCAATAATTAAAAAAAAAAAAATTAAATCTGGGCCTAACGAGTAAAATGGGGAAGAAAAAACCTTTACGAACTTTACTATTCCAGAAACGTTTTAAGGATCTAGTTGTGAAGAATTATCTGAAAAAATGAAAGTTGAAATATCAGAGTATCTTATAACCTTAGTAGTCTTATGTCCTGGACTGAAATAAAACTTTTCGCTATTGGCTATTCCTGAAAGTCCCTTTGCAATAAACTTAGTTAAGCCAAACTATATTTCTTAAGGATAATTTTATCTACTTTATGATGGTGCAATCGGAACTCAATTACCTTCAATATTGTTTGAGTGATCGCTTCCAATTCTACAAAGAACGTGACTTACTTAAAAAACTAAAAAAAACAACTGAATTTTCCTTCTTTTGTTGTCAAATCTAACCATGGGTACATATGAATTTTTTTTTTTGTCATGAGGTCTACTTTCAGTTCTTAAATATTTCCAGTGACGTACGGGACCTCGTACATAGTTCAGCGGCAAAATTTGATTTTTCGGTGTTTTTTTTTTTTACCTAAAATCAGTAATAACTTCTAAACTATTGACTATGTATCGTCATGAGAGTGGTCTCATTCGATTCAGAAACAAAAAGACTATCAGAAATAATAAATTATAAATTATGTTAAATATAAATTATTTTGCCGCTCCCTGGTGCGACCCATGCAGAGGAGGCTTTACCTCCAAATTTGGGCGGACTCTTCAGTTTTCGATTCCTATTATCAAGATGAAGCTATGGCCAAAGTTATGAATCTAAAAACTTCGTTGATTATTTGATCGATTCGGGCTTGTTTTTCCAGTACAAATGGTGATTAGAGCAATTTTTACTGACAGTGGATCTCCGTAACCGTTGATTTTAACAAGAAAGTGTACGGAATAATTTTACTTATCAGTTACTTCAAAGTACTCTAATTTTCTATTAAATAATTATTGCAATAAACCTCTTAGTTTTTGAGATATTCACAAAAAAATGAACATGAATTAGTTTTCTATCCTTCTACCTTCTCTCCCCCTCCCTCCCACCAAAATCCGACGCGGAAAACCCCGAGACTATTTTTCTGTTATTACTGGAAAGGAAATGAACAATTTATTACCAGTTTTGAGATTTCAGTTTTTTTTTTATTTAATTATTTTTTTTTTTTTAATAACTAAGACAAGAATTGTCGGGATGAGGAGAGTCAAACATCTCTCACGCATGGCATGAGCAAGGGTCCGTGTGCGGACTATCGATGCTAAGGAATTCATACACTATTGTATAACCAATAGCATACCAAATATTAAATAGGGCACCGATGATTATTTCTTTCCATCACAATACGATTGAATTTTGCGTTTATATTATAATAAATAAATCAATTTCAAATCAAAAGAAGTTTAAAAAACAAAAGGAAACTTTCTTGTAATGAACGGCGTCAGAGGTCTTCTATTTTGAAATGCTTTTCAGTTTTGCAGACTTTGTATTCCAAAGCGCCTAAACTCTATAGGCAATGGATGGAACATCAATCCGATTTTGGTCTATTATTTTCAATAATGAACCTTTATAATCGACTAAGAAAAAAAATTATGATTCATTTAGCTTATTATCATGCTCTAGTATGTTTTTTTATTTTATGATAATAACGCCTCCAAATGATATAAGCATTTTGTTCAATAATCTCAGCTAAAAAGAAATTGAAAATACTATAATTTTATAATTTTTAAAATAATACTTCAGAAGGTAACTGGACTTAAACAATAAATATTATTTAAAATACTGTTACATACCTTCAAAATTTACAATATTGATAGTAAAAAGGTCAATTTGCGTGACTCCCAAAAAAATTGAAAATTATTTCGTTGTTTAAAACGTTTCCTCTCGACTTCCTTCGTTCTATGGCAAATGTGCATAAATTTTGGATGATGGTCGACGAGATTTTTAATTACTTAAAACATTAAAATTAGTTCTTAAAAATCTCAGAAAAATAGTTTAAAATTTTCTTTGCGTCTCTATTAAATATTTAAAATCAAAAGATCAAATGTAATAGTTCTTATTAAACAGCATTAATGTATAATAAAATAATAATATAACATAACTAAGAATGTCTTGTAGTTAGGAAAAAAAATGTAAAAAGGACTATTAATTGAAAAAACAATGTAAATCGTTTAAATGTGTATACATTCGCTACCGAATAGACAAGGTTCCAAGAATTCTGAAAAGCTTTCCTGAAAGACTTCTAAGGTCAGGAACAGAGTTCAATTAACCTGCTGTAGATTATTGAGGTTGTTCATAAATAAAGAAGTAGCAGCGCTGTCAAGAAAACTGACACAATTTCGCTGACCACTATACGCCTCTATCTACAAACGGTTATCATGACAGTGACTCATTCAGTATGATTTCTCTACATTTATTTTTATTTTTATTAAATAAAAGATGCTGATCCATGGATGATTTCTAATTTAAGTAAATGACTTTTTACAAAAACATTAAATCTGAGAGCAGGAATTATTTTTTTCATTAATTTAGTAGACTTATATTTCAGTACAGTTTTAACTTTATATTTTTTTAACGTGTCTTGAATCATATAGATTAAACAAAGTCTTTATTCTCGACTATCAAATGGAATTTCTAAGCAATATTTTCTCGAAAATAATATACTTTTACACAGTATCGAAGATCATCGGAGAGGGTTGAGGGTGCATTTGAAACCGTTTCATAACCCTAGAACACGATTGTGGGAGTTTCGGGGATGTCATATATATATATATATATATATATATATATATATTTTTTTTTTTTTTTTCTATCATGTTTTATAAGGCATATTTTACGAATCATGGATCATACATTTTATAATAGATAATAATTTTATCAACTACTCACAAAATCAAATATTTTTAAGCATTGATAACTCTGCTCATCATGTTTCATTGACACACACTGTAGCGTTAACCCTGGTAAATTTTAAGTAGTAGTCTCTTGAAATGAAATGTAAATAAAAAAATAAACTTTAGGGGGACTTTTAGTCGCATCCGAATAATAAAAAATGTACAGTACCAACTGCATTTGTAGCTGTTCACGAATTTTATGGTCGCTCCTAAGCCAGCTATGGAAATTTTAAGAATCAAGTGCTTCAAATTATTGTTAGAATGAATATATAGATGATCTTATCCTTCAGACTAGGATTTGTCTTATCCCGGCCAAACTAAAAAACAGACTACGGACCTGGAATGCCTGGAAAAGTCTGAAAATTTTATTTAAAAAAATAAATAGCCAAAATCAAAGAATTTTACAAGCTAATATACGCGAACGCGAATATTCTTATATGAATCAGAATCATTATTTGTTACAACGAGTTTACATAACAGTGAAATATGTACAAATGTACATATGAAACTTCGATGTACACATGAAAATCGATGAACACACCGTAATAAGTTAGTTACGGTGTGTTCATCGCTTTTTCACGAACTCACAACTTGGTTCCTCTATGGTTATAACAATTTATAAACCTTATAATATTCACACAGCATAAGTTGGTCAGTGTTTTTGTTTTCTGTTATTGTATCCACCTGGCTGAGTTTTTTTTTTTAAACTGATCTTTATTAAAATCCTTTTATTTAACATAATTATATTAAATATAAGGATTTTAATAAACATCAGTTTAAAAAAAAAAAAATAGTCAGGAACGTAATCCCTTTAACCTATTTCATGTAAGAAGAGAAAAAATAATATCTATCCAACGAAAGTTAATTGTAAGCGAGCTTATAAAGAAATAGTTTTTGTCGATTGTTATCTCTTAATATTTTTGAAAATGAAGATTAGTAAAATAAGAAATATTTATGTATAAATATCATTTATATATATATATATATATATATATATATATATATATATAAATATATATATATATCATATTTATATATATATAATTAAGAATTTTGCAAAAATTCTTTGGAAAATCAGGTAAAGCCAAGGAATTCCATAAAAGAGTTTTGGTAGACACTCTGTTTATTTTTAAGATGTTTATATTATAAATCATAAATGATTTTGTATAACGTTTATAAATTTAACTCATTTATAGTTTGAAAAGAGAGGAAGAACCAATAATCAGAAAAACAAAATCTGATCTTGGTCTTTATTAAAATACTGCTTTTATAATGACCTATAACGCAGTATTAAGAATTACTCGGCCCAAGAGAGCTAACAGGCTAGACACCCGTGTCCTAGACTATATTATAATAGTTATATTCTTGACAACGAACAAATGTTTTTGGATGTATCTCATAGCGGATATTTTCTCTTAAAATTTTAACCTGTGTCAAAAAGGCTACAATGGTTACTTTTTGATCTTTCTAAATGTTCGTACTACGTTACTTCTCAAAACCGACGATTGACTATACATTCATTCAAAATGTTTTCTCGATTGTACATTTGCCGGTATACAATATGCTGTACAGCGAACAAAGATACTACAAGCTGATCTGAGGACAAAGGGACAGTCTCGCTTGGCCCTTTAAGGGCAGCCCCTTGGTATATAGCTGCTCGGTAATAGCCTTCCACCCTTTCTTATATAATCTGTCTCCGCTTTAATAATGTTTTATAACTTAGACAAAAAAAAAAATAATAAGTTCCAGAGTAAACTCCCTTGACAGGCCGGCAGTCAATGCCAATGACCTCTCTGACCCCTTTCAAACTTTCTTTTTTTGCATTTTTATTTTAAATATGCGAGCTGTAATGAAGAAAGGAGATTTAAAAGTAAGCGAAGTTAAATTATTTTGTACAGAAAGGACCGGATTATTAAAATCTTGAATCTTTTTACTTAGTTGCCACTTCTTTTTTCTTACTTCAATATTTAATGAGGAAAATACTTGACACGAAAATTTACTAGAGCAAGAAGTATGCATTTTGTAATAAGAGCTGACTTGAAACCTGCAACTTTTTCAAAGGGAAATCTGAGTATTGAAGTATTGGGCCAGGTTTAATATCATTTAGTGAACAATTCTATTTGTTTTAGAGTGTTGAAAATTAATTATATGCATATACACACACATATATATACATATATATATATATATATATATATATATATATATATATATATATATATATATATACATATTATGTGTGTGTGTGTGTGTGTAAAGATCGAGGTATTTATACATTTAGAAAGAAACAAATATTTACCAAATTCTAGAGTAGAAGAATAGAGTGAGTATTTGAAAGATGAGAGAACCAATTAGAAGAAGTGCCTAGATTTAAGTAATAGAGAGCAACTTCTTCAGAGGTAAATGATGTCTAAAAAGAAGAAGAAAGACTGAGTGGAGGCAACAGGTGTTTCAGGCTCTCAAGAGAATAATTCAAAATAAAAGGCTACTTGGCAGCATAATTATAAGATAAACAAATATTTATGGGTTCCGTGGTAACGTATGGTAATAAAACATTGACGATGAAGAGGGAAGTCAGATACTGGTAGAATAATTGAGGAAGGGAAGTATTCCGCAAGCTATAAAAATCATTATCTTGTAATGCAGAGGAATGGAAAAAGATGATTCCCAAAGACGTCTATGGATCTCTAACAAAGAAAAATGGAAGTCGACAGAGCGCTGTGCATCAGAAAATTGAGAAAAGTGACCGGTGAGAAGAACAGTGTATTGAGCAAGAAACCTAGGTCCTGGTTGATCATAGAGCCAATGGAAGAATGAAAAGATGAACCACATGCTAATAAAGTACATTATCTAAGATGCCTATATTAATATTTAAAACTCCTGCAAATTCTTTTTCGTTCAAGTATTACTAATATGATTCACTTAATTAATTATTAATGTAGACTTGGACCAAGCCTGACCTAATCCAAGGGTTCCCTTCCGAAATTTTTTTTTTATTTTCAATTCCCTCTCAGCCTTCGATACAGCTACCTCTGAGCTAGTTTCATTCTAGATCTAACCGTTTTTACTTGTCCATATTATGTTCTCAATGAAAATCTATACCATGACCTTCACATTCCTTAAGCCCTTGGCACATTATCAACATTTAACCTAAACCTTTCCAATCGTCCTATTCCATTGGCTCAATCCTTGTCCAGCTTTATTTATCCCTACAATCAACCTCGAATGTTGAACCGGCATTGGCCACTAGATCTATTGTAAAATGTACATGACGCGGTGATAGAGTTGTGCTGAGATCTCATAGATTCCTGCTTAAACCCTCTCGCACAAGGAAGTGGGTTAGGGAGTCCTCAGGCCAAGTGAAAATATCGTATAACTATGGGACGCTCTTAGGGTTTTTATTTTATTATTAATCCTATATCTGTATACCAGAGCTAAACTGTCTAAGGAACATTTTCAAAGTTTTACAGAAGAATAAATATAAGTTTTAAATTACAGCACTGCTTGTTGTGGATAGTGGTCAACTTTTATATTTGAAGTGTTGCATATTATATTAACATTTCAGTTTATTTATTATACGTATACTCGAAAAATATGGCCAGAATAATGTAAATTTAATTTAAAAATAACTGACGTACAGATATTTTAGTTGTTCAGAACTGCCCTGATAAAGAACTACAAAGTAGGCCGAAACGTTGGCACAAGATAAAAAAAATAAGTTTTACTTATCAGTGTGTTTTTATTCATTGACTGCACCTTCCGGCCAGCTTCTCCATAAATTGCAACTATACCTAAACCAATACAGATATACTAGTTTTATATTATTATTGCCTAGAACAAAGCATTGCATCTGTACCCAAGAATAACTGAGTTAAATGTACAAATAATTTGTTCTTAACCGAAAAATAAAACTTTAAACAAATCTATCTTATCAGTAAAAAGGGTTACGACAGAAATGATATATTACTCTTGGTATATAAAATAAACACATCTACACATCATGAAAATTGTTTTATACGTGCAAAAAATATATTTCAGGGTTCAACCACAAGGACAATACACAAGATACCCTCTCCTGTATATGTCACTTCCATTTTGAAGTAATCCTCAATAGACCATTCGGTAAAACTGACAGGGTATAGGGGTGTCGATATTAATCCATATAGGACGGAGTGAGGCGGGTGGAACGGATTAGGGAAGGCACAAGTTCACGGGTGGCCGGCCAATGGGTAGTCCCCACCGCTCCTCTACCCTGGCTTAAAATATCCCACGGCTCTTCTTTTCTGTTGTCTCTCTGGGCCAACATTTAGTGGGCTCAAGGGTATCATGGTGCTTCTTTTCGGCGCACAAAATGTGGAGAGGTTTACATTAAATTATACATTAACTCACTGATTGAAATGAGAATGAAAAAGAATACTCTGACTCATGGCTACACTATTTACATTATATATATATATATATATATATATATATATATATACACTAACATAATAACATAAACATAAACATAACATATTAACATATAAACGTTCCATTATTAATTAAACCAATATCCAATGTGTATATAATAAGTGTGAGAGAGAACAAGAGAGTGAGAGAGAGAGAGAGAGAGAGAGAGAGAGAGAGAGAGAGAGAGAGAGAGAGAGAGAGAGAGAGAGAGAGAGAGAGAGAGAGAGAGAGAGAGAGAGAGAGAGAGAGAGACAGACAGAGAAAGTAAGAGCGTTAATGCAATTTTTCAACATGTCATTAACACATATCGTCCTTGTATTTCTAACTATCGAATATAAAAACATGCGACTTTCATAATGGTCCTTTTGAAACGAAATAGATAGTTCAGTCACAAATTCTGATAAAGTTCTGAATTCTTAACCATCAAATGTTGACTCCTTCTGTCTTTTCGGGGTTTAGTATTCGAGACTTAATCACAATGCGTGCCAGAACTATTTCGTTATTAAGTGATCAATATGAAAGTATTTTTCATATTCGATATTTGGACGTTTTTATCAAAAGTCAAAATATCCACTTTTGGAAATTTATTGTAAAAAAAGTTATGTGGCATCTAATAGATAGAAAAAAAAAATTATGGAAAATTTTGATGTGTGACACCTATTTGACAGGGGATACTTTGTGATTCCAAATTACCTGAATAATTTTTAGATTTAAAAAATCTTTATTTTCGTGAAGTGGATTTATTAACTTTTGATAGAATACTATTCATATATTTATATGCGAACTTTCTCATGGCATAACGCGTAATAAAATTAATTAATAATAAGCGATTTTTACCTTTTGCTTGTTAATAATTAGTATTTATCTAAATAACCATTCGAGACGAAGCCTACTACTGTGATTATATTAACAGCCACTTAATGCCACAGACAAAGTGGCTTATCTGAGACTTATTTTTCAAGGAAGAATACACTGAACCTACATGACAAGAAAGCGAAAACGCCCGAATTATTATACTGCACCTCAGATAGAAACTTTCAATCTTATTTACGAGAACCAATCTGGAATTATTGATGCTAAGCAACGCACCACCTTAAAAGATTCACTTTCGGAAAGTACAAACATTGCAGTTTTAATGGTTAGATTGATAATGGATTCTCTGCCTTACCTTTCTAAAGAGTCCTTACTTTCTTATTGCCACGAATCATATAGTCAGAAATTACAAATGGCTTCACAACAATTGACATGGACACATGAAAAGATTCGTAGAAAAAATCTGGAGACAACTGACATAGCTGATCATGCATAGCGAAGGCTCAAAATAAGTTGTATGGGTGACATTTCTAAAATTAATAGTTTTAGTTAGTTGAAGGTCAAGAGAATGTACCGCTGCTTGATTTGTCCTTCCTAAATGCTCACATGACAGGTTATTTTATCAAATTTCATTCTTAAATTGAATTATTTTTGAGCAGGTGAGGGTTTTATTTAAATGTGAAAAATAATTATTTAAAACTGTTTTAACAAAGTACTGTTTATACCCGTTTAGAATAAAGAAACAATTATGCAAGTCTTTGAGATTAGGCAGCCAACAGAGGGAGTAAGTGGCCAAAGGAGCACTAGCCGTTTACAATTTGAGGTCCGATGTGGCCGACTGAATATTCAGTGGGAGGGGAACACTTCTCCCTAAGCCCCCTCGCAAATTATCATCTCTGTTTACTTTGAGAAGTCCGGACCGCTTGGAATTTCTCCTACTGTCATAATTCAGACGGGATTCGCTCCCTAACCGCTTTGCTACGTTGTGTTTTTGAAATTAAACTTAGTGAAAACATACATTTTTAATATATTTTAAGAGATTAGAAAAGAAAATTTGTTTATAGTTATTGCTACTACAACCTTTGACGGACTTTTGATTCGAAACTTGGTAAGAATGTACTTTTTTTTTTGTTTTTTAATAACGGTTATTCAATGTGGTCAGCATATGTCCTCAATCACTAGATTTTTACGTCTAACACATTGATGGATAAGTTCCCACTTTATATACCATAATGTGTTCGTTAACGTTTAAAATGTTTGGTGAGGATGTATCTCCTTGCAGACATATCAGGGTACTATTGTATCAGTTAAGCACAGGTCCCAATAGGCAATAGGTTTAAGTTAATAGGAATGTATGAGTGTTCGATTTATAAGTTTTTATGTTGAATGTCTAGCAAAAGTTAGTATATTTGTCTTAGTCTTAGGTATAGATTTTTACGTTTATCTTAATATGTTTGTCGCATCCATTTGTCTATCCAATGTAAGAACCAGGAACCATTCTATACCTTTTGCCTAATTTAAACATTTTAAAAGTCAATTAGAGAGCAAATTATGTAAAATTCAGCAAATTCAGAAACAGTAAAAGTAGCGTCTTGGTTCACAAACAATCCTGAGAATTGTGCGAGACATGAAGATTTCTTACGGTGCTGTAAAGACTTGGTTAAATTTTACTAGCATCCAACGTCATCAGAAGCAAATGATACAAATTATATTATGAAAAGAAATGGATCTTGTTCATTATGTAACAAATAATTGTGATAGAAGTAAAATTTTATCGGAATCCACCCTTCCTGGTTATTAGGGAGCTCTAATTTAAAATGATATAAATAGTTTAACCTACTAATGGCACTGGAAATCTTAATGCCCTATTAATCTATTCTTAATTGTCACTCAATTCTTCTGTTACTGTGGGAAGCATGTTATGTTTAGTTCTGGTGTCAATGTGCAATGTGAAACATGTTAGTGTTGTACAATATTACATGTGTAACAGAAGATTGGTTCCGGAAGGTCTGGATCAGAGTCTACGAGTATAAACTTTATGCCCCAATGGTTAATCTGGTTAGGATAACTTTTCCTTTCTACTTATTCCTAAACAGGTTTTCCAATTCAGGATGTCTTTTTTTTTTTACTTCCTGTAATTTATAACGTGAAAATATCCATTTCATTCTCTACTTGTTCATCATAGCGTTCTTAGAAAGTCGCTTCCAATTCCAGCTGTTCTAAAGTGTATAGTAGCCATGGTTTTTTTGATTCTTGTACTGTTTGCTTCTTCGTCAGCAGCGTGTAATGACAACGGTACAAGTGTCTGTAAATTAAAATACAAGTTAAACTACAGGTTATCAGTAATTTTTGTAAAAATTTACTGTTTGATGATACATCAGCCATTCCTGCAAAAAAATTAATGAGTTAATTTTATGATGAGTTTAATGAGTTAATCTCCGTTGCAAGGAGATGAATTTCATCCATCGACTTTATTAGCAGCAAAGTTTGGTACTTTGTAAATAATTCTCCTAATTGTATACTGCTGAGTTTTGGTAAAATTAATTTAAGAATAACTGTTTCACTTACCATGGCACATTTAACTTCATCGTCGGTTTTGGAGCCTTCCATAACCTTTATCGAACAATGAATACAATTTTGATTAGACTCTAAAAAAAGATCTTGCACCAACGATCTTCTAAATTTATGTATTTTATTGATAGTTTAGTGCCAATATTTATAAATGTCGTATTCCCTGGATAGAACAATGAGCGATTTATTAGTAGAATATTTTTTAACTATAAGTTGAAAGGAAGTAAACTTTATGTTCAAGTTATGCAAAAGTGTGTAAATTCTTCTTTTAATGTCAACTGGATATGTTGCATGGTCTGTGTTGGATACGTTAAGGATGTGTATGGTAGGGTCTAGTAAGTCCTTCCTTATGTAGGGCTTGGTCTTCTACTTTCTGCATGCAAGCTCTCGACAGATGAAAATCTCACAGTATTTTGGGACTGTTAAAAACGGTGTATATTAATTTCAGGGTTGATACAGAAGCAGAGCTATAAACAACTCTGCAATGGTCAATCTTGCTTCAGATTAACGTTCTACAGATTTTGATGAATGTTTTTCCGTCAAAACCAAAGTCACACTAGATTCAACTTTTAAAATGTGTATCAGCTTTAAACTGTATGTTTTTAACGTTTGTAAATACTTTTCCCATCTTTCCTTGTAAAGGCAGGATTGGGTTTTCGATGCATTTCCTTTTTCTACAGAAATGGACCCATTTTGACTTGGCAATTTGAGAAGCTTTAGCCTTTGAGAGAAGCCTATTTTTCTAATTTTACCAAAAGATTTTTTTTTTTTTTTTGCATTGTATAAATTAAACGTTTAATGTTTAACATTGTACCAATGTTAATTAAGATTAGTGAAATCTTCAGCAAATAGTGTACAACTTTTAGGTTCTTATTATTTGACAATATCATCGCAATAAAAAAAAATAAAAATGTTACACTAAATACTGACCCTCGAGAGATGGTATTTTCTATTGCAAATTGCATTATTAATAAAATATTTTTCATAAAGAAATGATCATTACCAAAGGTAAATAAACAAGATCTAGATGAGAGGTATCTGTTGCTAATGAAGGCCGAATAATAGGAAACTCAATACGGCTCTCTCGAGGAACGCTTCTTCTGACCTTCGGCACCTCCTAAGTTCAACCTAACCCTGTCTGATGTTGGTATATTACAACTTCCTGATGTAATATAATTTATTACAATTCATAATAATAGATTATAAAAAAGTTAAAGAATGATTAGGCATAGCTTAAAGTAGTTATCACCAGAAATTTCTGTTGAATAATAGGCACTTTAAGTGATCTAGCAAAAACTTGCTTTCCTTATATGGTAAACTATTTGCGAAAACAAATATCGATTGATATTTTAGCGGGAAGTTCTTGATAAACTATCGGTGGGCACAATCACGTATAACAAAAATATCGGACAAAGGCTGTGCCTAATACACACCTGCGGCGTTTAAAGGATTACAATTACTTTGAGTCCAAGTAATTAGAAAAAAAAATGCAAGGAAGTGTATATAATTATAAAACTGGAATCTCGTGAATGAAGATCCAGTCATATGTTGCGATGATGTCATCAACTCAACACTCAAAATCGGTAAACTTTTCTGTACTTCGGCCTTAAGTCCAAATCAAAAAATAATTTTTGCTAACTCTAATGTAACATTTTTACTATAAAATGATACCAATCCTTGCTTTCTAGCATTTATAGAAACGGAGCTATGAGCGTTTACAAATGACACCAAAATTTTCTTAAAATTTTTTCTGACACACACCAGACGGAGGACTAATATTAAGATTGAGATTCCTTATAATATAAAATTGAGACAGATATGCTTGATTTTCATCTGCTGGAACTCAAGTTATGGTTATTATGCTGGACTGCTTAAAAGTCATATAATTTTTCTACGAACGTTAATATTCATAACGATTTGGAACAAAAGCCAGCCGGGCCTGAAATTTATTCTACTAATTTACACTTAGTAACGATTAACTAACATATGAACTACAAATTAACTATGGCCCGCTGACATACAGCCAGAAGAAATTATCATAGACTACATGCCAGACAAATGGATGAAAAGAAGCTTTGTAAGGGATCTCCTTGGGTGATAAAAAAATTTATTGAACCAGAAATAGGTGCCCCGGGTGTTTTTCTTCCTTGCGCCTCTTGTGTAATTCCATTTTATATTTTAAAATAAAGAAAAAAAAAATAAATTGAGAATCGAATATTTACTTAATATTTTTGGAGAGTGGCGTCGGCTCTAGCTTGACTAAATCAATATCCATTGTTAATTTTACTATTTTCCGAATGTGCCGAAGAGGCGTGCTTACTTTTCTTTAACTTAGGGAAAACTTTTACTTTTCCCAAACTTGCGTCACTCCCCGGTCTTAGCCCTCCTCCAAACTCTAGAACCACTTTGGTTCATATATTCTTTTCAACGACTGTTTGCAGCCAAGTCTCCAGAGGAAATCCTTACAAACGGCACACATCGTAGATTTGCATGTGTTATCTAGCCAGGCGTTCAACTTTCCAAAATTGGCTTGAGAAGTTTGTTGTTGCTATTATTATTCATTGAATAAATATAAAATGTTTCAAACCAGTTTTTTTCAGATTATGAAATTAACAATTGACAACAATGAACAATTAAGAATTAACAACAAGTTTTTTCTTTTTATGTACCGCTAAAAAAGTAAGAGTCTGTTCTTGTACCTCTTATGGATTTACCAAACTATCATAACAGATTATTTATTCTTAGTCTAATTTTCTTTGGATATGATTTTTAAAAAAGTTAATAAAATTAGCACATTCATTAAGGATCAGTTGGCCGTTCACAAAATGATACGCTTCGTTTCCGTCTCGAAAATAGGTCGTTCAAATGAGTTGAGAAGCGATAAAAATACTTTATTGGACAGGATTACTAAAGAGAAAAGAAATGATTTCATTAAAAAGGGCGAGGTTTACTGATTTCTAGGAAATAATTGCCAAATCAGATTACAATAGGTATTTTAATGAGTGATGATTTTAGTGCTTATAATTTACACTTCAACCGTCTTATTTTTAAAGCACGAGGGAGACGCCTCAACTTAAATTAGCAGCCTTCCCAGAGGAAAAGGGGAAACTGTTCTTTATGCTATACTAATTTACCTGTAGGTACTTTTCATTTTATTACAATTTGTCGAATACTAAGGGAATTCAGAGTATCATTAAACGGCATACTTAACTGAAATCCTAAAATTCTTTTGGCGGGAAGTTTTTGCATCTATCTTTGTCTCCTACGTGTTACTTGACTCCGGACTGGTTCCGACCTGCTTTTCGTACCACTTTTTCGCCTCCACACCTTCCTCGGCCATCCCCGCATTCGCTGGTTCTGGGGGCTCCCTTCCGGGCTCTATAAGGTAATATTGGTGTGGTCTTTCCTGAGGGTGTGCTCTAGCCATCTCAATTTTCGAAGCTTTATTACCTTGTCGATTAGATTTTTCTTGATTAATTTCCAGAGCTCGATATTGGAAATAGCTACGGACTACCACATTCACAATATATTTCGGAGATACCTACTAATAAAAGTGCAGTTTTGCGAAACAACAATTAAATATTTAAGAAAATATTTTAAAAAAATGAAAGAGGGCTATAAAACAAAAATCTATATTTTTTATTTAAAAATTACAGTAAATTATAGTTATTAAATTGTAAGAGAATTTAATTTGTACGAAGCCTGCAAGAGGAATTTTGAAACAACTTACTGTAATTGAGTTATGACCTTCCTTTTGGAATCGATTACTTGCGGCCGCAAATTGAAACCCAGAAGTTAAAGTAGTTAGGATTTAGCTCTCCCCAGTTGATCCTTTTCTATTAAACCTATAAAGGTCGGTACTTGGCGTCTAATACAGAGGAACTTAGGGCAAAATTAGATCTTTCATAGTACCTGTTATTATGCCAAATTTGAATTTCGATTATGGTGCTTTGGAATAGAACAGAAAAATATATATCTGGCAACCAAAAAATATAAAATACACCATATAGAAAAAAAAAGGTATGTAGAATAATATGTGCACCTCGAAGAGTATTTATGAAAATCTTTAAAAAATAAATGCAATATCGTTGCCCAAAAAAAAAAAATAAAATAAAACTAATGGACATATATTGATAAATGTTTATTTATGCATGATTAGTAGAAATTTAAAACTGAAAACCTATATATACTTGGTCCGTTTCTTTTAATGCCCATTTTCTATATTTTTTCCAATTGTAATATAAAGCATCTTCTAATTTTTTAATTTATAAAATCATAATTATATACCTGAAATCGTATTGATTATTCTGTTCATTTATACGTATATACATACATCTCGCAAATCATGGAGGATCTTGGTTCCAGTCCATGGTAAGAACGCACTGCTCCTAGACCAACAGTTGTGCAAGGAGGTTATCTGGCCAGGATCAGTACCCACTTTATAAAGGCTGGGAGTGCCTTAGAAAGATCTCGAGACCCCAGAGTCGATTCAAGGCTGCTAAAACAGAATAAATAATTATAGGCACAGCAGGACTCTAACCGGATTAATTATACCACTTTAATTATACTCAGTGAAATGGGAGGTATAAAAATCTACTCCGAGTGTATTTATCAAAGTCCGTGTGCATTAATTTATTATTTTCGTCGTTTAAGATGTATAAAAATAGAGGATGAACCCCATCACCTCGTGAATGGTCATAAATACTTGCCTTATAAATACTAAAACTATATAAAGATAACAATAACAACAACAGCTAACAACTTTAGAACCACAATTATAATGTGATGTGGGGTAAGTGCGTTTTCGGGGTTAGTGCGAAATCGTCTTATTAAATCCAAACTCTGGAATGCTTACAGCTGCCTTAAACAGAGCATGAATTCTAAACACAAGTGTATCAGAAATCGGCTACAAGAGTTCACTAAGGTGAAGCAGTAGTAAAGATATCAACTCCAACCTTTAATCAACAAGTTGGATCTTTCAACTTTTGCCGAACACCTATATCGGTGTTTAACGGTGTTTTGTTGTCAATGTTATATCAATATATTTTAATAAACCACAAGGTTTATTTTTACATAACATTTTTTAGCTTTATTATTGAATTAATTACCCCTTTTTACTTAAACTATTTTTTAATTTATCAAAGAACATTTTTGGCTCTACTTACCAGTGTTACTAAGTCGTCGGTTATGAAATATTGATAATTTATTGTAACTGTAATTGCAGTTCTGAAATTGGGATGTGAACTCCGAAAGATTATGAGCAAGTAATTATAAAATATGAAATTGTACTTCTAACGTGCTTTGTACCTATAGTATGGATTAGGGCACCCCTACGAATTAATTAAATTATCTAATAAATTGCAATTAACGTGTAATTGACATTTAATAAAAGTTCAGAAAATTTAAAACTGTTTTAACAGAAACTTTACGCTCCTTATAACTTCGAACTAACTTTTTACACCCCAAAGCTATATAAAAAAAGTTGCAGGAATTAAGGAAACTTGGATGCGATAAGAGCGAACAAAAGTGGGAATATAAGAACGATGAAAGTGAGGAGAAGTAATCTATTAAAGGAAATTAGAAAAATCTCAAATAATTTTCTCTTTTTCCCTAAAAAATATCAGAAACAGCTCAATGACAGCGCGCACAATGGTCCAGGAATACTGATTTCTTCTCCAAAAGTGAAAAATTAATTCACCATATTGTAAACTTTTAGTGGCAGAAACTGTGAAATGGCCAATTGACCGAGCGTGATAAAAGGGAGATCGTGATTTAGCATTTCGTCTGTATGTCTGTTTGCTACGAGATTATGACCAAACGCGCAGTTCTATTTTCTTCAAATTTGTCACAAATATTCCTTGAAGTCGAGAAAAAATGCACATGAGTAGAGATTTTTCTTTTTAATTCCGATCCAAGATGGCGGTCGTTTTATTGGCTCCGTATCATCAAAAATCTATTTGAACTCAGATATTCCCCAAAAAATTGTTGTGCAATTGAGTAATTACTAAAATAATTGAAACATTCTTGAGCGAAAGTGTATCAACTCGACTGTTCGGGATTTGGGGCTGCACTAGAAAGCAGGCTTTAGATTTTTTCGCGGTCTAGAATAAACAGAGCTTCTAGTTAATTTCAATGCTAGATGGCGGCCGTTTGTTTGTCTGTCTGTTTGTTTATTTCGAGATTATGACCAATATAAGCGTAGTTCGTCTTTCGTCAAATCTGACACAAATATTCCTGGAAGACGGGAAAAATGGGTATGAGAAGGGATTTTTATTTTTTAATTCCGATTCCAGATGGCGATCGTTTTAATGGACTCGTATTATAACAACAGTGGCAGTATCAGTAATAGCAAGAAATTTAAGAAACAGTAATATAAAAAAATGTATAGTATATATAGAATATAAATAAAAATATGGTGATCATAATATGTTAATAATAATGTGAAAAATAAGGTATGTTTAATTAAGTATAAATAACGTTAGTAAAGAATAAAGAAAAATACTAATCATTATGTGAATTATAATAATAAATAATAGGACATAAAGAAAAATGTGTTAATGGATAATGGCAAAAAGATATTTAAAATTATTGTTAAAATGTAGATATATAAAATATAGAAAGATAGATAAAATGAATGAAAAGTATGTATTCATGTATTTTACTATATCTTTATTTTCAAACATTATATCTTTCTTTCTATATTTTATATATCATATTTTTACAATAATTTTAAATATCTTTTTGTCATTATCCAAAACACATTGTTCTTTACTTCTTATTATTATTCACATTAAGATTACCATTCTTTTCTTTATATTTTATTAATGTTATATAACTTTATTAACATATTATTCTATATTCCTTATTTTTAACATTATTATTAACATATTATGATCAGCATATTTTTCTATATACTTTATATTTTTTCATCTTACTGTTAACTTTCTTATTATTACTGGTATTGTTACTGTTGTTATATCTATTGTTATCTTGTATTTTCTTAGCCATGATGATGGCCTAAAACTTAGGCCGAAACGTCGGCACGTATTATAATTTTTTTCTTATTTGTGTGTTTATTTATTGACCGCATTCCCAACCAAGATTCTCCTCATATTTTTACAATAATTTTAAATATCTTTTTGTCATTATCCAAAACACATTGTTCTTTACTTCTTATTATTATTCACATTAAGATTACCATTCTTTTCTTTATATTTTATTAATGTTATATAACTTTATTAACATATTATTCTATATTCCTTATTTTTAACATTATTATTAACATATTATGATCAGCATATTTTTCTATATACTTTATATTTTTTCATCTTACTGTTAACTTTCTTATTATTACTGGTATTGTTACTGTTGTTATATCTATTGTTATCTTGTATTTTCTTAGCCATGATGATGGCCTAAAACTTAGGCCGAAACGTCGGCACGTATTATAATTTTTTTCTTATTTGTGTGTTTATTTATTGACCGCATTCCCAACCAAGATTCTCCTACATACATTTTCCACGGTCAAAAATACTCTCACTTATCTTACAAAGTTTCAGGTTAGCAACTGCAGCCCTTATAGACTTTTTGAACCAACCCAACGGTTATCTAGGGGTTACCACCATTTTTACAAGATTGGAAAAGCCACAGGTGGGAATCAAACTAGCCGTTCTGAACCTGGCGCTCTGAGACCTATGGTCCCAACACGCTTGGCAATCTGAATAACTCTGTATCAGATAGGAACTTAAAGAATCCTACTCCTTATGTTTCATTCTGTCATAAAGCTATTGGATAATTTCATTAGTATAAAAGTTCAATATTTCTTAAAAGGAATTATTAGAAAAATAATCAATTAACTACCTTCAAAGAGGTAAAAAAACAAGCAATATCGAATAGCTGCTACAGCTCTATCCACTTACTACAATACTCTAATGAAAGATCTTTCCTTTTGTCAATCAGGAATAATTTTGTTAAACTTTATTCTTCTTGTTTTATGAGAATTATGAGTAGAGACCAGATTTTCGTGTGTAACGAAACCGAAAACGTAGTAAAAACTCAAAATGAGCAAAATCGTGCAGTAAGAACCAAAAATATGTAAAACTGTGTACATAACGCCTTACTTACTATGCAGCACTACAGCCATGGGTGGGCTCTGGTTTCCTTCACAATAGCACTCTATTACTCTCTATTTCTGGCCTTCTGTCTTAATCCAGTGACATATAACACTCTCGAACCCTCTTCGACGCCATGCATCCAACGTCTTCGTGGTCTTCTTTTGACAATTATAGAGCCATGGAATATTCGCTCGGCATTCTACTATCAGGCATTCTTATTATATTGCCTAACCATTCTATTCGGTATGTCTTAATAAATTGGAGTACATGGATATCTTTGTATAAAAAACACAGTTCGGCATTAGTCCGAAGCATATAGGTTTTCCGTATTATAAAAAATTGGCCCATAAATTCTTTTCAAAACCTTTCGCTCGAATATTTTGACCTAGTTTGTCATTGCAGCAGTGGAAGTCCATATTTCCACAACGTAAATATGGACTGGCCTAACTAACGTTTGTTTTATAGTCTTACCTTGGTGCATCTTGACAAAAACATACTTTTAAATAATCTAATATTTTCAAAACAGCTCTGTTGGCTGCAATTATTCGTCTATTAACATCATTTTTTAGCTTGTTCTCATCATTCAGCTCTGAGCCCAAATATACTATGCTTTTTACTCGTTCACATGAATATCTATCGAAGTCCGATGTACTACTGCTACATCTTGAACCAACGTGCATATATTTTTTTTCTCATTTATATTGTGGCCCATTGTATAACTTTCATTTATTCAGTGTACTAAATGACTGCTTGAGCGATGAAATATTCCTCGAAATTAATTATTCCAGATATCCGCATAATCCCGTAACTGATTACACGAATACAAGCTGTTTCCTGAGCTACTTACGAGTAATTTTTTAATTATACTATGTTAAACCAGATTGAAGAGAATGGAAAGGCAGGGCACATTACCTTTACACCAGTCAAGATAATAAATTCAAAACTAAGATTACCGCCAACAATAACACTATCGAACAATTGACACTATCTAATTATTGCCGGTAGTCTATATAGAGGAGAAGAAGGTGAATTTTTTCTTTTTTATTTCACCGTTCCTATCTTTACATGGATCAGTTTTGGGCTTGAAACCTCGATTTATATACTTAACCGCGCCATAAAATTTTCATGTTATATTGTTGCTTCTCAGTTCTTCAATTATTTCCACACATTTCCTAAGCAAATCTCTCATCTTGGCACGAACGATCTGTTTTGCTTTCCGTCGTCTCTCCCGATAATCTGCAGTATTACTAACGTGCAGCGCCTCAGCATAATCTAGTTTGTTCATTCCTTGTTCTAAGTGCTTCACGGCATTTCTCATCGAACCTCTCTTCTACTCTACTTTTTGTTTGTTCATCGATGACCTCATTCGCTGCTTCTTCTATGGTCTTACTGATTGTATACCACTTCCCTCCTATTCCTGTTCTGTCATTACCTATGTCCTCTTTTCGTAAACCTTCGATTATCTATCTATCCCCCAATTCTTAGAAATCATTCAAGTTGACAGGGTCTTTAAGCTTTTCTAGATTCCATACTTTCCTTTTGTGCAGTTTCCCTTTTTATACTCATCCAGATATATCTCATACGAACCTTTTGATATTTGGGACAAAAATCCACAGGGAAATTTGGTGGTAGTTTTTACCCATGCCCATGTCATGTGGTAAAAGCGAACATTTTATGAATTTTGTAAAAATTAAATTGCCAAGAACATAAACATCCAACCCCGCACATTCTAATATCAAACGTAACCAGGATCCTATAGTAATGTGAAACGTTGTGCTATATTAATCCACATATCCTAAGTTGTGCTATATTAATTCATATTTCATTCCATTAATCGTGAATCGCACTAAAAATCGGTTTTAAAGATGGATCAAAATGCGCAATAACTTGAAATTCTGGTCTTTAATTATGAGTATCAGTGATGGTTAGTCAGTCACTTATTTCTCTATTGCATGCATTAGGAAATTATTAAATTTAAATAGAAAATTTGGTACAATAAATACAATTATAATTATAATTTTTTTCGTTACTTTTCTGAGTGTAGGTAAAGAGAGAAACCCTGTTTAAAATTATATTGTATTATACACTTATTGAGACTATATTATTAATGCCAAATAAAGAAATATTTTCATTGGCCTTTATTTTTAGTGAGAATCTTTTTTCTTTTTTTTCCCCATTATACGGAAGCTATAAATTGAAATTCTCAGGTAGAATTCTTTTTCTTTCTGTCTGTTTTCTTTTTTGACACATTACGCATATTCATTTTTAATGAAACAAAGAAAGTATACATGTAACATTAAATGGCAAATATTAATTAAAATAAAAAAATAAATTTAGATCAGTCGAGAAAATTTACAAATTAAAAATTATTCGACCGTCGATAACCATTAATTCCTTAAAAGTAAAATTCGGAGGTACTAATGAGTCTGTTAAACTACCGAAGAAGTAGGACTAACTGCTCGAAGCCTCCAAGGACCAACTTCGTCGGCTCTCATCGAATCAGGGGCTCCGATATTCCGGATTCTTGGCAAACTACGACCCTTCACAATATTGCCACACTTCTTAAGCCCGGAGCAATATCGTCGGTTCTTAATTGTACGGAACTCGGCCCCCTCAACATTAAATCTTTATCTTGGAATATGGAGGACAGCTCCATGTGCATGGCATGAAATCCTACATTTACATTCGTAAAGCACGAGCAAGTGAATAATATATACAATATCGAACATTGTAAAAAACGTGATGATGGTTAATATTTATTGAAAAGCGGTCCAACGGACTTCGACACACATTCAGGTTAAAGGACCTACACGATAGATTTCGCTGGTGCTCCAGGAGACCTGACAAGGAGAGAAAAAAAACCTACAGCGCAACCCTTTACATTTATCCATTACACTACACAATGCGATCATACGATACGTATACGATCATTTGTAAGATAATTAAATTTTCTGAATAACAAATAAGGAATAGTCGAATCCGGACCATTATTAGCAAAGATACAGCGCATCTTATAAGGACTAAAAGAACCTTGATGGAAAGCCGAGCGTGTCAGAAAGAAGACAGATACGAACGAACCTCCTCTCACCACGCATCCAACGTGTTATCAACAATACCATGTGTATTAATGTAATATAAGAATATAAAAGTAGAAAATATAATATAATATAATAATAATATATTATTATTATGTAATAATATAATAAAAATAAAATAAATAATATAATATAATAAATAAAAAAATATAAATATAAATCAAATAAAAATATAAATAAAAAATAATAAATAATATAATATAATATATTATATATAACATAAGAATATAAAAGTAGAAATTAACTTAATAATTTCTACTTTTATATTACTTAATGAAGACAAAATGTTTCCCTGGAAACCGAATGGAACTTCCATGGAAACTAAAACGAAATTTAAAAAATACATTTTCAGCTTGACACACCTAAAATATAAATTATAATAAAAATATAAAATGTAAAATGTACATAATGTAAAATATAAATTGTTGTTCTAAAATTGTTTAAAATATTTTAAAACAAGTGAAAAAGTGAATGCTGCTGAGTTTATTTCAAGTAGTGGTTATGTAAACTATTTAAAGTTAAGTTTAACAGATTATTATTAAAGAGTGGAAAGAGAAAGTTGGTTGATGCGAGTACCGCACCAGATTTTTTCATACTGTTTTTCAAAATCGGAATAATGTTAGACATTTTTAGACAAAATAACTAGACATAATCAGTTCCCAAAGTCGGATTGATCATCTAGATTAAATTCAAAACCCGAATCCCTTAAATCGGTACAATTTTCTATTTATTATATTATTAAAACTAATTAATTTTCTCTAAACAAAAAAATAATAATTATCGCGATATTACACTTATATCGAACAACGCAACAAGCAGCGTTCTGACATTTTGTTCAAGTCAGCCGTAACAAATGATTGTAACGACTCCATTAATCACTCAGATAATCCTAAAGTATCTCATCAAACGGAATGAGCCATCGCTCATTCGGTGTACTGTATTCCATGAAAGATTAGTCTGTGGAAGATAATGCAAGTTACAAATTTAAATGTATACAGAGAAAATTATGAAATAATCAAACCTGCTCACAGTATTGTAATATTAGATGGATCATAAAATTATAAGCAAATCAAGAAGAAGTAACTAAAATAACAACTTAGAATAATAATAACTAGGTATATATATATATATATATATATATATATATATATATATATATATATATATATAATATTTAAAAATTAAAGTAATACCTCATTGCCACAATACTACATATATAATAATTAAAAATTAAATTAATACTTCATTGCCACAATGCTAGGATATATATGAAATATACAATATAATATAATATTTATGAAATTAACTTCTTAAAAAATTTAATCTCTTAAACATATCTTACTCTGTTAATCTACCCTACCGGACCTATAATGGCCAGTCATGAAACTTTATTCTGGAGATTTCTTTTATCTTTTTTTCCAGGTTATAAAACCTTACTAAGCAGACATGGATTATAGAAGTAAGGGAGGAACTGTATTACCGGGCAGCAATCCACCATATATATATATATATATATATATATATATATATATATATATATATATATATATATAAAGCATTTATATCCCATTAAAAGAAAATATAACATAATGCGTTAGTGCCTAAGCTGTGTATATTAAAACTGTATTAAAAAAAGAAGCTGATTTACTAAATCAATAAAAAAATGTAATGAAGAAAAAACAAATTAATAGGTTAAGTTCCTAGGTCTCGATTTTAAATTTGTGGCCTATGCCTTGCCTTAAAGACAACGCCTTGACGTGGTGGGCAAGCTTCTAGCAATCTCGTATTAAGATTGTCTTAATCCATTATCTTTTAAATAAGTCACTCTTATACATCAAGAATTAAAGATCGAGATCTAGGAACTTAACTTACTAATTTGTTTTTCTGTATTAAATTATACAGCAATACACAAAAAAAAATACCAGAGAAAATAATAGCATCAAGAAATGAACAACTTCTAAAAATATCTAATTTAAACCAAATTATCATTTGCTCATTAAAAAGAGAAGAAGGAAATTTCATTTAAAATTAACAGACTGGAAATTGAGAGCAGTTCTTATTATCAAGACCTAATTTAATTTTACTTAAACATTATTTTCTGTCCATAAAGCCGTACATTTAAAAATCTATTAAAGCAAGTAATGGTCTATAAACTATAGCATTGATTCCTCCTCGTAACTTTAAAGAGGAAAAAGAGATTTATAAGAGAATAAATAAGAGATTTCTATTTGCTGTTATTTTTTTAAAACCTTCGCCAATCATTATCCATTAAAAAACAGAAGGTATGTCGAAAGGGGTAGCTGTCATTATGGCAGTAGGTGTATAGAGTTGCATGGTAATCAGCAATGGTTCGTTTTGGCATTAATACCTGTTTTTTCGATAGCACCGTTACATCTTTATTCATAAATCAACACGATAATCTAGAGGAGAGCGATGAGCGAGGAGACCCCGTTCCTTGGCTTAGATCCATAAACACTTAACTGTTATTTAAAAAAAAATATATTGCATTATTATACAAGACAATATTGTACACTCAATGTACAAACATACTTCAGTATATAAAAAACAAATAAATAAAATAATTTAGAAATTATTTTTGATAATGCAAATTATTATGATAATGCATTCTGGATTAGAGAAATCCTTGGCACAGTGCATTTTCAGATACATTTATTATTAAAATATGCAATATTATAATTATTTATAGTATATAGTATAATATATATTTATATAATATATGGAAAACGAATATGTGGGAGGCAAAGATAATACCGACTTATAGTGATGATCGTAAACTCTGGAAGATTTTACCAAAAAAGCTACCGGAAAATCTAATTCCATCAGACTTCACCAAGATAATAAAATGCTGAGTTCGGAGCAACATGCTACAAAATTAGCCAAGTATTACGGTGAAGAGATGAGAAAAATAACGGGTTTGTTATCCCACTTCCAAACAAAGGAAAATATATTTCATGTTTATATAAGCAAGGAATTAGAAGTGGTCCTTTTAGCCCAAGGCAAGATGCAACAAAATATAAAGCGTACTATTAAAAGAACTGCCGAGAAAAGGAATAATGCACTTTGTATATTTGAACAATTTTCAATTTCTTTCCAGGTATTTTCAATTTAAAACATTATTGAAACATTTTCAATTTAAACATTAGTATAATTTGTTAATGTACTTAGTATGGTTAGGTCGTAAATATGCTTTTTATCCAAATTCTTTGATCGATAAAATAAAAATACAACCACCAATTGACGTGTGGGACCGCCTCCTAGTCTTTGGCCTTTGAGTCAGGGAGACCCTTTCGCTGCGAGGAAGTGGAAAACGCAAATTACATACATCTAAATCCATATAAACCAACGGGCGTTTCACGCCCTCGAAACAACACGAAACAAACAATGTCTGTTGAGGTATTTCGTTCTATTATTCCCGCTATTGAAACACGCCGTCCCACTACCGTTATGTCATTTTGTTACTCCACATGGCAAAAATTTCGAGAAAGTAATCTTAACTCACCTAAGAAAATTCTGTTTTCAAAATTAAATAATTCCATCAGAACAAGCTGGGCTTAAAGCTCAATTGGGTACAAAACATTCTTCGGGCAGGTTGCGAAATGAGGTGACCAGGTACTTCAACGGAAATAAAGCAACTGCTATGAACCCCTTAACTGTTCGAAATCATTCGATTCTATGGCACATCAATAGCTAATCGGTCTAGGGCGCCTTGAACAACTATATTCGGCCATCAAATAATTTTTAAATGAACGTAATTTGGCATTGAAGGTTTCCAAAGAAAATTCTGGTCTCATGCATGTGACCTGTGGTGTTCCACAAGGCGTGGTGCTATCACCAATATTGTTTTCTATTAATAATAGCAAAATTGCTGGAACCAACTAACAGAATGCCATAGTATCAGCTTTGAGATGACATTTCCGTAACAAGTAGCAGCTTAAATACCAGCAAGGCTGTAAAAAAATCTGTAAAAATGCTTGCCAACAAATAATGAAAGAGTTGAAACATTTAAATATAGATATGAATCAAGATAAAACCAAGGGCATAGTATTTTCGATTCAAAAAGTGAAGAAGAAACTCAAATTAAAGTTTGAATTAAATAAATGCGAAAATGAATTATCTAAAAATAACGTTTATTGCGGAATTACGTTTGGCAGGCATTTAAGGTATTCGGCTCACTTATGTTAAAAAATTAAAACAGTAAGAAGTAGAATATAATGTCTTAATAATTTATTATCTGTCTCAAGCCTATATTTTTCTTTGTAAGCTTAAATTATAAAACTATAATACATTTATATAGAGTACTATTATTTCCACAGGTTGCAAACTCGCCAGAAAAGCGTCTAGAATCATTTCAAAATGGAGTATTGCGAAGAATAGTAAAAGCAACTTCATTACAAAGAGTGAACACATCTAGGCTCCATGGGAAACTGAAAGCGCTAAGAGTTGCGGATTTCCTAAACGACAGAAATTAAAAAAAAAATCAAATCAGTAAACCAAAATAACAAACACCACATTAGTAAATTGTTCAATTGTAACATTTTAGTTAGAAATTCGATGTAAAATAAAAGATGAGCCCCATCACCTAATTAATAATTAGAAATGTGGAAAAATTAACGGAAATAGAAGATGTGGAATATAATCCTCTTCAAAATGCATGGCTTCCGAAAAATGAGAATCTCCTGGCAACCAAGTTATAAGGGGCTATGAAAAAAAAATGTTATTATCATTGATGCATTTATAAAGCAACCAATAGTTTTATATTATTTTCAAGCCATTAATGTCATCAAAACGACATGACAAACAATAACTTCAATGCATCTTAAAAGTTAAATCAATATTTCGCCTCTAATTCCAGGCGCTTGGCTATACAAAGCCCGCAACATTGAACAACATTGCAAAATAGAAGACCACTAGCGCCGTCCTTCACAAAAAAATTCTACTTTCTGAAGCGGAGTCATTTTGAAAGGTACGTCTATTGGTGGTTATATCAGATATTACAATTACAACATTACAAAAATAGATGCGGTATTTAATTACGGCGTGATAGAAAGAAGTACACACCTTTCATTTCTGAAATGTTTTTTCAGCATTTATCTATAATCGGTATGATATATAACTATAGTAAATAGTTTACCATCAATAAAACTTTATCTACTGCAAACCAAACAGAGTCTGCAAGGTTATTTGGTCAGGATCTTGGTAAATCGACAGGCTCACTCCACCCTACAATAATACCAGAGACAAATTGAACAGAAAACAAATTTTCTGTCTTAGCAGAGATGGAATCCGATTTTAATCTTAATAATCTAATAATTTAATTCTAATTGAATGATAATTTCTGAAGGTAAGATTGAAAAAAATATATATAATGAAAACATGGAAGATGATGTCGTAAGTGTGATTTGG
Organism: Rhaphigaster nebulosa; assembly: GCA_948150685.1. Classification (NCBI taxonomy): domain Eukaryota; kingdom Metazoa; phylum Arthropoda; class Insecta; order Hemiptera; family Pentatomidae; genus Rhaphigaster; species Rhaphigaster nebulosa. Next base: position 16,851,624 of record OX411311.1, read on the forward strand.
GAGGTAAGTGGGTGTGCATAGGTTGCACAGCTCGCAAGGGATTTTTTTAGATATGTGAGAAATTTTTTTTTTTGTTTTAGACTTTGGTCTAGAGGTACATTTTAAAGTTTATTATTTTTTTTTTTTTGGTTGATTTAATTGGTAAAATCACATTATTTGTAGGCTGATGCCATGAATGCACTACTCCACAATATGTTTATGAGGCCAATGCTTTAATGGTGTAAACACTTGCCCCACGATCCCTTAAATAAAGATTTTTCAGCATGTTTACAATGTATTTTGTTTTAAGCCAACAATGCTTGTATCTAAAATAACATTAATAGATAAATCATTTCTTTAAAAAGTTCCAGAAGCTTAAAATGAAACTAGGACGCATTAGCACTCTAATCTGTGTAAAATGCTTGGAAGGCAGGAATGTATTCATTCGTTCCTCATAAACTTTCTAATTTGAAAAATTGTTGCATTATGTGTAGTAAAGTGAAAATGGCTCATTTCTGTGGTGCACTTACTCCAACTTGCCTCATGTGTATATATGTATCCATTATATATTCATGTAATAGCTCGAAGAGAAATATATTTGAGGCTAAGAGCATTGCACAGAATTTGGACATTTCTCTGAAACGTTAGAGCCTTTTTAAAAGCCTTTTCGACAGGGCTAATAAACCTAACTAGGATGCCTTATATGATTTATTAATGAGCCGATCACCTGTTATTAAACATAACCTTCCTCAGCTATGCATATTCATTTTTTTTTCTTCTGCATTTACTTTGTGTTTTATATTTATTATTTAATATATTTTTGTGACCTTTCTTTTTTAATAATTTTTAGGTTGTTTGGGACGTGTATTTCCCGTTCTTTGCTGATCATTTGTTTGAATATACCCTTTTAAGCTGTTATGTTAACTGCGTTTGCCATCAGTATGTGATTGGATGCCTTGCAGTCTCTGAGTCTGATCGATGCGTCTATTTATACTGATGTGAGATGTTTTGTATTAGATCTTCATAGATGTGATTTTGTTTTGTACGTCCTGATGATGCCTGAAATGGCGAAAAGTTGACTGGTTAGTTATATACCGGTATTTAAGAGACATACAGTTTTGTATTAAATGTTCCAATTACATTCAAGTATATATATATATATATATATATATATATATATATATATATATATATATATATATATATATATATATATATATATATATATATATATATATACCAAACTCAAGGGTAGGAGTGGTACAGTTTTAAATATATATATATATATATATATATATATATATATATATATATATATATATATATATATATATATATAATTTATAATATGTATGTATGTGTAATTTAATAAAATATACTAGATGTATTTATGTTGCCATGTATAGCCGGGCTCCGTGCAATCAATACGTGTTTAGTAAATTTGTAAAAAAAAAAAATAGATAAACAAGTTTACAACATTAACTATAAAACTATTTTTTGTACAGAAAAAAATTGTGATGAATTTATGATTAATTCAGTTATATTAATCATTTACCATTAAAGTTCGGTTTAATTTAAGTTTTCTTACAGTTTCCTGAAAGCCTACGAGAAGCATTACAATGTCAGATAATTAACTTCCTGATTCACTGTTAACAAAATGAAGAAGGAGGCAAGATAACTAGCAGCACAGATTACGGACAAGAATATTAAAATGGATTACAGAAAGCCTTGTTACCAAAGTGGGAGTTGTTTTCTCTTGAAACCAAACTTCCAAGTTTTGGAACTACACTAAGTCCGACTTGAGGGAAGTTTAGCTCGGGCGGATATCTGCTTTTAAGGAACTTAAGTCTTGTTTTGTTTCTGGAATCAATTTACTTTTTATTAACTATTCAATCATTTGTTTCAAGGTCATTTATTTCGTAGGCTTTGTATGTATTCGAAATAACTGGACCAGTAGGACAAGAATGTAAATATAAATTGATAATATGTCTACATGAGCTATTTCAGAGTCCGAGTTACAGCTGATTAAGAGTGATTGTTCAACAAGATTCAACACCTATTATTTTGATTCAATTGAGTTTCTAATTGGAGTCTTGTTTATAACTTGCTTGCGCAGTTTCTGTGATATTAAGACCGGAATTCAGATGGTCTATAAATGATAAAAAAAATAGCTTAACTCTTATATTGGTTAATTTAATTGTTCCTATTTTTTTCTATATATAGTTTTTTGTAGCTGTTACATGTACAGTCATTCTTAAAAAATAATCGTAATTAAATATTTCACATACATACATTTATCCATACCACAAATCCACGTTTATCCCTTTGATGCACGCAATATTTTAATTTAGAAAAAATTGGGACGCATTCATTGGTTGTTGAATCTCACCATCGTAGCGTCCTAATTTTTAAAGAATGTTTAGAGCATAAATTAAGGATAATAAATAGTAATTTTAAATAAATGTATGTTCCTTGGTATGGGTAAGATAGACTGGGTAAGAAAAGAAAGAGGATTGTATGTATCACTTATTTAAGACATTACCTCAATAGCATGATTTTTTTTTATTTCAATGTGAAAATAAATTATCAATACCATTTATCCAGAAAGAAATATCAGTCAGCAAGTCATTCTATCCCACTGTATCGAAATATTAAACCTTACGATTGACCCATTACAAAGTATTTCGATGGTGGTAAAAAATAGAAAATTTATTTTTAATCCGAATCTACCGATAGATAGTTGCTGGTATAGGAAGTACTCAAATCTAGCCCGCTCAATTCGCAAAATATGGACGGAACGAAAATAATCTCTGTATTGCAAACAGTGACTAACAACAGTTGCTATTTTTGTCGATTTCCCTTCACTTCACATCCATTCTTCATAGCCGTTACAACGATTTACCGATTTCATTATGGACTTCTGTATAGAAGGTAATTTAATTTTTTTTTTTTTGCTCCTCGAAATTATGAAGTGAATATTATATTATTTTAAAATAAATTCAATCATAAAGTGACGCATATTAAGCGATTTTCGAATTGGATGTCAGTTCAGTAAAAAGGAGGGTAGATACAGTCTAATAACATTCGTTGAATGTTCGGCTTTGTCAGTATTGTTAGAGCAAATTGGAAAAACAATTGCTTACGGCTCACATTAAATAAATTAAAAACAAATGTAAACGAGTTTCTTATTTTCTAGAATGTTAAAAATTAATTAATTTTGTTATAAATCATTTAAAGGAGTCAGACTCTACGCATATAAATGTTTTAACTGATATAAAAATGGTTAAGCTAGTGATTAATATATTTAAAAAAAAAAATTGTTAATATTCAGAAACCATTTTATGCATTATTTATAAAATTGTGCCAAAACTAAATATCATGTACATAATTTCACTGCTAAATTAATTAAACAAAAAATAACGTAAATATAGAAAAAAAAAAAACTCAAAACATTAATCATTTGAATTCACAATAAGTCGAAAAAGCACCTGAAACATTTGAAATATCCAAACATCACTGTTATAATTTTTTTTTATCTTTTGCTATTTGTTTATATAATAATAATAAATAAATTGATTTGTAGACAATGGAAATGCCGTTGGTTGGATAAAAAATGGTAGATATGAATTTAATTTTAATTAACATTGCGATAATTCATTATGTAACCAAATTTCTAAATAATTCTGGATTTAACAAAAAAAGATAGAGATTTAAAAAAAAAAAGGAAATTTGTAACGGTAACAATATTTTAAAATAAAATATATAGATATATCGTTCGTTATATTACTACCAACAAAATTTTGATAAGGAAAATCAATAATCCAACCAACTACTAAATGAAATAAAAAACATTGTCCAGGTATACAATTTTTTTTTTTAATTTCTCTTATAAATATTTTTTATTCTGTCTAGATAAATATTTATGATAAAGTAATATATTTTTGCCATTAGTGGAAATTTCAAAACTTAATTCTGTTCTTAGTATTATAAAAAGGTTAATAAAGGAATACAAATAAATAGTTTGTTAGTTTTTTTTTCTACCTACTTAAATTATTTCGTTAAATTAATTGAAAGAAATTAAATATATATTAAAAAATGAGAATGGTTTCTCCTCTTCTCAAGAACATACCTAAATAAAAAAAAGCTAGTAACAATTTATTTATTTAATACCCAGAAAATAAATAACAAATACAAACGTTTGAAAAATAATATAATTTAATTTATGATGAAGTATATGAATTATAGAGAATAATAACTTCAGAAGCTCAGGAAACAAGGAGTTAAGAGTTCTATAAGCCCAGGCCTCTTCCAGTGTTGAACAAAACATAATTTCAATTACAATTACTTATCAATTATTGTAATATGGAATTTCTAAAATAAAATTACAATTACGAATAATTGTAATTTTAATATCAATTACCTAATGAACCACTGTAATTATCATTTTGCAGCGCGATTACAATTACTAGTTGAGACAAAGTAATTTTAATTACAATTACTTTTAATTTTCACAAATGTGCTAAGAGATACGTTACAAAATGGCGAATTTTATTAAATCGTTTTTAATCGAATCGAATGAAAATGAACAGAAAGTACGACAAAATTAAATATAGAGTAAATACTGTTATGGCTTGAATTTTAAGTAATTGTAATTACTTAGAATAATTTTAGAAGTAATTGTAAGTGTAGCTGCAATTATTTACCGTCAAGAAGTAATTGTAAATATACTCGCAATTACTTACCGTCAAGAAGTAATTGATAGGAATGGTTGCAAATACTTAAAACAAATACAGTAATTGTAATTGAAGTTCTAATTAAATAATAATGTGATTCATTACTACCCTACTTTGGCCTATTCACAACAGGTTGCATGGTTTTGCTAAAAAAACAAAATAATTCTTCCTGCACAGAGTGCATCATCTAAGATTCAAGTCTCTCCAAAGCTGCACATTTTCCATTTAGGGATTATAAAAGCCTCAGTAATGATTCAACCACCTCGGCTCAGCACCTTCATTAATTTTTTATTAGGTCACCTGTAGCAGCAACAGGTGCCCAGTCTGCTACGGACTATAACAATAAATAAAGCTTTATTAAGGGAGACAGAATAGAACAATAGCCAAAGGGTAATTGAATAACAGGCTGACCATTACCTTTCCTAATTAATTATTTAAATTTTTGAATCATAGATTATATTAAATATTTCTAAACATAAAATTTATTTTTTTCATTGTTTTACATAAATATCAATTAAATAATGAAACACACTAAATGTGCAAGCGAAAAAATAACTAAATATATGGTAATATAAACGTAGAGAACAACACCTAACTGGCTTGTAGTTGTCCTAATTAGTCAAGCAGGTCCCATTTTAGGGCAGCCTGTCTTCTATGATATTTAATTCGAATATTTGGTATATTTATTTCGAATATTTGGAATATTTCTCCTTTTAATTCGAAATATTTGGTAGTGGATCCGTTCACGAACTGCTGAAACTCGAATGTACTTAGGTGCCTCTGTGACATTTCCAAAGGTCTTTGATGGGAAAAATTTGGTTAGGTTAAGCTTCTTACTGCTTGGGTCTTTAGTGCCCTTCTTTATTTGTTTTTAATATTTCTCTTTTGGTGATAAATTATATTTTGTTGAAAATATTGTTTTGCTTTTTAGAATTCAACGTTGGGAAAAATTGTAATTTATTCATGTGAGCCTTTTTAGCAGTACCACATATTTCCAAGTCGTAGGCAGGAAGCGCGTAAGTCGGACTTTCTTAAGGTATGTAGTTTTACGTACATTTGGTTTCTGATTAAGTTTAGATTTATAATTTCTTGTGAAAATATAATAACAACAGTCCTTGTCTTTGGCTTAGAAATTTTCTTTTCTTCTTCATATTATTTCCTCATGCCAGTCATGAATCAAATATTACGGCAGTTGTACGTTGTCTGTCTGAGGGGTGTACATTTTTCGAGTAAACGTTAGGTAAGTTTGTTTTTATTTTTTTAGACTAAATAAAATTGTTTTTCTCTAGAAAACAGGAAAAATTAATGATGAAAAAGAATTACGTTTATCAAGGTTCAAGTAACCGAGAATCGAATGTACGTGATAAAATTATTTTCAAGGCAACAATGTGACAAAGGATTTTCCTCTGTTTTTCTATTATTTTTCTCATTTTATATCTGGTATTTTTTATCCATCTAATTCTTCTCTTATATTATCTATTTCTCCACTTAAGTTTCTATTTCTATTTTCTGGCTCTATTTTGTTTCTTCCGTTTCCTTTATTTATAAAAATTCTTTTACTAAAAATCTCAGAAAAGATAGGAAATTAAAAAAAAATAATATATATACAGGGTGTCCTTTTTAAATGGCCCGGCTGAATTTCTCCTGAACCGATTACGTTATAAAAAAAAAATAAAAAATACGTATTTAATATTTTTCAGTCTAGTTTAAAATTTAGGCCTGTTTTTGAAAAAAAATAAATAAACGGGGTCTCTCAGATTCAGTACAACTTTAAAATTTTAAATAGAAACCTATGCCTTCCGATACACCATTTTAACGGATTTTTGAAACTGAATTCAATGGTGAAACCAGATTTTAAATTGGCCAATAAATTACAAAGTTATGGTACAAATACATTTTGTTTGTTTCGGTATTAACTCTTTTAAATTGCCTTTACATTTTTTTTTGTTACACAGGAATTAATTGGGTCACATCGTGTTTGTTATCTTTTTAGCTGTAATTCATAATAAAGGTTTGTTTTAAAGATGCAGAGATAAAAGAGAAATAATATGATTGGCAGCGGTTATGCCAATCAAAACCCTGCAACATCAGTTGAAGAACTGTAGTAAAGAGTGGAAAATGCTTGACAATCCATCGAGTCAGTACATCGCACTGAGCACCAGCGAAGAGTGGCTAAGAAGAGCCAACCTTTGCATCGTCGAAGAGGGTAGGCAGTTCGAACAGGAAATGTAGGTTCACCAACCTCTGGTTGTATGTAATATGGATTTTTTTTTTAAATTAAAAATAGCTAACAAAATGCATTATTTTTTTTAAACTTTGTACCATAACTTTGTAATTTAATGACCAATTTAAAATCTGGTTTCACCATTGATTTCAGTTTCAAAAATCCGTTAAAACGATGTATCGGAAGGCATAGGTTTCTATTTGAAATTTTAAAGTTGTACTGAATCTGAGAGACCCCGTTTATTTTTTTTTTTCAAAAACAGGTCTAAATTTTAAACTAGACTGAAAAATATTAAATACGTATTTTTTATTTTTTTTATAACGTAATCGGTTCAAGAGAAATTCAGCCGGGCCATTTAAAAAGGACACTATATATATATATATATATATATATATATATATATATATATATATATATATATATATATATATATATATAAATACTAAGAGTTGAAAAATAATTTAATAAGAATGCTATTATTTAATTAAAAAGTACAAAATTGATATAGAGGTAAACGAATTTTGATAATGGACAAATTGTCCGAAACGTTCATATGTAAATAAAGAATTATAGAAGTCGGAAGACATATTATTAATCTTCCTGCCTTAGTACATTTTTAAATAATTTACTTTAAGTCTTCGTTGAGGAAAGGAATCTGACTTATGAATGCATTATATTTTTTTAATTTACCAGAAAATGAAAAACTAAATATATTTTGATTTTTATTAAAGTATATGGAATATATTTGACGAGGCGTACTCAGCGTCGTGACATTGAGAACCCTCGTCAAAAAAAAAAAAAAAATATATATAGAAGGGATACACAGATGTCAAAAGTTCGGGAAATGCTGCTATAAAAAAAACAATAATGCATAAGCGTGATAAGCGGTTAGCAGCTGCATTTCGAACACCGTTATTTTCTTTGTTTTTTTAATACAAACATATACAGGAGCACTGCCTTACAAGATGAAACAAATAAGATGTAGGTTCGTTAGAATTTCTCTTGTTTTCATTGGATGTTAAATTTAAAGAAATGTGTTTTGATTCAGGATTGAAAAGAAAAGTGTCATACCATCCGAAACAATTAAAGAAACTCTTTTTTTTTTCTATGTAAAGATATCACAGGCTATATTCTCTCCTCCTTATCCAAAAGAATAGGTTTTGTTAATTTTATTGAACGATTTTTATTACTTGAGGAATGATGAGAATAAAACAAAATATATTGGGTATTTTTTAAGATCCTATTATATTGTTATGAAATACTCAATATTTGAAATACTTTTTTATAAATTAGTTCATGTACTAAAATAACTCTGGCTCAACTGTCCTGGTTTCAACCACAACATAGGGACATCTCCCTGAACCACTCACCACTGACCAATCCCTTGAGACTCCAGAGGGACAACTGGAGTGCCCAGCGGGTCCTGTTTAATTATTCATTCATTCTCTTGGAGGGTAGTCCAACGCTGTTCCCTATCATGGCCGGACAGTCTCCTCATACTGTCTCCTCATAATAATGTGATCTGTAGTCGAGTGCTGATGTCCGCTGATTCCCAACGATCTGGTGGTATATGCGGGGGAGAGAGGGTTCATCATAATTTGCTAATGGAATCGAAATGAGGAGCATCTCTAATAATTTCTTTACCAAACATAGATTTAATTTAATCATGTAATATATGTCGACAAATTGCGAATTTGTAGTTGTTGTTTTTTTCTATCCAGGAAGATTAGCCATTTTCGTACCATACACTTTGAAATATTACTAGGCAAATCAATACATAATAACAATAACAGTATGAAATAGCTGGTTTGCATGACACATTTCAGATTGGGAGGTAGGATTTCGGACCATCAACATTATAAGCGGTATTTAAATCAAAGTAATAAATTTAATGTGATAAATGCAAATAGTTTATGAGCATCTCTAGATTTTCTCCGAGACTACAGAACTGATATTCTTGAAATTTGGCAAAAAAAAGTCGTAGGCTACCCGCAGGACAATCTTAAGAACTCGATATTACAATCCGCCTTTTCGCTTCAAAATGGCGGCCGATTAGAGATGTCATACCAGCGTAACTCGGCCATTAATAGCGACTATCTCGAAAACTATAACAGATACGAAGAAAATAAAAATGAGGATTCTTAAAGGAAATATTGCCAGCTTTAGTATAGGAGAGGAAATATTTTTCTGTAGGGCACAACGTTTTCGAGATATTAGTGAAAAATCAAAAAATTGGCCAAAGGCACACTCTCATCCCATGAAGCGGCAAGAGATGGGGACCTTAAGTATGTTTACTTCCTAAATACCTCCAAAAAATCCCCAAAGTCAAAAGGTCTTTCCCACTCCTCCCTGTTCTCTTCAAGACCCTTTTGGTTAATTATATTAAAAACCTAAGAAATGACCCAATGCACCCCCCTTTTTTTTAACCAGTATTAGCTAAGATATAGCGTATTGAACATTTTAGACTGTCACACGCTACAGCTCAGCCTCTCTTGGCCTCCTGAGTTTTGAATTTTCGACTCCCCGCTTCCTAGGTATCCCACAACACTTCATTTTTTCTTGGTTCCATCCTCCACTTCGTCCAGCTTCTTGGTCTTCTCCTTCTTCTTTTACAATTGAGGTATGCCTCTCACATTTTCCTTGGTACCATTTCATCCTCCATCATGATACATGTCTTGCCTATCTTAGCCTACTTGCTTTGGTTACTTTCGAACACTCTCAGTTTACGGCAATCATCTTGGGACAAACTCTAAGTTCCCGCTCCATAGGTCCATAATTTTAATTCCATTGCTTTAGACAACACTTAGGACTAGAAAAGCTTCAGTTTTGCATAGAATGTATATTAGCCCGCATTATTCTGCTGTGAATTTCTTTGCTAAACTTGGCTAATATGTTTTATAAAATATCCTGCACATATTCCTATGGAAACCGATTGCTGGAAAAAGTTACATCAACCGGAACATCACAAATGCTCATTTGAAAGACAATCTAATTGTCTGGCCTTTAAACCAATAATAATAAGGAAAGTTGTGTGTGTGGACACACCAGATACTTTTAAAATATCATTATTCAAAATAATAAACCATTTTGTAATAATTTACAGCATTTATTATTAATGTGTAAACAATATGTGTTAACAGCATGCTTGTTCATAAACTCAGATAATTACGTTTATTTTTGATTTTTTTTTTAAATAAATAATGCGATCTTATTTTAGGGCAATTTAGATACTGAAAACATATCGGCGAACTTTTTCTTATGATTCATTTGGCAAGTATTTCGTGTAGAAAAGCTATTATGGGATAACAGCATTCATCAATCTAGTTAACATCCTGAAATAATTTTTCTTTCCCACCAACAAGTTATGGTATAATTGCAAGAGTTCGTAGTAATATTTAGTATTGAAAAAAATACATACTGAATTATTAAAGCTTTACAAAATTTATAAATTAAATCTCTTTTTTTCAAAAAGATTGAAGGACTTTTTTTTCTGAGTTAGATTAAAAAGTCACATATTTCTATTTTTTTGATAATTTATATTACAGTGTCGCTTCATCAAGAGAGTGTTTTATCACTTAATTTTCAATACTTAGACTTTTAGATGTCAATGACCTAGAGTCTATTGGTAAAAAATGAGTATCGGAAATCCGCAAGTTTTCCTGAAATTTACTTAATTATTTCATCCCACTACGGTTCAAATTATCAAATGGCTACCAGTGCAGGATTACCGGCCTTAATTGTCTCCAGTGTTGGACGTATTTTTCAGACAACCTTTTTTTTGTTAAATATATTTTCCTTTATTCAGATCTGTCAAAAGTACAGACAATCAGCAATATTTTAACTAAAAAATGATCTAAAACAACAGAGAATATTATAACCGTGTTGTCGCTCTGATAATTATAACGGTTCGAATCCGGGCTGAGCGAGTTAACCTTTTATTCCTGAAATAATAAATTTCAACTTTCCCACTCTAGAGCAATCCGGATAACAGATAGCCTTTAGGACAACCCGTCGTGTCCCCATAGCTGCGGTAAATAAAGAAACAAAACCTCAATAAACAATGGGCCAACTAAGCAGATGCAATAAAATAAAAACATATTTTGCAATACTATTTTTTGTTGTTCAATTTTAATTTTCAATGAAAATTGTAAAAAGTAAAGTTTTGAGAATTCACATATGACCGACCTTCATATTGTCACCAGGTTTAGTAGAATTTAGGGATTATGGGTCATGGATTTATGTCCTTATCTTATTTATAAATCATTATGCCATTTCTATTCAGCATATGAGTTCCGAACTGGATAAACCGTCGAGAAGAGGGTCGTAGATGCCCTCTTCGTCGCGGTGAATAGTCTGCCGATGACAGAGCTGGGGTGAGGGGACAGAACAGGAAGAAGTGGCTGATATCGACATGCGGCTCATCTCAATTCAGGCTGCATCTCCCTCAATCAACTTCGTTAACTCTTATTTACATTCACTGTTCTGAGTGGAACAGTTCGGGTTCACTGTACTGAGTGGAACACTTGAGGGGTTCTGCATCATAATTTCGGCAGATGTACTCACTATGTGACACACTGATACAGACGAAAACTGATCCAGATGGGCAAAGTACACGTAGGTCATATAGTATATCATAGGTCGTATGCTATCGGCACAAACAAAATCCGCTGTAAAACTACTAGTGATTTTTTCATCTTGCATTGGAACAATATTAATGATTAATTCATTGTTATTTTGTATTTTGAATATCTTCACGTATTCAGTCTCCCCCAACCGAATTCCTCCTTAAGCCTCTCTCTCTATTCCTTCCCATCAATTATCTCTTCTGTCAATTCATATGCGGCCATGCTTTCGTGTACTTTATTTTTCCCCTCGATTCAAGTTCTTCCTCTTTTTCTTATACCTTCAGCCACCCATTCCATTATCAATTTTGGTATTTGACACGAATCCGTTCGTTTTAGGTGACCATAAGGTCTTAATCTTCTTTCTTCGATCTATTCTAAGATGTTTCTTTTTACTTCTATTCTTTCTCTGATTTCGTTGTTCCTGACTTGCTCCATTCTTGAAACTCTGGAAGAAATCCACTGCTACTTATTGCTAATACTGTTATTCATACCATCATCATAACAGATTGGCAATCCATGTTAGGTGAGAGACAGCCAAGTAAGTAAGGAATTATAATAACACAGGCCAACAAAATAAATTTTTTGAAAACTTTTTTTTTTTTTTATCTTTATTTTTAAATTCACACCTGTCTATGAGACAACCAGTGAATGTGCTGGCTATGTACAGTTAACGTGGCATGAAAGGCATGAGAAAGAGTAGTACCCAGCGGCACCTCTTCCTGTCATGATAATCGGATATAGTTAGTCTAGGAGATCCCTCATCCAGCTCCTCTTCAGCCTTCTGCGGGCGTTGTCAGGCATGTTGGTTGTCGCCATATCTTGTATGAGTGTGTTAGGATGTCCGTGTAAGTTATCGTGAAATCGTTTGTAGTGGGTCCGTATGTGTTCGTTAACTGTAGGCATATTGAGGTCTGTATGTAACGTAAAGTTGCTGATGTACCAAGGGGCTTTGGTGATAGTCCTAAAAGTTTTTGACTGAAAAATTTGGAGTTTTTGTACGTGTGTTTTTTTGGCTGTCCCGTATATCTGTGAAGCGTAGTTCCAGATGGGCTTGAGTAAGTAAGTGTAAGCGTTCAATTTATGTTTAAGTTTCAATTTTGAACGTTTTGAATGAAGTGAATATAACAATTTAAGTCTTTGGTTTAGCGTTTTTTGTTTATTCTTGATGTGTGGGCCCCATGTCATTCTTCTGTCAAATGTCAGGCCAAGGTATCGAATTTTGTCTGTCTGCGGAATCACTACATTGTCGAGGTATATTGGAGGACAGGTTTCTTGTCGGAGAGTAAAAGTGATATGTTGAGATTTGTATTGATTAAGTCTAATTTTCCAAAGTTTGCACCAATCCTGAAGTTTTGTTAGGTGATGTTGTAAAGTCTGTGAGGCGTGTGCTGGATTTTGATGTTTTATTAGAATCGTTGTATCGTCTGCATACGTCGCTATCAGAGTTTCGGTGCTGTTTGGAATATCATGTGTATATATGATGTAGAGCAGCCGATAAGAAATTATCCTAAATTATTATTTTTATATTCTTTCTTTATTTTTTTATATTCTTTTATATTCTATTATTTAAATATTCTTCTATTGAAGAATAACAATAGAATCAGTATTAAGTATTCTAAAAATCTATAATGATTCACCATCCCTTACTCTATTCTCTAGGCTAAAAGAGCTATAGAGGGGATAGAGGCCCTTCAAAGGTTCTTATGCTAAAACTTTCAATATTGAAGCAGTCTTTGATATTTTTTACAGATAGCTGACGAAACGTTTTGAAACAACGAACTTAGTCACGAACCTATCCATATATATTTAAAATATAAATGCACTTTATTTCTTGTTAAGTATTTTGATCAGACATTTTTAGTGTTATTTGTTATAAAGTTTGTATAGTATGTTTTTGTTACTCATACTATTGTTTATATACTATTTACACTTATTTTAATTCAGTATAAATTTTTGTTTATATAAATAAGGTATTCTAACGGGCATATTATATACAATGTATGGAATGTACCAACAAATAAAAAACGAATAAAATATTTTCGTTATAATAAATATTCCAAATATGGCCTATAGTATCCTGGAATGAAAAAGGAAAGTTAAAAAAAAAATAGGGCTGATACCGATTTAGGTCTGACAGATATTTCCCGATGCGGTAACAGGCAAAAAACAGTTTTCAATTTATAAATTAAGGTTGGATAAGATAATATATTACAAAATATTGCTCACGAATGGCCATTATTATTTATTATTATAAAATTAAGAAATAAAAATTTCGATCAGAATTAATTTGTATTTATTGATTATAAAACCATGTATTGTACTAATAGAAAGATAGGTGAAGAAACAAAATAAATATAAGTACTGAAATCTAAATTTTTAACTAAGCCTTATAAAATTTTGCACAAATGAACCATGCCCAGCAGAAGAATAATATCACGGTATTAATTATTAATATTAATTATTTAGATTCCATCCTTTCCTATAAGCACTCATAATGAAATAGGGAACAATTTAAGTAAGTCATATCAGAAATAGTTAGATTTAAAAGAGTTATTCTAATAATTCAATAATAAAGATTTAAATTCTAATAATTATTAAATGAGGCCTCAGAAAAAACTTTCTTTTTTTTTTTTGCAGATTCCGAATTTTTTTAAAAGAACCTCTAATTGAATAGAAATTAAATTTTATCGGCCAATAAAGAAACAAATAATGCTTTTATGAACGATTTCAAGAAAATATCTAAGGTTTTGTTTTTATATTCTCTGAGTATTTTGAACATTTTACTGAAATCTATGGTTACAATTACATCATGGTATACAATAAATTTATAAATCAACACTTAACTAAGATATATTGTTTAATATTTTAGCAGGACCCGGAGCGAAGAACTGAAGTATAATTCATGTCGTCACTAAACCGGGACATGAGCGACGAAATGGTTTGAATTTATTTAAATATTTTCAATACTTTGGGTATTAATGGTTACATATATTTTTTTCGGCATGAGAATGTATTTTTATATAATTAGGCTTCATTTCTGTTGTTGTTTTTAAATGTTACAGATGTTGTATGTAAAAGCATATCCTCAAAAGGCTTGGAATGGAAAAAAAAAAGAAAAGTTGGAGCTTATTTCGTTTTATATTCCGTTTTCCTTCCTCAACCCCAATATTATTGGAAAATGTTTTTCCTGCATGACTAGCTAGTAATGGCTATTGAAAGAAAATCAGAACAGACTGTAAAATACCCAAAACACTCACATCTAATTCTAAATCCAGATTGTTTTTTAATTCTAATTATTTACAATTAATATATATACACACACAACACAAAATTTAATTTTCTTTTTTTATTAGCAAGAAATGAAAAAACGTATTCTAAAATGGTTTTCCAAATCTTAATCAATATAAAAATTGAATGTTTTATTAAACTGTGTATAAATTATTTTCTATTAAATATCTAAATATTTAATTTTTTTTTTCGTTGATATGATAATTTCATTTTGAATTAAAAAAAAAAAAAGAAGAAGATTAATTTCATTGTTTTGACGCTCGTATGTATGTACTTTACTTAGGTTACAATATTTTCTAATCAGAGTAGAAAGATCGTGAGCTTATTATTTATTTCCACTACGAATAACTCAATCGGTCTAATTCGAGCAGATGGTTCTAATGAGGCATTTTTCAAGAATTACTATTTTTATTTTAGTACTTATCATTATATGCGTTTTTGTAATTTTTTTTTTGTTATTATATTGTTTACATAACTTCTATTTCTTTTTTATAACTTATCAATTCCATATTTTTTTGAGTTTTTATAAATGTATTCATTCTATTTTTTTTAGTCTATTATATATGCTATATCATAAAATTAAAGATTTTATTTTTATAACTTGTACATTTTGTAAAAATTAGTTTTATTCCCTTTTGTTTTTAATATTTCTCTATGTGTTTTTATATATTTATTCATTTTTTTTTGTTTTAAATATTCTCTTTATAAATTTATTTGCACTAATTTTTGGTCTATGTTTTTCGTTTTAATTTTTTTTTTCTCGTCAAATTTACCTTTTGCATGTTACAGTTTCAATCATTAATACATATAAATTTATATTCTACTTATTAAAATAAATATTCGCTTAAAATAAAATAAATAATATGAGTTCTATACCATTAATAACACAGAATTGATATCTGTTTTTGTTTAGTTCAGCAAGGAACATCAGATAAAGAAAGCTTTAGGTGGTGCGCTTTTGCAAGAGGGTTAGACTGTTTTTGCGACGGTCACTAACCTCAGCTTTTTATCTCGTAACATGATTATGTTTTATTGACGAGCTTACATAGAATCGAAAACATATTACTCATAGATCGGAGCACTATCTATGAGCAATATGCATAGTGCTCCATTGATAGTAATCCATTAGATATTAATATAAAAATCCACAAAGTCCAAACATCTGCTCTTCTTTTCTTAAATGTTTAGTGCTAGTGCTTCTTTTGCAGCTTTAATATTGAATTGAATCATGAATTTATGTTTTACTTGAATTTATTTGTTGCATTTTTATCCATTTAAATTGCATATAATGTGAACTAATCTTGTAATGTGATTGTAACAATTGTTGAAACATCTGATTCCCTGGATTTCGATTTCCTACGAAATTTTGTTGTTACTGAATAATTATCATTACATGGTATTCTTAAAAATAATAATAAGTATGACCATTAACATGTATAATAAAGTTAATGAATATCCAGATGAAATAGAAGCTTACATATATCATATACAAAAAAATCAATTTAAAAATAATTTAATAATTAATAAAAATGATAATAATAATTAGATTAAAAATCTTAACAAAACATACAAATCAGTTAACAAAACTCCATGAATGATGCAAAGTTAGAAAAATTCGACTTAACCAAGACAAAGCTCCGTACATTGATTTCACTATTAGATAAGAAACCGTATATCTGAAATACATCGTTAGATACAGTATACCTAGACAATACCAAAATTCCTGCCTGCAGACACAATACAACACATTGGTCTTGCATTGAAGAATGACATGGGGCCCACACATCAAGAACAAAAAACATGATATACCTAAGATTAAAAGTATTTAACTAACAACTTCTTTCAACAAGTTAAAAACTGAAACTTAGCAGAAATGGAACACTTACTTAAGCCCATTCGACCTAGGCTTCGCGGATACACGGAAAAGCCAAAAAGACCGACATACGCAACCTTATACGAAAAGTTTCCAGTCAAAAGCTTCTAGGACTATAACCAAAGCTCTTTGGTACGTTATCAAGATTACTTTGCATACAAATCGTTATATGCCAACAGTGAACGAAGACATAGGAAACCACTGCAAACGAATTTACACGTCCTATCATGCTCATATATATCTCACTCATTCAAAGCTTGGGTACAACTCACATATCCGATAATACCATAAAGGCTGAAAAGGAGCTTGATAAGTGATCTCTTTGCCTTAAACTGTAAATCAAGATGTCGAAATTACTGATAGTTGTGAATAAAGATAAACCAAACAAAAAAATTAAATAAGGAAAGTCGGGGTAATTGCATACTCGGAGTAAGTGCATAAATGGGGACTTATTCCAAACCGATTTTGTTTGGAGAGCTGCCTTCCATGGACATTTTAAGAAATTATTAAAATCCTCACAGTTGACAGCTCTCTCAACATAATAAATGAGAAATAAATCCCGATTTATGCACTTACCCCACGAAGAAACTTACCTTACCTCACCTTATACCGAAAATATGTACGTCCAATAGCCTCTTGATTTTTTTTTTAAATCACCGACTAATTCATAAGTGAAAGAGATGTAAGACTTTGGCTTGCTAGTTCAAAAAACGTTTTTTTTTTATTATATATTTTATCGCTATTTATGATAAGCTATAGAGAAGATTATTTTTGTTCAGTTGTTTATTAGTCTTTATAAAAAGCTCCTATACATATAGTGTTTCCCTAAACTTAACATTTAAATAATTTAAAAATTATAAATTAACTACAATCCACTTCTTATAGAAAAATATTAGAACTAAAAATCATTTAAGAAATTTATTTAAATTAAAAAAGAGAGGGAGAGGAGGGGAAATCGCTACCAATAATAAACAAAATAAGGAGGAGATTAAAAATTAAAAATAATATTTTTTTTTAAATTATTACATTCAAAAATATATATAATTAATATATTTTTTAATTTGATGGTTGTTATTTATTGTCTGTGGAGATGGCAATCGATATATGATTGGAAACATAAGAAGTAACAAAGGGTGGCCATTTCCCCTACCTCCTATTGTGCAAATGCGTTAGGTTTAATCAGTTTCCATGTTAGGAAATACAATTTGTATTTTTCAATGTAAAGTTGGAAACGTTCCTTATAGATTCTAAATTTAACTAAATGATTTATCCACCTGCAATAATACCTAAATACGTATTTATGAACGATACAAAATATAAAGAAAATAATAGCAACTTATTCAATTTTGGAAACCTGACGTAACTGTAAAAATAAAAATACGAGCAGAGAAGGCAATAAGTCCAGTAAAGGAAAAGGGGTGGAAGTGAATTCAACCAATCAGAAGGGAGCTATTAGATCTGAGCTGCTGATTGGTCGCTCAATATGCCACTCCAATAGGTAGCCAGTCACTCAGAAGAAGCCGTGCTACTCTGTCCGCCAAATATAGTTCTAATAAAAAACCGACTCTTTTGATAGATGTCAATTCTGAGTCGCTTAAAATTCTGAATAGTTAAAAAAAAAATCTGTATTTGTAGTGGATGCAGAACAAATATAAAATTCAGCTAAAAACAGAAAAAGAAAAAAAAATCACGTTAGTTATAATATGTCATAAGAAGCTTTTATTTAACGTAATTTACGATACAATCAAGCTTGAACTGGGAAGGTGGGGTGTGACACACCTTATATGACAACGCTCATAACGTTGGAATTTCAACTCCTACCACCTCTTGACTCCACCCGTCTTGACTTTCCATAATATATGTCATTCTTCAGCCGTGTCCACGCTGTTTGAATTTCGATTCGACATCGCACGCTACACGTTCCATTCCCCGTTCAACACGCCGAATCGAAAATCAAACAGTGTGGACATGGCTTTCATGATCACAAGTTAGATGACCTTGAATACTTGTACGGTAAGTACTTTTTAAATTGTACCTATACAAAAATGTAAAAAAATAAAATAAAAAAAATTTATCCTTATATGTCCAGCCATCATGATGATGTATGCGATCCCGTGACTAAGAATCCAGGTATAGTTATTTTTTATAATTCCACTAAAGGGGGAATATACAGTTCGAACCCAAATGTGGCCAATGGCAATCCTTTATGCCTTTCAGAATGTTAGTGCTGATAGTGCATTTATTATGTTTCAAGGCAGTAAAAGTCCGGCTCATAAACATCGAATCCATACTTGGCAAAAGAATTAGAAAGAAGAAGGCTGTCCCCACCCTCCCCCCCCCCAAAAAAAAAAGAAAACGCCAATCATGTCCCCAGGCAAGTGACAGGAAAACCAGAGTAAAATCTAAAAATACAGCGAATTTGAAATGATTTGCAAGAAACGCTTGAATTAACAGCTCGTTAGTTTTTCCAATTTTAGAGATTACATTTTTTTTTTTTTTTTAGTGAACAGTTGAATGCCTTGGCTTAGAAATAGTTGCTTAATTCTTATTTTTTGTAAATATCAAACATTGAAATTTCATTTTTTTTAGTATTTATGTTAATGAAAATAATTTTTCTCCATAGTAAATATTTTTATTTTCGAAAAAACCAATTAGATCCATATTCCTATAATCTTCAAGTTCTAAAAAATTATAAACAATTGGGTTAATGAACCCCCACCTTCCTAAGAACGATCGAAATTGTTAGCTCCCCAGTTAAAGATTAAAAGGATACAGATTAAATTCATTCCTGATTTATTTTAAAGAATGGAAAAATGAAATGGCTTATGATTGCACCTGGAAAAAAAAATTACAAAAATAAAATAATAAATTAAAATGATAAACATTTGTAACGAATGATAAAAATATATATAGTAAACATAAATTTAGATTATAATAAACATATTTAATTCATCCTCGATGTGTTATATACTTGTTTAATAAAAATTTACTAAATGAAATATGAAAACATAGATTTAATTTTTAAAATTGTAACCACAGATATTTATTTTCACTGAGAACAGTTTGGTTTATTTATCAACGGGTTTTGTTCAAGCTGAGGACCATCCATCACTGTGAAAGAGGTCTGAAGTATAAGAGAATATTAAGAAGGGTTTTAAGATAATTTATAGCCTTTACATGATTGATCAGAAGAGCTTGTTAACAAAGAAACATTTAGTCAGTCATGATAAATTATCACTATAACAATAAATGAATGTGTTTCGCCACATACTGGACTTTGATCAACAAGCTTTTAAAGGAAAAAATAAATGTTTTATGAAAAAATGCTGATTACTAGTGAATGCTGGTAATAATATTTAATTATTATTACTTGAATGAAACAATGATTGGTTTATTTGTTTTCGGGTCTCAATGTCTCATAAAAATATAGTAATTATTGATTATGGGAGACTCCTTCACAGCATTGTTTCATTACCCATCTGCTGTCGTACGAGACTGATGCCCTCTTCCAGTCTAGACTCAATAATAATGCGGAAAACGCAGCATGCGCTGAAAGATTGGGTGTACATCAGGGCAACCGAAAGGTGAAAGCTATAATGTGACAGCCGAAAAAATTCTTTCGAAGAATAGACAAATTACAAGTGGCAAACTGTTGGTGTACATAATTTACGTATGCAGGTACTTTCGGGATTGGAATGATCCAATGCCCAAAAATCGAACAATGCACCAGTGCATGGAGTCACAGGAGGCAGTAGACAGTCCGAAACACCAGTCACAGCGGAGTGCGAAAATGTTCCAACTCCTCATAGCACGCAAGCGGCCGGCACCATAGGATCAAGTATGAGCTAATTACACCCCTTAGAGCAAAATACATCAATTAATTTGAAAAGCTTTATAGCATCGACACTGATGGATCCACGAGATATGCAGATATCGTTGCAATTTTCACTGGAACGACAGCATTGGTTTTGGGATCCGACAGTGAGATTTGAGAATAATAATCTTGTTCCGGCAGGTAGAATGGAAAAGGAAAAGAAAAATACATACGAGAAGTCCACCTTTCCTAAAGAGAAATCCTGTGAGAACTTCGGAGTGAGAGAGTTCACCAAAAGATGCCTATGATTTGGATCTCACTGAGCACACCTGACTGTGGGAGCTGAAACGGGGTGAGTTAACAGACAGGATAAATAATAATGTATTATGATAAAAAATTGTTAACGAATGATATATATATATATATATATATATATATATATATATATATATATATATATATATATATATAAATATATAAATATCAATACTACTTTTCAATGAAGACCTTCGATAGTCAATTCATGATGTGAAAAAATAATTATGATTGCGTAAGGAACAAGAAAAGTGTTTTTCCTTCTTTTCAAATTAACGGTCCCCAATTAAAAAAAAAATGAGAAATGGCCACCATTAGTAATTATTGAAAAGAAATTACTATTTCCAATTCTTATGCAAATGTATGGTTTAAATATCTACATGACAAATAGCTTGTATGATCCGTGATGAAAATAATGCCCGTATGATTAATATGTAAGGTTGTATTACATCTTTGCGTTAAATAACCCAAGCAAAACTGAGTTTTAATTGAAAAATCTAGTCCATGTAGCAGACTCAGTAATAATTCAGAATGACTGGAATCCATAGAAGGCAACAAGTTTATAGCAACTGGTAGCAGAGAGCGCTCGTCAACCTTTGAGTTGAACCAGTCCTAACCTTCCCTATATTCAGGCAAATCAGAGCAACTAAGTTTTGAAGTTGGAACTACTTCTGCTTCATCTAAGTGAAACTAGTCTTTGACTTGAGCCAGTACCACAAACCTTTAAGTTAATTACTGGCTTAATTAATCAAACTGCGAAACATACGACCAATAGCATCCAGCTTCTTTTCAGTGATCTTAATTTACCTCTTTTGTTTAAACTGCAATCGTACAATTTATATGAATCTGGAAGATAATCTCATTAGAAACCGAACTTTAAAAATTAGAGAAAGGGAAATATTTTTTAATTGTTTATGTACAATTTCCGTTTCTGTATTCATCAATTGCCAGGGTTCCACCAATTAATCGAATTCCTTCCGTATCCGATCCAAACGATATATAATACTCAAATTCTCAATCATATAAGAAAATAATCCATTATGATGCCTCTAAGTTCGTAATTTGATCTGAAATAGCTAGTTAACCTTCCAATATCAACTCCACATTCACTCAAACCGATTCGTTTCTTGTTAGAAAGGTTTTCTTCTAATTGAAATCTTAGTTGTTCTTGGAGGTGTCTGAAAAGAAGATGACCACGGGACATCATAATATAAAACTTTCATTGGAGTGCTACTGATTGGTAGTTCATACCCATAGTATTGTCATGTCATATTGATCAATTGGCGTATTACATATTACATAAATAAAGAAAAAATATATATACAATAAATTAATTAGTGAAAAGTACACTTCCATAAATATATAACATATTTTTAAAAAATAAATTTACAAAGACGTTTCGAAGTCCTTCTTCGTCTTCAAGTTATTTGTTTTCTACAACATTAATTAATTAAATCCAAATATTTATAACTTAATTTACAATATCTTTTGTTACTATATTAAAGGTAGTTTTATTACCTTTAATTTACATTATTTTCTCCCCAGTGTATATTATTTAATATAGAAAAAATATATTTTTTAATTTCTTTTAAAAAAAGAAAATTAAAGTTAAAAATTAGGAGTTTTCTATTGATAAGGCCTCTTTATCATTCAGTAAATTATTACAATTATGTTAATGCTAGAGGAAGAGGCTATAAGATTTTCCTAAACGATTATTTCTATCCTCTCAGTTGTGCTTAGAACTTGTTTATTTATGATAATATGATAAAATATTATAACAGAATATAGTTAGTGAGTGTGTGTTAGATATTGCGACGCGAAAGCGTCTCCTTAATAAAATCAGGATAATGTACAGCATTTATAACTGACAATTGTAGTAATTTTTAAGGTGGATTACGCAATAAAAATAGAGTACCTCCTGAAGGTGAATGTGTGACTGAAATGGAGCCATATGCTCCAGTGGATCGGGCATACGAAGTGATGAAATAGCTGGGAGTTCTGGGGAGCTCGTGGATAAGTGGGTCTTATCCCTGAAATCCTCTTGGAGGATGAAAGTGAGGAGCCATCGCCTGTATGTAAGAGAGAGAAATGAGCGAGAGAGTACTGGGGGCCACCAAGACCGGAACTTTTTCAGGGGGACAGTTTAATTTTTCCGCCCCTTCTTTAATCCTCCCCCCTCAATAAAATAAAAACAACAGTATTTTATGAAATATATTTCTAAATAAATATCATCATATCATATTATAAGGTCAAAGCAGTTATAAATAAATGGAAGCAAATATTTTTATTTTTAATCTAAAAATAAAATTTCGTTGGAAATTTGCCGCGCTCTGAGAGCGAAACGTGGATTTTGAGAAATGGGTTCTAAATTATGGATTATTTTTTTTTTACTAACTTTTTAATTAGTGATATAAATGTTATATTAAATAGGAAAAGAACAGGCTGTTATAATAATGTATATTATATGTTACACATTATTGTTATTATTCCCAGTGATATATCTTAATTTCATTGTCTGGTCATGTTGTACCCTAACAAATGACCTCTCACCCCTTTGTGGCCCCTTCTCATTGTCCTTGTACACTCAAGTCAGGAACAACAGCAGTCCTTGAGCATTCATTCTCCACAGAATTGAGTACACTCACTTAACCTGTTGCGTACTTCACAGAAATTCATCCAACCCCGAGATACTTCTTCCTGGAGTCGTATATAATGCAAATGTTTACCTCTTTAAATTAAGAAATGAGAAATGCCTAATGAACATTTATATTTTATTAGATTGAAACTGCAAAAGTTTGCATTTTATAATGAATCAGATGAGTTTAAGGCCCTGATGTTAAAACGTATTGTACACATAAACATCAAAAAGGAATCGTCACCAATTAGTTTTAAGTATTTTATTTTAAAAAACATAAAAAAATGAATTAAAGTATACATACATATATATATATATATATATATATATATATATATATATATATATATATATATATATATATATATATATATATATATATATATATGTATGTATGTATGTATATAAACGCACACACACATTATATGTGGTAAGATAGAAGGTAATTTCGTCATTATGTTGCATAAACTTGAGCTACTAAGGGATATGGGAATTCCAGAGAAGATTAATATTTTTAAAAAATAACAATTAGTGAATAAAACCACAAATTATTTCCCTAATTCTGGTATGTTTGATAGATTAACTTTTTTTGATTTGTAATCAACAACCAAACTCATTGACTTATGTTCGACAAATCACTAAAATTATTGGGCCCTATAAAGAGATTAGAAAAAGTATTAACAAGGAAAATAAATTGAAAAACTAAGTACAGCAATAAATTACAATAAGAATAAATTACAAAAAAAAAAGTTAAATATCATCAATATTGTAGCATTTCGATAGCACTAAAAATACATATTTCATGTTCTTAAAAGTTGTGAAATTAATTAGATGGTGATTACTTTCTTGTAATATAAGAGTAAAATTCTTGATGCATTGTAATTGTTTCACTACTTAAGGTTAATAAGTTAATCATAGTGACAAATTTTGAAAGTTTTTTTTCAAGGTTGTGGCTCGATTTTTTTCTGTTTGCTTAGTAACACTAATAACACTAACACTGTAATAACACTTTGCTTAGTAAATTATGTACTCCTATACTTTAAAGTCGAATAGGATTTCCTGAACAGAGTGATTCAGCCATAGTTACACTTATCTGTGTTCGTAAAGTGAAAGAGTTAAAAATAATAGGTTGCCCGTGTACTGTCAGCAGCTGCGTCAATATGTAGTATACGGTTTTTGGTTTGTTGTGGTATTATAATACGGGTATGGTACTTGAAATTTATAATTCTACTTCTTAGCCAAAATGGTCATGTAAAGTGATAAATATAGTATGTATTGAAACTTACGTTTTGAAAATGATTACTTTGGGAAGGTTCAAAAATAGTTGAATATTAAGGATGAGGTTTCCTTTTCAGATTTGAACATTATTTTCAAGGATGTTACTTGTTTACATTTATTTCCTGAATTTGTTGAATTGCCGGCGCTGAATGCATTCAAATCATTCATAATATTTGCAAACTTAAATTGGACAGTTGGTATACATAATTCGATATATATGTATATATATATATATATAATATTTAAGGTATTCTTAGACATGTGAATTAATATATTACAAATATCAGTTATTTGAAGTCTATCAATTCGGCTTGGGTAAAGTTTATTTCAGATATAGGAGATAATTACGCCCATTAAGTATCTAGTGAACTGGAAGAATTGAGTGCCATGAGTGCCGTTGTTTGGTGTTCGCCGTTTTTACATTCCCTTGCCTAAGTATAAAAAATTTGGTTCGGTGCGCGCATCACATAACTTCCTTTAATAATAATCTATTGTTTAAAATTATTTTAAAGTGAACACATAAACACTTCTTAAAATATTCTCAGTGCCATGTACTTCTTCACGTCCTCCCTTACAAAAAATAGTTGTCTAAACAATCGCAGTACGACAATTCTGTGCACTATGCATTTTTTTTTTCAAGCTGAAATTTAAAAAAAAAATGTTTTCATCAATTTCCTGGAAACGTTTAGTTTTTATTAAATAGGTAATATAAAAGTAGAAATTATTAAGTTAATAATTTCTACTTATATATTTGCTTTTATATTAGATTATTATGGAGAGAACTGAAGAGGATTGATGGGATCGAGGTGGGAGGAGGTTCGGTCGCATCCGTCAGCTTCCGGACACATTCCATCTAGCTTAATAGTCCTTATAAGATACGCTGTATCTTTGCTGATACTGGTCCGATTTATATATTTTTTTTCTTTCATATAATTCTGTATGTAATTTACCATAAAATTCATACTTTTCGATTTCGTCATAACGTTTTTCTTAGCATTAATAAGACTTTGGGCAAGTTCAATCAAAATCGTCAGAACCGTTATCGAGAAAATTGTAAAAAAAAGTGTTAAATCGATGATATAAAATGACACCTCAGGTTGAACGATATTCTCGAAAACGTTGCAGTAACATCTCAGTCATATGCCTAATTTAAATACGTAATTTCAGTTACGTACAACTTCTCGTTTTTGAGCTAGACTTACCATACCCTTCCAGACCAATTAGCGAGACTTGGTTATTTCGAAATTTTTTACGATCGCAATTCGAATTCCTCCAAGGATATAATCTTGAGTCCAAATTACTATGTCTCGTAAAATGGCCTGTGTTTATTCGAACAGCCTAACTCAAAAAAAGGAAAGTTGTACGAAACTGAAATTACGTATTTAAGGTAATTCGTAAAAATCGAATACCGGAAGTACCATTTTATATCATCGATTTTACACTTTTTAACGATTTTCTTGAAAACCACTCCAATGATTTCAATGAAACTTGCCAAAGGTCTTCTCCCTAAAGCCATTCAATCTTCCATATCTGCAATACATCACCGAGTATTTTATTATAATTTGACAAACCAAAAATATGTATTTCACAGGATTGTCGTACTGTAATTGTTTAAAAAATTACATTATTTTGTCAAATTAGAGACGTATAGAAGTGTATTCTGCTGAAAATAATTCAAATAAGTAATTTTCAGTGAATTCTTTGAAATTATTTCAAAGAATGAATTATTATATTACTAGGGCGGTGTTGGAATGTTGTGTAATACAAGCAACGCACCAGATTTTTTATAATCATAAATCATATATTCATCCTTCTATCGAACGTGAGTTCCATGTGGTTTGAGGTCTCTCGTAGTTATTAAGAAAACAGGAGTGAAAATTTCGTTCTGTTGAGCAAACGTGATGAACCAGTTTCAAAGATTGTCCTATCCAAATGAAACATACAACTCAATGGGTCACCGATTTCAACCAAATTTTTTGTGATGATTCTGCATCCAAAAATATTTGGCACGCGTGTCAGCATTCGTTCCAATGGACACTGGGAGCCGAGAAAAAAAAAAAAAAAAAAAAAAAAAAAAAAAAAAACTGAAACTGCTTTATTATTTATCTCGAGTTTAAAATATGGAATTGACGCGATTTTTCACCAAAACATTTGTTTTCAGTGTATTTTAAATGAAAAATACAAAATTTAAAAAAATTATTGTTTTTGGTCAAACAAATTTAAAAAAATGTTTTGATTATTGGGTAAACTAGCCTTATAGATTTTTTCACCAAAAGTTATGGCAGATTTTGATTAAGCGCACCGAAAAAACCTTTATGTTAAAAATATCATCCACAACAAATTGTTTTCAATTTTTAGGGAGATCAAAATCTGTAAGCCACGAAATTATGTTCCGATTAGAAGCTCTCTATCTCTTCTTCAGTTTATCCGATTTCAATTTTATTAGATTCGTTGGAAAGAGATAAGTTTCTTTTTCAGTAAATATAAACAGCTATTCTATTATCTATAAAGTCTGTGTAAAAAAAATAGATAATAAAGTAAAAACAAAATTGAGGTTATTTGCGGATAACGTTGGTTCTAAAACACGTAGGAAGACCACAGTTAAGGGGCCTTTATAGAAGATCCAAATTTGGTTTATTTTGAATGTACGAGTTTTTCAGAGTCCAAGATTTTCTTTCTAACCGAGTCCAAGAAAATCGAAATCGGATAAACTGCAAACTAGATACAGAGATTGAAATCGAAACGTAACTTCGTGGTTTACAAATTTTGAACACCCTCGAAACTGAAAAAAAAAATTTTGTTTTCGATGATATTTTCAATATAAATGTTTTTCAGTGCGCTTAATC
Organism: Rhaphigaster nebulosa; assembly: GCA_948150685.1. Classification (NCBI taxonomy): domain Eukaryota; kingdom Metazoa; phylum Arthropoda; class Insecta; order Hemiptera; family Pentatomidae; genus Rhaphigaster; species Rhaphigaster nebulosa. The sequence goes on from OX411311.1 coordinate 16,879,234, forward strand.
AAAATCTGTCTTAATTTTTGGTGTAAACAAATCTATAAGGCTAGTTTAGCAAATAATCTAAACTTTTTTCAATTTATTTGACCTAAAAGCAATAATCTTATTTATTTTTTATTTTTATTTAATATAATCAAACAAATGTTTTTGATGGAAAATCCACGTCGATATCATTTTTCAAACTCGAGATAAAAAATAAAGCATTTTCAGTATGTTTTATTTTTATCTCGCCTCCTAGGTCCCATTGGAACGAACGCTGACACACATGTCCAATATTTTTGGATGTAGAATCACCACAAAAAAATTTGGTTGAAATCGGCGACCCATTGATTGTGCCCTTGCTAGTTCGGGTATGTATCTCTTCCAATTTTACTATACGGGGATTTAATGTGATATACATAAAAAACATTGGATGTCATGAATAAAAAATTCTACGGAAAACCATATTTTTTAATATTATACTAATTAACAGACACAGCAATAGTAATGCTTATATATATATATATATAGGGTGAAGGTTGTGAGGTGTCCACAAGGAGTCAATACATTAGATAATCCATAGGAGTGGGACAATGTAGTAATGATGTGACCCTCAGCACATTTTAGCTTTTGTAAAGTATATTTTAAGTGCTAATAGTTATTAAATTATATAATATTTCTATTTGAGATATATAGATGCAATGAAATGAACTGAAGACGAGGCATTTGTCTCGAAACGTTATCAATGTGAATTTAAAGATGTAAGATATACAAAAAAAAAATGGAGGATTCACTTCACAAATCGTGCAGAAATGTTATATATAAGGATATAAACATATATATAAATGATCATACAGGTTCAATTTAATAGATGTTGCATGTACTTGTTGCAGACGGGGAGGAGAGATGAGCGGAACTGGGAGGGGCGGGGGAGGGTGGCGTTGGTGATGACTGGCCTCGTCCTGGCGGCCGCCCTTCTGGCCGTGCCCCGGGCCTCTGAGGGCAGGGGGCCGCCTCTCCTGGTCCTGCCCCCCTTCACTAATCTCAGCCACCAGGGGGTCCAGCTCCTCAACGGTAAGTCACTATACTTCTATTAGCTATAATATACTTATATATGTGTGTGTGTTTAGTATATATATATATATATATATATATATATATATATATATATATATATATATATATATATACTTCTATTAACTGTATTATACTTCTATTAAAATTATCGAATAGATTTTAACGTTTGCATATAATAAATTCTTGGTATTGAATTATATTGGTTTTACGATCCGATGTAGGCAGTATCTTTTTTATAAACAGACATCTCGATATATGCTACTTATATTTGAATTATAACCAATTAGTTGGTTGAACCTATATTGCCAGTTTTTGTTATAATTATGTTTCCGTTACAGTATAATATGTTTTTGTTAGGATATAAATAAAATTGTATAATAAATACAGCATGTATGATGAAGATTTAATCATGATATAAAATGTAATCATAATATAAAAATAATGTTTACAATTTAAGAGTCCACGGAAGCAAGAGGAAAAGTACGACCGTAATATATTTCGAGAAACTCAAGTTCTGAAGTTTTGAGCTCCTACTTTCATCAGTCTATGCTTATTTTTCAAACGCTTCTAACAAACCGACCATCCATCCACATTCCGGCCTGTTTCTTTTTACCATCTTATTCTGCTAAACGATATGAACATGATGTGTATAATCTCATTTCGAATAAAATGTTACTCTTCCCCTTTTTTTCCTGGAGACTCTTCAAATGCAATTATATTTGCTCGTATTACAAAACAGAATATAATGAATTAACAAGTAACAACAAAGAAAATCTTACTGTTTCTATGAGCTTTGAAAATTTGAAAAAGTTCAGTTGTAAAATGAAGCTTCAAAAATCTCTCATACAAGAAAGAAAATTAAGAATATATGTATATACCTACACACACACACACACACACACACACACACACACACACACACACACACATAAATCTTATTCGAAGAAAAAGAAATGGTTTTCTTATAGCCAGGAGGGCTCGAAGTTTAAATTACATTTGGGAACGAACTGCCACCCCATAGTACCCAGCAGCACTTCTTCCCGATCTTGAATTAGTCCTTTAATTCAGGAAAGGAGATCTCTCATCCAGCTCCGTTTTAGCCTTCTCCAAATGGTCATGTCAGCTGTAGCCATATCGTCTATGAGCCTGTTGTGATGTCCGTGAAGGTAATTAAAGAAACGGGAAGGTTTTGAAATTACTATGATATTGACGTCGTTTTTGGAAAAAGGCGTAAGCGCCATTTAGCAAACTATGCATGAAACGTCTTTTCCCCAAATTTAAAATATTTCTTTCTTTATTGTTTATTGTGCACAGTAGGAGTTCATTAAGGTGGCAAAACGTTTATAATAACAATGTATTTTTAAGATTTCTATTACTGGTCAAGGCCAGAATACTGAGAGTCGAAAGTATTTTGTGCATTCGTCATATATGGTAGATTTTTAGACCATTTCCAATTTTTTTTTTCTCGATAGCGGAAATCGATAGAGTACGTATTTACGTCCCATGAAAAATTGAAACCTAAATTTTCAATATCATAACAGAATTTTTTCGCAAATTAAGACTTTTTAATAAAACGGCATCGGTATAAACTGAATTTTATATTTATATACTACCTACAAACATGTAAGACAGTGCTATATCAGGTATTTAGAATATGAAAACTTTTTAAATTATATTTATGACATTAAATTAAATTATATTAAATTATATGACATGGGGCCCACACATCAAGAATAAACAAAAAACGCTAAACCAAAGACTTAAACTGTTATATTCACTTCTTTCAAAACGTTCAAAATTGAAACTTAGACATAAATTGAACACTTACACTTACTCAAGCCCTAATATCTGGACCTACGCTTCACAGATATACGGGACAGCCAAAAAAACACACGTACAAAAACTCCAAATTTTTCAGTCAAAAACTTTTAGGACTATCACCAATGCCCCTTGGTACATCACCAACTTTACGTTACATACAGACCTCAATATGCCTACAGTTAACGAACACATATGGACCCACTACATTTGATTTCACGATAACTTACACGGACATCCTAACACACTCATACAAGATATGGCGACAACCAACATGCCTGACAACACCCGCAGAAGGCTGAAGAGGAACTGGATGAGGGATCTCCTAGACTAACTATATACAATTATCACGACAGGAAGAGGTGCCGCTGGGCACTACTCTTTCTCATGCCTTCCATGCCAGGTTGACATGTACATAGCCAGCACATTCACTGGTTGTCTAATAGACAGGCGTGAATTTAAAAATAAAGTTAAAAAAAAAAAATTTAAGAATGGTCTTATTTTGGTCGAATCGTCGCTAAATGTTTGTGACAATTTTCACATATTTAAATTTTAAGTTTGATACCTCCAAGTCTTGAAAAAAAAATATATTTTTCTTCAACTAGTGACTTTTTAGAGGTCTGAATATTCGGCAGGGATTTTCCTATTATACTTAAATATATACACCACTATTTTTGCTGTAGGCAATAAATGTCGGTATCAGTCCATCTGTAAAAAAGTGATCAGCTAGAGGATACAAATAAAAATTTCAGGAAAAAACCGAGGGTGCAGGGTTAGAAAATTTGGACCAGGCAAACAATTCTGAAGTTATTACTTTTAGGTACCTAAAAATACAATTGCTATCATATTATTTTTTATAAATTACCACTAAATTGAAGCGCAGTAAGTAAAGTGAAGTAAAGCTGTTCAGAATTAATAAAGAAAAAGCAAAATCTTGGACAAAATGCTGAAACTATGGAGCTTTTAGAGAGGGCAAAACGGTCTATTGTTCATAGACCACTGAGCTAGGCCGCTCCTCTGAATGCAGGCCTATTTTAGCTTCCTTTAGTAATTAACAGATTCAGATGCTGGGGTACTATAATTTTGCCAGTAGTGTAACTCAAGGGCTTATACTGCTGGCAAAATTGTAGCCTTGCAAAATTATATATATATATATATATATATATATATATATATATATATATATATATATATATATATATATGTACACACGTACAAATATGATGTAAGTTCGCTATGTAACTGGAAGACAATGCTTTTCTTGGGCATTTTTAACACTCTGCATATGCAAATGATAAGTCTGTCTTTTGTCTATTCATTAGTGTGGCAATTATCGTGTTTGCTTAAAAAACTTAAAATGTCTTTCAGATATATGAAGAATAATTTAGGCAAGTTTCATCAAAATCGTTAGAGCCGTTTTCGAGAAAAATATATAAAAGTGTAAAATCCATGATATAAGAGCTAATTCCGGTTAATCCGAGGCGCTGTATCTTTGCTAATACTGGTCCGATTTTGATGATTCTTTTTTTGTTTTTTATATAATTTAATTACCTTTCATTCAATTCTACGCATAATTTACCGTAAAATGCATACTTTGTAAGCTATGCGCAAATAAAATATTCTTTTCATCCTAACTTTTTTCCCTGCAATTCCTCGGTGATTTACTGCATAAATGAAAAGTTAAAGGCCCTTATCAAGAATAATTTAGGCAAGTTTCATCAAAATCGTTAGAGCCGTTTTCGAGAAAAATGTAAAAACGGGTAAAATCCAGTATATGATAGCTATTTCCGGTTAGTCGATTTTGACGAAAAGGTTGCTGTAACATCACAGCCATATAACTACCTTAAATACATAATTTGAGTATCGCACGACTTTTCGTTTTTGAGCTAGACTGTTCACATGCACACAGATACACAGACCATTTTGCGAGACTTGGTCATTTGGACTCAGTGGATCTTAAAACGCGTATTTCCGTTGAAAACTCGAATTCGAAAATTTTCACGATCGCAATACTTCTCCTTTCTATATTCTTCGTATATAGGTAAGGGAAAGTAAGAAAAGGAACGTCTTATCAATAAGTTTTGGATAATAAATTAAGTTATCCTTTACAATGAACATACATTGTAAAAATATTAAGCTAGAATAAGTCATCATTTACAACTAGTTGATTTTTTTAAATATTTGTGAGATTCCCGTAATTTCATTGACAGGTGTTTTAGAGCAGATGGCTGTATAGGATTAAATGTCATAACAGATTCCTCTTGAATAAATAGTTCTAAATAAAAAAAGTCACGGATCCCTGGAGACCCCAATCCAAGTCCAATTGCAACACTTTCCGTGTCCTGCCGGAAGGAGGAAAATCTGTCAGAGAGAAAATATTGAAGACTGTAGAAATGAGAAAACTGTACCGTAGAGTTGTTTAAAGATTAATGAGAATGCCCTTGAGTCAAACATAAATTACTTTGATAAAATGCAAGTTGTAAATTACTTCAGCACTAATGCTTTAACTGTTTTTTGTTAACTCTTCTTTAATTTTTTTTATTCGAGTTAGTTTAAAAAACATACCAGTTGAGGATGTTTGCTCGGATTAAACTATATTTAGGTAAATTTTAGTTAATAATAGCCCAGTAAAATAATAGTCTTCAGGGCTTTGGTTGAACTAGTTAATAGGTAGACATACTAAAAGTCACCTTGAACTAGGAACATAGGGAGGGATACGTTGAATTATTTTGGTTTTTCGTTTATAAATCGATGTATTTGCCGTTTGATTAATGTTTGAAACAATTGCCATGAATACAAATCATTCAACCATAAAATTGGACTTCTTTAAATTTAAGAGACAAGAGAAAAAAAGATAAATGTTTTTGTCGAAATTAAATAAAAAAACAAGGTTTTCTATTCACAAAAATTTGAATTACCTCCATAGAACAATACAAAATCACAATCCTTGTCCCCTTTGATATTTCAAAAGCCTTTGACTCCGTTGATCCTATAATTCTCCTCTCCATCTTAAAAAACATCTTCATATCAAATAGTGTTTTAGGCTTGTTCCACTCCTGCCTATCTCTCCGCTCCCAAACTATAATTATTCCCAGCAAACCTCCCTCATCATCACTAGTTCTATCAAGAGGTGTTCCTTCGGGATCTTTCCTCTGCCCAACCTTATTTTTCATCTATATAAATGACTTTCCAAACCTCATTCACAATTCCCAATACCATTTGCAAGCAGACGACCTGCAAATGTAAATTTCCTTCCACCCTTCCGACATGCTCGAGGCCTCCTGGAAGCTTCAGGATGATATTGATAGTATAAACCGCAAGGCTTCGGAAAATAAGCTGAGCCTAAATTGCAGTAAAAACTAAGGTCTTTCACCCAAAATACCCGTCTTTTCCTGGTACCCTCCCTCATTCTCCGCTATCTGGTGAGCAAGGCATAAACCTAAAAAGATTAATGAATTGCTTCATAAAATTCATATTCGGTGTTCCCAGACTCACTGAGATTCCGAACGAAGGTGGTGTGTAATTCCTGACGACTGGGTGCATTCTTATTCAAAATCTTAAGAAATAAAAAACATTCCTATTTTCTTGACTTCCTCACCATATGTTCTTTCTTCGACCTCTAAAATACCAGATCTCAACCTACCAATACGTATATCCCTTCACATATAACTTCTTCATTTGCAAAAATCCTTTATTATTCGTGTTACTTCTTTCCGGAATTCACGGTCCATCTCCATTTGTAAAGCGTCCTCCCTAACCTCATTTATTTTTCCTTCTCTACCATGATTTAGGTTTGACAAATATATATTTATATATATATATATATATATATATATATATATATATATATATATATATATATATATATATATATATATGCACCATTTTTTCTATTTTTATTTAATTTACATAACTAATTATTTTTTACCTTTTAGTTAATAATTTAACTATTTGTAAATAAAGCAGCCAGACTAATGCTGTTTAAGCTATTCATTTTGTAATTCTTACGGGGCTGAGTGTCGCAGAATAAAGACAAATTTTTCATTAATTTCATCTTTCAATTAATATTATTTAATTGTTCGTTGTTCGTGCGATGGTCAAAAACCGCATGCTACTTCAAAAACTCAAACTGTAGTTTTTGAGAGTCATTTATACAAAAATAAAGCTTGACTGCTAGTAACCGAATAAATTGACATCCATAGTTTTTCTTACGATCCTTCAATTCAGATGTGTTTTTTAAATTTACAAACTGCAAAATATTTATAGTAATTAATTACTTTAACGATAAAAACGACATACAACTTATAAACAATATTCAAAATACAACGTGAACTGTATAATGTGCATTTCAAACTAAGTCAGAAACATATCCTTTTTCCGTGTGCTATCTGAATGAGAAAGGAAATCATTTCATACAGTAGGTACGTGCCCTATATTCAAATGTTAAAGATGTATATATCCAGGAAAGGTACTAAATGGACCGGAGTCGCACAAATTATTCTCATTAATAATACATTTATTAAAAAACCGACAATTTTTATTTCCAGAATTAAATTTTAATGGCATAAAGTATCCTAATTTACTATTAATTATTTGTATTGTCCAATACAGTATTTTCCTAACAGCATGGTTTATGTTTACATTTGCTTACTATTTCATATTATTTGTCTTCGGTTTTAGCTATAATCGTAGTAAAAATTTTATAAATTTAGTTTATGTTATGTTTAGTTTTGACTTGTGGTATTTATCTTTACCTAGTATTAAATATTAGAGAGTGTGTCACTGGTCACTTAACTCACGGATTCGGGAATACTTGTGTTTTTTTTCTCTTTTTCAAACTCAAGAAATTTACTCGTCTTGGTCGCACTATTGACCAACTAAAAAAAGCGATTCGACAGGAAATCATCAGTGTGTACCTAGAAATGATTTTCATTTATCTGGCACTATTTTAAAAACGAATAAATTATTATAACTAAAATTATTGAATTAATTGATTAATTACTGTGACTGAAGTGGCAGTTTGGATTTTACTAAAAAGGTAGACTAAAAAGGTGGCAGTTACTTTTGTCGCACCCTATATCATCATTCACACCTTTATTTGCTCTTATCCTAATGGGAGATTCCTGACAGACAGATTATACCTAATTATAAAAAAAAAGTTAGGATATTTTGTAAATAAACACATATTTCATTTATCGTATAGTTTAAGCTTTTTTTTTTAATAGCTCTGTAGCCCGTGTCTGGCCTTGGCTTCCCTTACAACCCTCCGTCAGCTAATTATATCCATCGCCTTTTGCCTCCAGTTACGAGCATCCAGCATTCGAAGGTCAACTTCCACATCTCTCATCCAACGTACCCTTGTTTGCGAGCCTTGATAAACTGAACAATGCTTTCATGCTGGTATAACTCTTTTAGTTCAGCGTTAGTCCTTGTCCTCCAGACTTCCCCAAAGTAGACAGGTCGAAATATTTTTCTTAAAATGTTTCTCTCAAAAACAAGTAGCATCTTAGTGGTAGCCGGATTAAGGACCCATGTTTCTGCTCCTTATGTCACAATTGGGCGTATAAGAGTTTTAAAAAGCCTTACTTTGGTCAGTTCTGTCCTGTTCCGTTCTGGCGGACTGACAGAACTGACGAACGAAACATACCGACATCAGCATAATATGCTCGGTTCCAAGCCATGATTCTCTTCTCGATTTCGTTTATCATTTTATTTTCATCATTTAGGTAGATGCCAAGGTACGTGAATGAATTCGCTCTGGAATGTGTGATCTCGCATGATTATATTCTCTGTCAACGATTGCTCTCCATATCGTGCCATATAAATGTATTTGGTCTTATTGTCATTTACCACAAGCCCCATCTCTCCCTCATTCTTGATAGATATCAACCAAATATAATGATCATCAAAATTATAATGATACTTTTTTAACAGCATTTTAAGTAATTAACTTAATTAATCATAATGTATCACTTCCTTTATGTACTTTGGCATCTATATTAGGCGATTAAGGGTCCAATAGTAGCCATAGAGATACGGTGGCTATCGGTGAGTTACGAAAAGAGATAATGTGTTCCAAGAAGCTATGGGTCCCCAATCAACCGTACATAACTAACCAGGGATAAAGTGGGTCACACCACCGTCACGGAAACCGCTGCCTCCACATTTTTGGTTAATCCCTTTCAAATCCAAGGATTATGAAGAATATTTTATCTGATTGAGAATCACTGCCTGATATTTTTTCCAATTTAAAAATGATCTATCAAAGTCCAATAAGAATCATTTGGAATAGTTATAGTTATGAAAGAGAAAATCTTCAATTGCATATTATAATAATATTATTTTATAATAATAATTCTTATATAATTATTTTTACAAGAAGTGTACTTCTCGGATTTATATTATTGCCATTCAAGCTATCAGGAATTTAAATTTGTGCTAAACCTGTTATTTATTTTCTTATACCTCCCATCCATGTACTTCATTCCTCTCCATGGACACTCATTCCATATATTTATATGCCTTCAAAATTAACTTCTGCAAAATTATTTAAAATAAAATTATTATCATTATTATTTATTTATTTTGGGACGAAACCAAAATTCGAAAAAAAAAAATTATTTAAATTTCTACAGCAAGTAGTACAATGACAAAACTACAGGGGAAAACATCAAAGGTGAGTCTCTTTTCCTTAATACACGATTATTGCACTAAAAGCTCGTTCAATGTCATAAAAGCAAGATTTATTGGGATCACCCTATCATAACCGACCATACGGTTTTAAATAATCGGCCAGACGTCTCGGTGATTGATAAAAATAGGAAATTGGCGCAGATTATCGAGACAGGTGTACCATCGGATGACAATTTGCAGAAGTTGCTGGAAAGAAAAGAAAAGATCAAGAATTGGCTGAAGAATTATAGCAACTTTATGGATTGGAGAGCTATGGGATTTTCTCCATTATAGTTTCGTGCAATGGCTTGATCCAAGAGAGCACGCCTAGACTCTATCCAGAGATTGAACCTTCCAATTAAAATATTAGTAGGGGTTCAGCAAGCAGAAGTTTTGGGAACAGCTAGAACTGTTAGAAAATTTTTAAACATAACATAAATCAGAGCATTACCTCTGAGTCCGGGTAGGGGAATAATCCCAGCAAAGACTGAGGAGTGAGAAAATCTGAAATAATAATAATATATTAAATATTACTGTTAAATAATAATAGTAAAAATGTACATTAAATAACAAATGATAAATGATATATTAAATAACATATTTACAGTAAATAACAAATAATAGCTAAATATATAAGTACCTCAAGGTAATAACCATCTGAGGGGAGTCTACAAAAATACAAGCAAGGAACATAAAATTACATATTATTTTAAAGAATAAATGCTTCTGCAATTATTTACAAACATCATACGAAAGCCAAACAAAATATATTTAAATCGATATTCTACAGTAAACATTTACTATTAAAGTTCATAATGGAATTCTTTAACTAACTCATATCTGTAGTTCCAGGCTACTCTACACTAGCCAACAAGGCTAGTTCAGTTTTTGCCATTTAAGTAACTTTTAAACTCTATATCATCCAATGTATTTGTATTAAAATATTTTATTCTACATTCAGCAAGAATGAGACAAACTGCTATGAAGTGGTAAATATCTTCGTCTCTATTTGTTCTTACAAATAATGAAATCTTTTGCATAGCGAGCATAATTTATTCTGATAATGAACCCTATACTTATTTAAGTATAACAGTTCACACCTCACTTTGAATATTCAGCTGATCGAGGTAGAGACCGATTTTGTACCATTAAGTAAGTCTGGTTGGAGCTTTAGCTGCTTATATAATATATGATATTAGCTATTCTGTGCTCCTGATTTATATTTGTTCATCAAAGTCATTTTTATTTTATCGGTAATCTCATTTATACTAAAATTTACATTATCAAAATTACCTAATGAAATTTTGTATGAGCTACATAGGATTGCTAACCACTGAGGAGTGAGAAATTCTGAAATAATCATAATAATATATTAAATATTATTGATTATATTGTAATCAATATTATTTAAAAAAAAAAGAGCTGTTCCAAGAAAAATTAAAAATAAATATACAAAATATGAAATAATAAAGAAACAAATTAATAATCCCGTTGTACTGTTAATTTAAATGTTATGATAAACCACATTTTTTAATGTAAAATTAATTTTTCTAGTAGATTATTTATATGTGTTCTCATTTTTCCATGCTCTGACTAATTTATCAACTCTTACAATTCCGTAATTATTCATTTAAAAATCTATAAGATCATTAATGTCAAGATTGATTAAAAACTAATAAACTATAGCCTGTTTGCGCCTCCCATTATCAATCTATCTTGGCTCCATGGCCATTTATCTCAAGCTAATTTAAATTATAATAAATTAGCTATCGTTTGGAATTTATGTGTTCTCTATCTTGTTTATTCGTCTCGTGCTCCACTAATCAGAGATATTCGATATACTATGCGAAATGACTGTGGCAGCTTTTATATTATCTTTAAATTTTCAATATTGAAATTTTTTGATCTACTTACAACAACAAAAAACAGGAGACTCCTTCTGGATTTCATCTATTTCAAGTCTACTAAACTTTACTTGGCATACGATCTAACCTTATCGCCAAAATTTCATGATTATAATCAGGACTAGTTGAGCTTAAGGAGTTGACTGAGCTTTTGGACTACATAAAATTCCAGTATTCAATTATAATAATCCATTTTTTTTTATGTCATCAATGGTCGTTATCATGTCTCAAATAAAATATCCAGTAAAACGCAAATATGACCCGGCTTATTTGTAGTCCCTGTTTAATTACAAACTCTAAACCCACTAGTTCGTAAATTTCTTTCCCGTTATCCAAGATGCCTGGAAGGAAGATGGCCTCGGTCTTTATAATTTCAGCACACCATTATAATTTATGAGCATATTTAACGATTTTTATATTATGATAAATTTTAAAAAATCGAAAACTTCAGTAAATACTATTATTTAAAAAAAAAATTGTTTCCTAATGTTTTATTTAAGTTAACAGCAGCTGGTTCTGATTAATATCCTTACCTGAGAAGATAATTAAATTTGTTCATTTACTTGGATCCAGGATGTAATGCTTGCTTGACTAATTGTGTTCCCGAAGCAGGAAACTGCTACAATATGGACTAATTTGATGGGGTTTCATAGGAATAATGTAAGCTATGATTGAGTTTCTGCTGACATGGATCAGTGCTGATTCATATATATACACACATACATACATATTTGCTTTAACTTCAGTTACCTCATTCATAGGAGTAATTTGCGTCTATTTGCACTTTCGTGTATATTTAATCAATTAATTTGCAAGATAGATTTCCAAGCTAATATTATCTTTTTAAATATAAATAATTTAAATGATGATAATCTTAAAAGAAATTTTTTTTCTTTTCTATTTTGATTTTGAAGCAGGCAGTATAGGTAATAAGAAATAACTCAATCTCTGAAGAAATAATGGCATAAACTCAATAAAAAGTACTCCTCATAAGTGACGACGTTTCCCGAAATTTGGAGTTGAACACAAAGTTGACACAAGAAAACTATAGAGATATTTTTGCTTTCACATGATCTACACGTATTCAAACAAACATCTACTACGAAATATTGTTCTGGCTTATGACAAATATTCATTTTTATTATTATTTGTTTTTTGGGAAGTGTAAAGTATTGATTGATGTTATAAAAATAATTAGCACACCATGAATGATTCCAATCCACAATATAGACCTCAGAGATAAGAAATAAGTTAATTTAAAACAGTACCGAGAAGTTGGCAGTGTGACAAAGCCAAAGCTCGGAAGACTTAATCAATTTTAAGAACAGTCCTCCTTAGGTTCCGGTGGAGACAGCCTGGGAAAGGTGTGATTAAATTAGAGCTAGATAATGGATTCGCGGACACCGGACCACCCAGGGGATGTCAGGACAAGGGGTGGAGCCAACCTATGAAATCCCAGAATTTCCTCCCTCTATAAAACTAGTCGGCCAATGATAACAAGAATGCCGGGGATCTAACCAATGAACAACATCTTCGACTTCCTCTTAGGAAGAACAAGAGAGAAAGGGGAAGAGAAGCCGAAGAAGCAGGAAAAGAGGGACTGGGGGTCTGATCTCACTTGACGCAGGGATTTCTCCGCTGATCTGGCTTGAGGGCGGAACAACGACTAGATCTGACTCTGAAGATGAGAGATGCGCTCTGGCTCCATGACTGAAGATATGCAGGGGAACCCGATGGAGAGATGCTGAGGAACCATCAACAATAATTATTAGAGATAAGAGATTTATATTAAAACAGTTAATGGCTAAGTCTTGGCTGAATCATTTCATGATTAATCTTTTATTGTAATAGTTTATTATTTTAATTTTGAGGAATAAAGATAAATGTTAAAAAGGAGGTTGTTCATTAGTAACCATGCCCATTATTAATTTGAATATATTTCATTAAGTATGATAGCAGTAAATTTAAATAGCATTAGTATTAAACTTAAAAGTAGGAACATTATCTTGGTAAATTATTAAATAATGGTAACCACAAATTAGGCCCTTGGAAAGGTATCCAATTTAGAGGACAAAGTAAGTAATTCAAAATTATTCATAAGCTTACATAATTTTGGGATAATCATCCTCAATGATTACCCAATGGCATCCCTAGATCTATAGACTAATATGTTAGCAGCTAAATAGATATCAAGCTCAACTCAACCTAGATAAAACATAGCAGACGAGATATATATAATCAGAGAAAACATTTCATCTGGATACTGAATTATTGGATGTAGCTCATGCATTCGACAGAGTTTGGCACAATGGAGTAATTTTCAAACTTAGATCACTTCTTCCTTCAACTTTCTATCTTACCCTTCTTCTTTACTTTTCCTCAAAATTTGTCTCTGCCCGACGGGGCTCAGATACGTCTTGTTCGTCCGGTAAGGACTGGAATATCACTGGGATCAATATTTGCTCCACCGATTTACAGACATAGAATCATCACTCAGGCTTTACCAACTCTTTAACATTACTTAAAACAAACAAATCATTTTTTTAAAAATGTATAGTTAAACTCAACAATGAAAAATCACAACACTAGTTTCACGCTCCGACACGACATCTGCTCACCAGTTTACCTAACAATGTTTCTAGTGGCGGGTTTTAACCATGAGGTCACTTATACATCATAGTCATATTATCTAAGAATGAATTTAATATAATATCATAAATTGGAAAAGGAATATGATAGCGATTGATATACGAATATGATAAATTCATAAGAAAATGACATGGAATTAAAGATAAAAATCATTCACGTTTCATTATAAATAATGCGCAGTAACTAAAAAAAATATTGTATATAAATTGATATTATTTATTGCAATAGTGTCAAATTACGTGCCCTTGAAAACAACATTTCGGGCACCCATTTGTGATAAAAGGGTCACAAAGCAAATAAATAGAGATGAAGAGAACCCATTTGAATAGGACATTCAGTCACTAATAAAATTAAGCGCACGTGTAACGTCAACAGGATGCTTTTCTTCGTTGGACACTACAATCGATACCAGAGCTAAATATTTTAAACATTATTATGTTAGTAATGAATATCTGACAATCATTATCTAGTACATAATAGATTAGATCTATTAAATAGGTTTTCATGCTTCACCCAATATATTCTTATAATGGCTCATTCAATGCTGTTTGATAACTTTTTACGCTTTGACTAAGTATAAAAATAATCAATTAACAGTGATGGAGAGAAAGAAAAACAGAAAAGCAAAGAAAAAAAGGTCATTTGAAATTCGCGATATATAAAAAGTATTTTATGAACAAGAGCACATGTATAAGCTATAGCATATTTTTGTCTCGAAAGAAATTAACATTTAGCATCTGTGCTACGGGTCTAGTGTATAGTATGAACTGCTAATTGAATGCAATAGTTCGTAATATTAATATTGCTGATGTGAAGAGAATTAATTATCTCCAATGGAGCCGTACACTGAGATAATCTGTCTCTGTCCTCACCACCGACTGATTATGTAATTACCGCTACTAATGTAAATTCTGATGTTAATCAACCAAGGAAAAAATAAACTTCCTAGGCATAACATATAATAAATATAAGTTATAAAAATATGGTCAAATACGTATTTACATTAATTTATACATATATACATATGCATTTTTTTTCTTGTTAGCGCTATAGGCCATGTAGATCTTTGGCCGCGCGATTCATACAGATATTTTATCGCTTACGGGAGCACAGATGGCCTGGAGGGGTTCACCCAGGTGTGGAGATGCAAAATGGGTTAAATCCATTTTTGATATTATTAATGTTTTCCATATCCATATCTTTAACGTCATATTTCAGGTAAGTACCTGCTCAAGCTCTCAAAACGTAGAAATCCAATCAAATTTTACGTTCAAATTTTGAGTTGAGCTTCAAAAGGCGGTAAATATCTTATAAATGTTAAGTTTGGATTTAACCCTTTTTGCATCACCACGCCTCACATTTGAAATTTTATTTCCTAATATTTTTCAATTACTAGGTACCCACTAAACTCGAACTTTCTTTTGTAAACATAAAATTTTATTCTCAATTCATCATCATTCAAAACAAATTTACTAGCGATAAACGCCACATCTTCAGCTGTAAAACAGCTTCAATTGGTTTTACTGTTATCCATATTAAATGGCTATGGATTAAGGTTTGGTTAAATCGTGACTAAGGATTTTTGTAGATTTATTTTTGCCTCCGATATTCCAAGTTTTATTACATCTAAAAGACTTAGTGTTAGTTCCTCTCAAAGCACGTAAACTTAACGACTGCATATCTGTTCTGAGCATAAAAAAAACAACATTTTTTATTTTAATGCCAGAATTAAACAACGCTTTTGATTGCTTCTTTTCATACTTTCGTTTTTACCTTTTGAACTATTATTTTCATTAATTTTGTATTGCTGATTTATTTTCCATTTTGATTGAATCCACAAATTACTTCTTCTTTCTTTAAAACCAATATTTATTATTTTTTTTAACAATTTGAAATTCGGGTCGAAGCCACAGTAGCATGCTGATATAAAAATACTTTTTTTTTACGATTTAAGACCTCAGGCATATGATCTATCGCCCGTTTGTAGCGTACTTACTCAAACGAACGGAAAGTTTTTCTGCAAAAACATTTCATGACATTACATACCTACAGATACTAGATCCGTTAATATTTAGAGCACATTTAATATGGAAGCTCATTAAAGCCTTAAGATAATTTTCAATGCTGAAAAGATCAAATAATAATTTCTCGAGGATTAGTCAGGTAAAAATATTTATAAAAAGTTCTTATATATATATATATATATATATATATATATATATATATATATATATATATATATATATATACATATATATATATAGTCAAATTCAAGGTTTTGTAAGACCTTGAAGTGTTGGCCTTTCATTAACATAAGTGGTCATATTTTGCAATTTTATACAATAAGACCATTTACATCAATCAACTACTTATGGAATTCGAAAATAAAGTTGACAGAATAATCATAATAATAATTTTTTTTTAAATTTGACTTGATTATACAAGTTAACGATATAGAGAGTAAATTAAAAAAAAATTATCATTTTATTTATATTAAATTTTCACGTGATAATTATTAGTAATTACCATCACAGTTAGGCATATATCTCATGAAAATGTCTCGTACCGATGTCTAGGGATTATTTTTCACTATGACTTAAATTAAATTATCTTCAACATTAGAAAAGGTATTTTAAATTCACGTTTCTAGATCTAAAATTAATGAATTCTGAGTGGATAAAAAAAAAAAAAAAGAATTTCAGTGAAAAGAACTAAAAGGGTAAATCGCTACATGATTGAGAAAATGAATAACCATAATAACAAAACCATTAAAATAACCAATAATAAAATAACCATTTTTATGAAAGAAAGTGATAAAAATAGAGCATATTAATAAACAATAATGCAGTCTTCCATGAATTTACAATGAAAATATTCACTCATACCGATGGAACTAAAAACTAGCAAAAACACTAATAAACCGTCCTTATATAATATTATATTATATTGTACTGTATACTAAATGAATTCGTATATTGTCATATCTAGTGTAGGAAAAGTGTATTTACAAATATACATAAAAAACGAATGTAAATATAAACTCAAGCCTGTCCCTGAACAACGAGATAATTAAAAAACGTATATATAAACTTTTCATCATGTAAGATTAACCCATAACATGGCCACCTTGGTTGATAAAAACATATTTTACTTGCACATATTTCACATTATAAGATCAATTCGGATTTCAAGCAAGCAATCTCACCAAAAATGCTAAAACGCCCTTTAGAGGCCAAAAAAAGTTGGTAAGAGAACCTGGTAGACATAAAGTTAGCGGTAGATAAGTATCTAAATAAGTACTTAATCGATAAGTACTGACCAACCTCATGCCTGACATGCCAGTTATAATCACTTTCATTTATCCACGTCCATTTCAATTTCAGGTGTAGATTACATACACAGGTCAATAAAAACAAATCATAATCCCTAATTTGGGTAACGTTTTATATATGCTCTAATAAACTGCAGTAGTCGTTACTGCCGGATATTTCTACCGCATTTTATAGGAGGGGAAGAAAAGGCCCTAATAATTCTGGGAACGGAGGGCACATACTTTAAGGAAAATCCGGGACTTTCCCCTAATTTTTTTTTTAAAGGGAAAATTAATTTCCCTAATAAGAAGTTATTGATGCGTACGGAAACAATTTTCTATCCCTATTTGATTATGAAATATTTCCAGTTAGCGTTGAAGCAATATCGATATTTTAAGCTTTATGATGTAACATATGAGACACAAAGTCCCAACTCTCCATTTTCTGGCTCTAAGAACCCATTTAGCAGTCAAAACTTGGGTTTTAACTATCACATGTTGGGTCGTCGATGTATTGTTTAACATGGATATCTTGTCTATATATACATGTATTTTTTTTTTAGTCTTTTTTTGTTCTTACATAATTTAAAATTTAGTTTTGATAATTATCATCACATATTACATTGAAGTATATATAGTCCAAATAATGAGAAAAAAACACGAAAAGCTCTGATCTGATCGTCAATAAATATTAAAACTGGGAAGATTGTTCTTTCACTATCCTTTTACGAGATCTTCCTTTTTCTCCTCTCTAACCTGTAAAAAATTCCTCTTAAAACGCTCATTTATAAGAAATTAAACTTTAATAAATTTGTCCTACTGCTTCAGAACTGCTTTGTATGTCCAAAGTAGCAGCGGCTAGCCTCTTCGATTATCCTCTTAATCTTCCTCATTATATATGATAATTTCTAACTTCAAGTTCCCGTTCCTTGTCATACAATTCGTATCTTTTTTTTTTCTTTTTAAATGAAACAAAAAAAAAAAGGAAATATGGAGAGACTCCTAAAGCATCTCTTTTGGATTATAAGTAGCGAATCATTTAAAGCATTAATACATGTAATGTTTAATAGCTTAGACAACAGTTAACTGATTTGTTAGCAGTTGGGATGTGGTGGTCGAGAGTTTCATAGTTCAATTGAGTTACAGAAATAAGGTATTTCAAATTCTCTATTTGTGAAGTAATAATAATGATTACATTTTATTAGTATTACTAGGAAACGACTTTGCAAGGCTCTCCTTTCCATATTTACGTTACCTCGAACTGGGATTATTATTTCCGCTCATGCGGAGTTTAGAAGCAATAAGATTGTTTACAGCGGTCCACATTCAGTCTCAATTTTTCTCAGGAACTTTATAAGTTCGTGGAAGAAGTTAGTTCAACAACAAGCGGGCTAACTCCTAGAATGGCTAACATCTTGACAAACATCGTATTAAAACTCAAAAATAACTTCGAAGGAAGAGAATAACTCGACAATTACTTCAATAAGTAATATTTTGTAGAAAACAAGTAGGTATCTCATAAGACAATGATAAAGTAACACTAATTAATTTATAACTAAATATTCAAAGTTTTCATCGGTCAAATATTTTTTATCTCCATTTACAGATTGTAATATTAGTGAAATAAAATAGATGAAAATTTACTCATAACTTACAATTAAAAGAAAATTAACAACTCTTTGGTCGGATACTGCGAATCTTATTCACGTAACTACTGTGATCCTCGTATCAGATTGCTTTGCTTGGAGCATGTTCACATAAAAACATACAAGGCCCTAATTTACAAAGGGGCAGACTGGGCATTTACTCAGAGAGCCAGTTTTTGAGAGCGGCAAAATTAGAGGTGTGATAAAAATAGAATACAAAAAAAAAAGGAACGAAAAATACAAGTTTTTTAACGTCATAATGTCAAATCGGCAATTTAAAGCAAATAGAAAGAAAGACGTGTATTATCCAGCGCTTGCCGTAAGAGAAAGACATGAGGGAGGACTATCACATAGGGCCAGCCTCGCTTGCTTCAAGGCTGCCCTGAGTAGGTTTCTTTTAATTTATTTCAAAATCTTTCCATATTTTTTTTTCAAAAAATTGGTAGAATATTTAGAAAAATATAACGATCTACGGAAGGATAGATTAATCAATAAATATTCTATGAAAATACACATATAACTGATTGGAAACGCACGATTTTACGTTTGAAAATTCTATGGCTACACTACTAGGCAAAAATAATTAATGCAATTTGATAAAATTCTGTTAACTCAGTATGAAGAAGAAGTTAACTACTGGCAAAGTGTACTGCCCAGAATAGTTTCTGTTGTCACATTTTTGAGGTTTACTTTCCCAGGGGGATATTGCAAATTTTGGATCAACTTCAAACGCTTTGTTTCTTGGATGCCTTGAGTTAATTAGTGAATATGACACATTGGGAAGTATGGCAATAAGGGCCAAGTGCACACATCATACCTGTCTTCTCACACATGTAACGAGTTTATTGAAATTGTGATGTATACTGTATATGTATACAGTAAATGTATACTGAAAATCGAAAAAAAGTGAACATAGATAGATACTATTCTCTCATAGTAGATCCGATTCCTGATTTTTCTCATATTAACCAATTGGCTGTTATCTTACGCTATGGATATCAAACGGAACCAAACCTTTTATAACGACTTATTAAACTTCTGTTTGGAATATCGCATTTTGGAAAGAGTAGGCAAATTTTCTAACAACCTGCAATGTAAAATTCCAAATCTTGAAGTAGCAATTAAAAAGGTTGGAAGGATCCCTCAAAGAAAGAATGGATGGGTTTGATATATCTGTATAATGAACAATCTACACTGAAAATGGCTGCATGTGATGTTCCTAGCTACGCAAGGATTATATTAACGACTGCCGTGCGCTTAAAATATTAGGCCTAAAATCAACTACTTTAGCAATAGATTTAATAATCATTGAATAATTTATAATATACTATAACTCATGTTTTATAAACGGTACTTATAACTGCATTTTGATGCAGTTTGCTGCATTAACTATTTTTATTAAATAAGAAAAAAACATTCCATCCTTGTCTTTAAAAAACGTAATATTTAGTTGTATGTGTGGGGAACTGAAAAAGAACGATGGGAGGAAATTATCTGTCCAGGACGCCAGCTATCGGAAATCGGAGCCTGGCTCTTATACAAGATTACTTTATGGTGGAAAAAGAGAGGAAAAAAATTACTGAGAACTTTGATGGGTTAAACTTTCTTAAAATGTAGAAACTTTTAAGTAACGCAATGTGAAAAGTGCATAAGATACACAAAAGTAGTTAACATTGATGTTATTAATTTAGAAATAGAAGGATATATAACTAATACACTCTTTGGATTAAAAAAAAAAATACAATTTTTGTATAGATGTCTTCGAGTGAGGTATTGTCTCTAGTTGATGTATCCTTTCAGATTGTTAATGTGAGATGTGCTGCATTTTGTCTACATTTATGTGAAAAGGGGTTGAATTAAATGATTTTTGACCAAATCAAAATATAACAATAATTTTTTGATTTATAAAAAAAAATGGTCAATGATTTATAAATAAAAGTTAAAAAATTAATCGTTAATACTTATGTATTAATCCCTACTTAATTTAAAAATTCGTGAAGTGATACAACACATAGATTCCCTTAACCAAAAAATTTCCTCTCTTACCCATTTTTTACGAACCAAAATAGGTGATGAACATATGAAAAACCTTTCCACATGTATTTCCACCATTTTTAATATAGCCCGATCCCAAAAGAAACGACAACTTACCAGCAAATTCAATAACCTCTACCAACAATCCCTTTCTCATAAAATTTATCCTAAAGGAGACGATAAATGGGTACTTAATATCTCATCCGAAAACATTCCCTCCAACGTCATTAACATTTTAAGTTTAGGCCCAAATTTTTCCCCCCCAAACTCCTCATTCAAAAAAATGATTCCAGAAATGCTTACTGATCTAGAATATATCCACAATGACCCCCTGTTCCACCGCTCTAATGATAGTAAGGAGTTGTCACGAGTTTCCATTACCAATATTCTTTCTAATTACCTCCTACACCCACCCTCAAATTCTTCCAATTTTTCTCCCCAATTTTTCAAAGACCTCTCTTTTACCCGATCCTTCCTAAAATCCCATGACAACATTATCATTACAAAAACAGACAAAGGCAACAAAACAGTTATAATGGACCGTTCTGAATATTATGATAAAATGACTTTACTCCTATCAGACCGAACCACATATATCCCCATAACCCGTGACCCTACTCCTTCACTAAAAACCCAATTCAATCAGCATCTCAAAAACCTTTTAAATTTAAAACTAATCACTTACCCTACCTACAGAAACCTTATATCCTATAATTCCATAGCTCCACGTTTTTATGGACTCCCCAAAATTCACAAACCTGGCATCCCCCTCCGTCCCATCACTTCCAATATTAATTCTCCCTCGGTCAAACTCAGCAAATTCTTACTCCCCTCCTTACAAATCCTTAGCCACAACAACCCTTATGACGTCCAAAATTCCTTTCACCTACGCGAACAATTATTATCCTTTACGATTCCTGACCACTACATACTTACCTCCTTCGACGTCGAAAGTTTATTCACCAACATTCCCATAGATAAAGCCCTCCGTATAATTGAAGACAACTGGACATCCATTGAACCCCATACTCCCCTTAACCGTTCCTCATACCTAGAATCCCTACAGCTTTGTTGTAAATCCGGTTACCTTACTTTCCATGGACAGTTCTTTAATCAAATTTCAGGACTTGCCATGGGAAATCCTCTTGCTCCTGACATTGCTAACATTGTCCTTAATGACCTACTTAATTCCGTAACTCCCCTATTCCCAAATGACATTATCTTCATTAAAAAATATGTAGACGACCTTCTCCTCATCCTCAATCCTGATAAAATTCCTGATATCCTATCAGCCTTCAACTCTTACCATCCCCGCCTACATTTTACCGTTGAACGAGAATTACAAAGTTCCCTTCCTTTCCTTGATCTCCTCATTATAAGAAACCCTGACAACTCTATATACACAGACTGGTATACCAAACCGACTTACTCTGGCAGACTTCTAAACTACTATTCCCAACATCCTTACCACCAAAAAATAAACGTCGCCAAAAACCTCATACATCGATGTCTTTCCCTTTCCGACTCCCACCTTCATGATACCAACATTAATCGTATCAAACAAATCCTCTTAACCAATAACTTTCCCCTCAATACCATCAACAAACTCATCCACAACTACAAAAACCCTCCCCTTCCCATCACCTCTACCACTACTTCTTCACCACCCACTACCACTCCCTTCTATAGATCTCTTCCATACATCCCCGCCCTTTCTGAAAACATACAGAAATCCTTACGCTCCTCAATTCACAATCTGCGAATTGCTTTCAAATCCCACAACAAACTTTCCAACCTCTACACACGTGTAAAAGATCCCATTCCTCTTAAACACCGTTCCCATGTCGTATACCGCATCCCCTGTTCCTCTCCCAACTGTAACTCTACCTATATCGGCGAAACTAAAAACCTCCTTAAAGATCGCATCACCCAACATAAATATTCCATCTCTTCCCGTAACCAGACTGCCTCTAAACTCTCAGAACACGCTTTATCCTTAAACCATACTTTTGATTTTGACAGTACTTCAATCCTCGCCACAGTCCCTAACCATGACAAACGACTCCTCTCAGAAAGCATCTTCATCCAATTAGAATCCCTTCCCGTCAATCAAAAAACTGATATACAAAATCTTTCTCTAACCTACTCCCAAGTATTCAATTTATTAAAAAAAACATAACATTACCCCCCCCCCTTTTTTTTTTTTTTTTTTTTTTTTTTTTTTTTTTTTTTTTTTTTTTTTTTTTTTTTTTTTTTTTTTTTTCCTCTCTCTCTCTCTCTCTCCCCTCCCCGTGACAACTCCTTATACAAAGTATGTATTTAAAAAAAAAAATATTTAAAAAAAAAATTTCCGTAGTAAATTAAACCCCTATTGTTATTATTTAACTTATACTTATTGTTTACTTAACTTTAATTTTATTATTATATTATTTTTTTAACTCGACACCCACAACGACTCCTTATACAAAGTATTTATTTATTTTTTATATTTTTTATTTATTTTTTTCCTTAGTATATTTAACCCGTAATATTATTTAACTTATACTTACATTTAACTTAACTTTAATTTTTTTTTTTTTCAAATTTAATTTTTTAACATTAATTTTTTTTATATATATAGTTTTCTAAATATACTTATATCAATACGTTTTTACAGTTTTCTAATCAATTGTTATGTCTTTTGATCACACCGCATTTAAATTTAGTGTTAGTTTTATTTCAAATCAGTAAGTTGGTAACATTGTTTTAACGGTTTTCCTAATTCCCGGCAATCCATTATTAATATTCAGTTGGCGCTAGACCACACGCCTCGCTGGTATGTAATTATCACGTTTTCTTTACATTTCCTCCTCCTCATTCTTTTCTATCCTTCTTCTTTCTTCACCACATAGGATTTTTATCTATTTTTGTTTTTGGGGCTTACATTATTTTATATTTTACTCCTTCATCTCATAATTACAAAAATCAATTACAACAATGTCACCTTCTTTAACATCATAATCATCTTTTGCATAACTTACAACTATCTCTGTATGCTTTTATATACTGTATGCATTTATGCTTTATGCTTTGCTATGCATGTATGCTTTACTCATTACCAAACCTTCATATTATGTGTCTTTTTAATTAATAGATTTCATATATTTCACTATTCCCTGTGTAAATATCGCATTGTTTTTAATTTTTAATTTTTACATTGTTATTTCATTTATTTTATTTTATTTTATTTTTTCAATTGTCTTTTGTATTATGTAATTTAGTGTTATCCTTTTCTTTTTATTCTTTATACTTTTTATCTTACTTGTATTTTCTGTTTTTATCATTTATCATTTTTACTGTTACTGATACTGTCTCTTTTCTATTTTTTCATTGTTTTTATTTTGTTTTCATTTTAGCCCTGAAGATGGCCTAAAATTTAGGCCGAAACGTAGGCACAATTATATAAGACCAAACTTATTAAGTCTATTTTTTTGACCGCACCCCCGATCAACTTCTCCCTTTAAATGTTAATACTTATGTATTTTGTTAAAAATTAATTTTTAATTTATGAATTTATTTGCATGAAATAAAAGTCAAGCGTCATTAACTGATTATTTATTTTTAGCTAAGAAATAACTATCACCTTTAGAGAATTTTATTTAAGGTCACAAATAACTCTTATTTCTGAGCGATATATATATATATATATATATATATATATATATATATATATATATATAAATATATTTGGTTTGTGGGTAGTTTATTTTTTTATAAAATAAAATTTGTATTATTAAAAAACGGTTTATAAATAATAAAAATAAAAACCGAGTCATGATTTGATTATTTCCCTGAA
Source organism: Rhaphigaster nebulosa (assembly GCA_948150685.1). Taxonomy (NCBI): domain Eukaryota; kingdom Metazoa; phylum Arthropoda; class Insecta; order Hemiptera; family Pentatomidae; genus Rhaphigaster; species Rhaphigaster nebulosa. The sequence continues at coordinate 16,904,152 of OX411311.1, forward strand.
AAAAATTCTCAATTTCAATCCATGTAAATGAACTTATTGCTTCTGTTTTTATAATACCTAAATTTGCGAAACATCAACTGGTTAGTTTCTTACTGGTATTTTATAGACTCAACACATCTTGTTTGGATTCTTCTAATTAAATTCTAACATTTTTTTTTTTTTTTACGAAAAATAAATCCATAAAAAATGGTTCTAAAATAACGGATTTGTGAAAATCATAACATTTATTGTGAATTATTCTTGAAAAATAAAAAATAAAACGATGGTCTCACATGACAAAATCGTAATTGACTTTTGGTCAGTTTTTTTTTTTTTTTCACAATTTAATAAACGCTTCTAATCTGATAACTAGGGGGTTGAAAATTGGCCGAAATCCTCAACCTAAATAAGTTCAAAATTGATATACGCCAATTTTCAAGCCACAGAGCTGTCAGATAAGAAATTCTAAAAAAAATAAATTAAGTTCAGTGACGAAGTTATCATGTGAGGCCATCGACATTGATTTTTAATTTTAATTAAACTGAATACAATTTAATTTGTAAACAATTACTTTTATTTTATTTTAATTTCTCTTGCTTGCAATAGGGATGTTAGTAATAATATTCAAACTGACCCATTGAAGTCCACCCTTGATACCAGGGGTTATGCAAAGCCCGCAATACGAGGGAACATTGCCAAATAGAAGATCGTTAACGCCGTATTCGACAGGAAATTATTCTTTAGTTCTGGTCTTTTTGTTTTGAAATTTTCGTCTAATGGGAAATGTGCTCGTTATTAGTATATTGATTTATAAAAATGAATAAAATATACCATAATAGTGTAGAAATAGACATCGGCTAAACGTTCGGTACATATTTTTTACACTAGTGATACATGAGTTCATCACCTAATTACCTATTAAAACCAGTAATATTACAATATGAGTACATATGAGGCACTCCAAGGAAGACGGGTGGACCCTCCAAGTCACCATAATTACGTTTTTAATTTAAATGTTTTTATAATATTATATATGGTATAAAACGGTATTACTGGTATATATGTATTATATATATATATATATATATATATATATATATATATATATATATATATATATATGATATATTATATCAGTCATAAAATTTAGAATATTTTTTTTTTGTGACATGCCTAATTCGCCCTTCTTCCTTGCCCTCATGTAGAATCATTCAAAAGTTTGGGATCAGTGCTTGGTAACGACGTACTGTTTCGCGACCAATGATTATTCAAGAGGGTCATGTGGTCAGCACCCAGGGTTTGCCGCCAAGCTGTTCATCCCAACACTATAAGGGTCCGCTTTCCACTTTATTCAACAGTGGTTGTCATGCTTTTTTTGTCAGGTGGCTCACTGAAATTATTAAACAAAATTCACAGCTCACCTATTATTATTACTATATTATTTTTTTTTTTTTACATTCAGTAAAAATATGACGGATGAAAAGTATTTGAAAAATAAAATAAAATCTCTTAATCAGTAAATATGTTGATTTCCGACTACACTAAATCATTCAAAGCTTCATACTTTAATTTCATTAATATTTTTATAATTAAGCTTTTTAGTTTAATTAATTTAACGGCACCCAATTTGAGAACCGCATTTATAGAGGCTGGTATCCCAACCACGCAGTCGATCTACAACAGATATAACAATAAATATTTTTTCGATAAAAAAAAAATAGTTATTTTAAGTGACAGCTGTACTCGAGCCCGGGACCAGGATTGAGGCCTGTCTTTCTGTCTATATTATTAACACAAAAATAAAATTTTAGAGCCAATAAACATTAATAAAAGTTATTTTTTCAAATGAAAAATGTTACTGATAAAAAATAAATCAAGCTAAGGATTTTTAGAAACTAAAAAATAAATAATCTCAAAAAAATTTTTTTTACAAGAAGGCCATAATTTTTCCATCTACCTAAGGTTAGCCTGGAATTTTTATTTTAAGTGGCAAAAAGAAGAATTTATGCATTCGTATAGCTATTTTATAGGCTTGAGGTAGAATCTTGTGGGCGGAGCAATAACCGGGAGGTTACCCTCGAGGAGGAAGAATGCTTCTTCCTCTAAAATTCCAGGCAGCTATTTTGTCAAAAATAACATCTTGAATTTTTTTTAGCTTTTTGATTTACTTTACATTTGTTTCTATTGCGTGCACTAAATCGTAAGTTGATTATTATTTTAGTAACCCTAAATCGATTGCTTATAGTAGTCGGATTTTTAAGACAAACTCTGCGGTGATTACAGCAGAATTATAAAGTTTCAGAATTTATTCTAGAAAACTTTAAATGACGTTAAGTGGTTTAATGAGGTTAAACGAAAGTTTAAATGAGGTTAGGGAGGAAGCCTTAAAAATGGAGATGAGTAAGGAAGTCCAAAAAGGAATAGCACGAACGATAAAGGATTTTTTTAAAGGAAGCAGTTCTATGAGAGGGGATATACAAATTGGTATGTAGACTGGGTTATAGGAATAGGATTTTCAAATTAGATTTAAGATCTGGAGCTTGGGGAAGAATACTATGCAAATACTGTAGCTTGACAGGGCGTAAAGAGGACTGAGTGAGGTTTTGAAGGAACTTGAAGATAGAATAATTATCATGAATTCGGGTACGCATGAAACGTCTTCTAGCGGCATCTCTTCTCTTCATCAGCTCTCAGATTTCTGGATTAATCTAGGGTGCAGACGAGAGGGGAGGGTCGGGAGGTAAAGATTTTGAGAAATGTAAGGAGATTAGATGAGATGCATTCTACAATCAATGTAGTGGAAGGAATGAATGGATTCAATGGAATGAGTTAATGAGTCAAGTACAGGGTTAACGGTTTCTGAGGCTACAGAGTCGAGGTTTCGCCAGGAGAATTGTTTTGGAATAAGGATGGGCGTGGGAATATTATAAGAGATTTGAATAAGATCATGAAAAGACAGAAATGATATTGGATTTCCAGAAAAGGAGAGTCAATTTTGACGGGAATCAACAATAATAAGGAATATAATGTACCAGAAATATATCTGGTTATGATGGGTGAGTTGGAAGGGTACAATAAATAAGTCAAGGTAATATGCCAGGTCTACTATGTATATTTTATCAGGAGTTTCGGCGAGGAGATTTGTGTTAAAATCACCTGTAATTATAAGGTTATTATATAGAGGAATGTAGGTGAGAAGGGAGGATTCAAATATTGGATCCTACTTGAGGAAGACTACAACGTATAGGAGAGAAATTGAGGGAGAGGATATTTCAGTGAATATATACTCTAAGTGAGGAGTGTCAGGAGAAGGAGATTTGAATAGGATTTTAACTCTCAGACTATCATGAAAGAAAAAACCGACTCCTCCACCGTTTCCGTCCATTCGATCATGACGAATGAGAATGTAATTAGGAATAGTTACAGAAGAAAAGGGGATATACGGTTTAAGCCAGGTTTCTGAAACAGTAATAATGTGATAAAAGTAATAGATGAATTAATCAAAATATGCTTAGAGGGATTGGGAGTTAACATGGCAGTATAGAAGGTAATTAATCATATGGTGAGAGAGAGGGATGTAAATCATGAAAAGACTTGAAATAGAATATTGGGAAAGAGATTAAGGAAAAGGGAACATTTATTAATGCAATATTTAAAAAGCATTAAAAAAAATTGAATCTGAGCTCAAAAAAGTAGACTATACAAAATACCTATATGATCAATAATAAGATACAAACAATTTTAAAGATTCTTCATATCTATAAAAATATAAATCTTCAAATAGAATAAAAAAAAAATAAAAATAATCTTTGAATAATGATAAATTACAAACGATTATTAAGATGGAAAAAATAAAAATATGAACCACCAAATAAAAAATGATAAATAAATAAATAATCTTTGAATAATGATAACCTGCATAAAATTAAAAAGATATGAAAAATAAATATATAAATTCTCAAATAGCTGATATAATAATTATTATAACTTTATATAATAATCACATATTTTATTATTGTATAAAGTATGTCAGGACGAACTGGATGGAAATGATACTAGTACCTTGGTTTTCGGGTTTAACGACATTAGTACCTTGGGTACCGTTTCTAACTCAAGGCAGCTCTAGTTGTGTAATGGTCAGCCCACTCTGGTCCTAACCCCTAAACTGAGGGCTGTAATTGCAGCATAAATCACTGCTTGTAGCACTGGCCCTTCGGGACTACATCAGGAATGGAATGTCCTTCCCTATTGTCGTACACATCAGTTTGCTCCCTGCAACTGATGGAAAACTCAATCATCCTGTTGCCTGTTCACTGTTTATTTACGTGACCCGCTATTGGAAAACGGTACACACCATCAACTTACCAACAAATAACAATACAACTATTCTAATTATATTTGCCGTCAGAGCGGATGTTAATTCGAGCAGAGCCATCGAATTTGAAGTAGCCCACTATTTGACATGGAAATTTAGCTAATCAACCTTGTTATTGAATTTGTTAATTAATAATATATTATAATACAAAAGGTAAATAAGGGCAGGAATTCGTCATTAGAATCGATCTTTTGAATCCAATAAGAAATAATGTATTTGTTAAAATTTCATTTACAGTATATACGGTATGGATGGATACTTATATCTCTAATACCATTTGACGTTGAGTGCGACAGCTTGTATTATTTTTCAATAAAAAACTATTTAAAAAAATTATTTATACTATATTCAATTTCCAATGCAAATAATACTTCAATAAAATAGTTTACTTCAATTTTTACAAATTGTCATAATTTATTTTCTTTGCATTTGTTTTTATAGCTGTTTTTCTTTTTAAATAATGAAGCAAATCATAATTTAAATAACATTTTGAACACACACACATAAATATGGTTACACAATACTATTTAAATTATGATTTACTTGATTTTAAAAAAAAAGTAAAAATTATTTTCTGAGTGATGGGAGTAAATTTCACAGAAATCTACAGAAATTTAATATGATTAAACATAATTCAACAAGAGATATACACAAATAGGTATATACATTTTAATTTTAATATTTTATTTATAGTTTCTGATCAAAGATTGTGATATATATTTAAACTAAAATTTTTTTCTTCTTTGTTTTCTGTTTTCATATCAAATTCACATTTTTTATTTAAGATATGTTTTTCCAATTCAAACTTTAATTAGAGATAAAATTTTTAATAGTTTACTTAATTATAATCAATGCATATTTCACTTTAAAATATTCATTAGCTTTAAAAAAAAAATTAAAAGTTGAATCACCGATAAAAGCTCTTAGATACATTATGTTGATTTTAGAGACGAACGTATATTTAATTTTTCTTTTTTTTTTTATTACTCTCAACATGTTTTTATATACTTGAAAAGGTCGACATTTGTGTTATTTAATTAATAATATAATAATATATATAATAATAAATAAATAATAAATATATAATAATAATAAAATAATAATAATAATAATAATTGGTGAAAACACATTATTTTTTTCAGACAAACTTTTCTTCTTATTTTGTGTTTTATTAATGAATGCATATACGTACAATTAAATTACAAAGATTAACAAAAAATTTAAATTATAAAGATTTAATAGACAAATACACTCCTTTTGTGAAATGAGTGTACTAAAACTAAGGTTGAGTTTTAGTATGGGCATAGCTGTTTGTGAGCTTTATTATTGTGGATAGCTAGTTTTAGGGTCTTTTAAGCATCTAGTACAATATTTATGTTAGTCTTCCTCTCCTTCCCTCCATTATTAAGAGAATATAAAACACTATTTGAAGTGGCCATCAGTATCAGACTAACGTTTTAAACATTTTTTTTAGTAAACGCATAAAAAATGTTATGGGACAGTAAACAAATTTATTATTATCACTTGTGTATTAAAAAATAAAATAAATACCTGTACCACTACAAACCATGGAAGGTTTTGAATTCAGTATTTAGTAAGGACGTGCTGTTTCTAGGCCAACGGTTGTGGAAGGAGGTGATTTGGCCATGATCACGCTCAACCGCAAGGTTTCCCCAATTAAGGGTACCCATTTTACAGAGGCTGGGTGTGCCCCAGGAAGGTCTGCAGAACCCACAGGGTCGATCAATGCCTAATAATAGAATAAATAATTATCTGCCACAGCCGGACTCGAATCGGACCCGGGAGATAGGAGCACAGTTCCATTAGCTACATCGCTCCTCATTATTTGTGCATAAAAACAATTAATGATATGTTAATGAAAAACAATTAATAAACATTTTGTTATTATTTTTGTATATAATGACATTACCGAGTCAATCTTTAATGAACACATGAACGCTACAAAAAACAGCTTACTCATAATGAATTAAGGACAGCGTATAGTACGCTAAGAAGGCTGATAATAAATTTAATACCAAGACAGGATAAGATGCCATAGATATTGCGATCCATCAGATGTTTCGTATTTTATACTTTTCGAGAACGGTAGTTAAAGATAAAAAGTAAACTTTAAAAAAAAATAAAACAACCTGTAAGGGTCAATCCATTTCAAATCAACCAATTTAAATTAAAAAGGTTTCTGACAAAATTTATTTAATTAATATATTGTACCAATGTATTGGTGTGTCATTTTGTTTACGTTAAAATCAGCACCTCCTTGATATTTGAAGATAATTAGTTCAAACAAAAACCATGTTAAACAGCATAAAATGTACAATAATTTTTCTTCAGTATCCACTCCTCTGCTTAATTGAAAATAAACAAAACAAAAATTGGTAAATGTTGTTTTCAAAATAAAAATCTTCTGTTTTAAAATTAAAAATGTTAAAGATAAAACTAAGACACCGTTAATTTTTTTTTCAGGTTATATTTCTTATGGTGTACTACTTTCCTAAAAAAAATTCAGGCCTGAGAGTTACATATCCTTTGTTTTAATGGGTCTTCAAATGTTTCGATTTTTCTAAAATCAGGTATTTTCAATCTAAAATATCTCAGGAGGGGCATGCTCAAAAAATCCGAAATTTTCAGAAAACTTTCTTTCATTGTATTTATTAAGTGGTTAAAATTTCAGCAATGAGACCTCTTTAGTTAGAAATGTTTAAATATAGCTAAAATTGTAAGAAACTCAATTAAGCTTAAGTAAAATTAATAAGACAAGATTTATTGCAAGAGCTTAGTGTGTTATAAGTGACATGCTGGACCAGAAAATTGCTGCAATCCACACTTTTCGAAAATGCTTCGTTGAAGAAGTGAAGAAAGTGTCCAGAAATAAAAGAAAATTATCTATTATAGTGATGGAGCCCACAGCCATTATAAAAAAAATAACTAAGAAGGGACACACATTAAGGCATTGTTTAAATAGGTCAAGTTTAACACGGCTTTTAGGAAAATATGCCTAGCTTTGTTATTAGCGGGCCAGCTTTACCGAACTTCAAGTCGAGTTTTGCTGACAGGGAATCGATAGCTTATACCGGGCTAGTTCTCAGATTTATTGCTTTTAATTTCCGCAACTGTCTTCCGCAATTCATAAACTTTCCTAGAGCACCTGATCATCGGGAATACTGAAACATTTGAATTGGCGTATATTTAAGAGGTAAATCATCTCCGAAAATCGTGTTAACAGCTTCCCGGAATAAAGGGGGGGACAGTATTACCAGAGCTGATATTTTCCAGGACATAACGTTTCAAACAAAAACCCTTTTACGATCCGGTTAAGCTCTAAGTGCTGGGTGAAGTGCGCGCACTTTACGGTCGCTTACTTGGGCCTAGCGTGCTGCTCTGGGCATTACGAACAAACTGCAAAGTGTCTCGAACTTTCAGAGTAAGAGCAATGTCTGAGAAACTATAATGGTAAGAAATCAGTGTCACATTACAGTAAAAAATGATAGATATTTCCGTAAAAAAGGGCTATAATAATCGATTGAAAATAAAGCTCCCGTCTGTGGTTATTAGTCTGTTTTTTCCTTCTCTGGAGGTTCTAAACATATATATATATATATATATATATATATATATATATATATATATATATATATATATATATATATATTGTAAACTGTATGGGTTACACATTTTTGTTCCGTTTCACGATATAATATATCGTCAACCACTTTCCACTTTTATTCAACTCCACTTTTATATTACATAAATGGAGATACCAGATTTTATAATTTAGGTGGCGATATCTTTCTATAACTCTTTTTATCAATAAGCGCGGTTAATGTATACGAAACACTTTTATTTGCAAATTTCGCTTTGTCTATTTTTTTTATGTTATGTTTATATAACGCTCTTTTTTCTACTGGTTACATTTTAAGGAATCTCTCTTTAAAGGACTGTTACAATACAATATGAAATTATTGTATCATAAAATACTTAAATAATTCACCGGGTAATAGGTTTCACTTTCAATTAAGCCAATTTTAAAAACTAATCATAACAATAAATTAAACTACTTTGCAGCGCTTACACATTTTTGCCATCGCTGGATAGTGAGGAGAGGTACCGAACTTGGCAAAATCATATTAAGAGTTTGTGGCGTTACAACAGATGCTGATATGCCATTTTTTAATGTTTTCGCCAAACTAAAATTTTTTGTGAAATATAACTTAGCTCAATCAAGTTTTTAAATCTAATTTTATTAGGCTTGAGGTTGGGTATGAGTAGTATTAACTTGGATTACAAAATTTAACCAAGCTATTTTGCATTTTACAAAATGTATTACTTTGTCACGTGCTCCATATTTCCATTGTCAAAAAATGAAAATGAAATGTGATTGATAAACAAATACATCATATAATAGAAGTCCTAGTCCACTTCTAGAAAAATATTGTATTGGTAACCAAGAAAACTCTAACTGCCATAATAAAGTTCTGAAAACATTAGGAGGAGCCACATGGAAAAGAGAAATAATGTAAGCAGTTCACTATTTATGTATTTTTTTAACTTATTGGTATTTCAATAATAAGCATTGACAATGAGTGGACTATCTGTCCCTATTCAGGCATGAGGAAGAATAATAAACATTATATCGTCCTCGGTTTAAATCGAGTTATAATCTGTATTGGTGAGTCCGTGCGTGCAAGTGATGTGTTTAGCCTCAGTAATAGGAACAGCAGATCGCATCCCAGCCCATTGAAGAGTGAGCTTCCCACTTCATAGCTAACATTTGGATGCCAGAAGTATCTGTCCCTTGAGTAATTCCTCTGTGGATAGAAGAGAAATTAAATCACTGTGTATAGCCGCGATTCGAACCTGGAATAGTTCAGTGACATGCCCATTGGGCCATTCCTACTACTGTACTAAATATATATCGTAATCGTTTTCCAATAATAACGAATTTAATGGTACAACATGTCATGGAATGAACTCTTGTATTGAACAGGTTATAGAACTAAAAAGTGTGCATGGCAAAATATAAAATAAGATTCAAGAAAATGGTCAAATAATCGCCGGTGCATAAATGCTTTATGGTTTGTATAATCATGTGGATATTTTAAATGATTCAGGATGTAAATTGAATTTTTTTTCATTTTTTTATTAGTGATTCTGTTTCAAGCGAAAGAATTTAAAGACAAAACTTTTTTGATGTTTGTTTTAACTAAAATTTTATTAGAATGTGTTGACTTAAATTAATAAACGAGTAAAATTAACGTATAAACGTTACGTAAATTAACAAATAATTTCAATGATTAAACTATACTATTCAATATCATTTCGTTCATCATTTTAAATATTACTTATTTTAGTGCCAAAATTTATGTTGGGCTATCTTATATATTTACTATCTGCAGATTTCATTTATTAGTAAAAAGTGGCTATTACCGATCAAGTATGCCAACTCTGCACTAATAAAGAAGAGGCAGCTACACAAACTGATACAATTAATAGAGCTGGCAATACTCGATCACTCCCTATAGCATATATCAAAACTTGATCACTCAAGCATACCTCTTAGAATTTGTCAGGAGCTCACCACTTTGCAAGATACTGATCAGGAATCTTTAGAATCTTTGCTAGATCACGATAAGATATGCTTTTCCTTTTACTACCGCTTCATAACTAGATCATTTATATTTTGAATGAATTACTATTATAATATGTTAGAGTATAAATGGGCATAGTTTAAAGTGTAAAAGTAGTTTTTGAATTTCTCGTTATTTTTTCAATCATTATTTGTTATTTTTTTTATTATATTTGTATAAGAACCATTTAATTTAATTTATTTTTCAAGGTCTCCTCAGTAATATTTAAAAACAATTACAGATTCCCCCCCCCCCTCTCTCTCTCACTTCCCCACCCTCCCTTCCTCCCACACACTCTCTCTTTCTCTCTCGCTCTTCCATTCTATCTATCTACAGTTAAATTAGATAATAACAATACAAATTAAATTTCGATACTGAGGGACTTAACTTTTTCAGATCTATTAAGTCTATTACGAGTTGAAAGATGTGGCAAAATTTAAGCTTTCAATATTACTAAAGCATTATCCAATCAATACTTTAGTGATTCCATAGGCAGACAGATATAAAACTAGAAAAAAAATTAATCATTTACTACCCTTAATTTTGGCTTTGGCTCAGATCCATTGACACGAATTTGGGACATCATAAGAAGTTCTCAGTTCTACTTACTCGGTCTTGGAATTGCGAAAGGTTTTTCTTCCGCGGAAGTTTCCCTTTCCTGAGTCGAGAAGCAATAAATTGAAAGGTGGCTAAATTAAAGGCCTCAGGTACCGTAAAAGTCTTTAGAGCGGTAAAGACATTATTCTTCCGTGCCATTAGGTGGCCCTCTGGAGGTGAAATGGTTAGAAGGATTTTCTTTTTTCAAATTGGGTTATAATTTTTATTTTGTATGAAATAAATCATGCGTTAGAAATTACTTTTACGAAATAACTTCATTAGTTTATCTTATATACTGTGATAGAATTCATGAAAATTGTTAATGTCTGGGTTAGAAAAATGTGGTGACAGTCATAGTAAATGATGAGAATCAGTCTACCAACGAATAAAAAGTAATCGTTTGCTTATGACAACTTAATTATAACAAAAATGAGATCTTAAATAAGGCATAAACAGCCCCATACATCGATATGTTGATAATTTTCTACGATTTCGTCTTTAGAAATTAAGGAAGTTTTCAAGCAACGACTTAACAATTGAGGAAGATAGAATAGAGCAGAAAGAATTTAGTCCATGAAAAAAAATATTGCAGAGATAATATAATTAATAGAGCAAATCACTGCTTAAGCTAACTTAAAATATAAATTATATAAAAATATAATTATTTAAAACAATAAGTGAAATTAAAAATAAAACGAATCAAGCAGGCAATAATGGGCCATGAAGGCCCGTGAGGAATTATACAAGAACATAATTATATTTTCCCAAAGTTATGGTGCAAACATTGTAATGTTGTGTATATGTATATATTATATTATTTATTATAGCTTTACTTCTCTGCTCCATTCGACAAATCAACTCGGAACGGCTTCGACAATTTGTGAACGATAAATGACATCATATGCCAGATTTAATTTTTCGCCCATAATATTTCTGAAATTATATATTCTAACAAATATAGTTCTAGCATAATTTTTTTTTCCAACTAAATTTACACATTTTGCGATTACTTCTACAGCAAATTACTTTGTCTCACTCTATATGTGTGTTTATTTATATATATATATATATATATATATATATATATATATATATATATATATATATATATATATATATATATACATAACCTTTTTATTTGATATAAAGCAATACAGTACAATTGTTATAAACCTATACACAAGACAATTTGATACAACTAATCACGTATTACATTTATTTATTTATAATGTACACCTCAAAGATATGAATATCAAGACACATTTATTCAATATATTTTACATCACAAATTAGATAATAAAAATTTAATTCTGACGTAGTTTCTTTAATACTTAATACATTATTTGAAATAATTTATTTTAAGAAAACTAGAACACGTGGCATGAGTTAATAAAGTCGCTGACACTAGAGCATTGTGTAACTATTTCATTGTATAAGTCTTGTCTAATTCAGTTGATTTATAGTGTTGACTTCACTTGACGTCTTCATACTCCTTTTAGCAAAAAGATTTAAACTAATAAAATCTTATATTTGAATAATTGAAATATTTGAATAATTTCAAAGTTTAACAATAAATAAATAAGAATATGAAAAAAAAATAATAATAACCAGATATCCATTGGAATTCTGAACAAATAACGATTTTTTTTTTTTTATTAAATCATTCCTGATATAGTTAAATGGGAAATCGAATAATTATTAGTCAATATAATCAAGTAATGCTACGTATTCTTCAACGAAATTTAGAGTTAGATTTACTTCCCTAAAAAAGAAACAAAATCAAATGACCTTAAATTCAATTATAAGTATTTTTTTTGTAATTTAAAACTCTGAGAATCAAGGCCGAGACCATCAGTATCTTCTTTGATTTTTTTTAAATCAGACCATTAGAATTCGTGATTGTTGGAGTATAATTGTTTTATTTAAGTTATAAAACTTTTTTTTCATTTCTCGTCTTATTCTTAGATCTCTTCTTTTATTATTCTTCTGCTATTATTGTATGAATTGGTTTTATATAATTGATTATGATTATAATATATAATATATATATATATATATATATTTTTTTTTTTTTTTTTTTTTTTTCATCTTTTCCTTACATGGTAACCCCACATAAGGACCGTTTATTATTTTTTACATGCTCCATGCCTTAGAGGCATACTACATGATTGGTTCGATTTATCAAATTTACATATTTAGTGGTTTAATACATACATAATTAGTGGTTTAATTGAAATAAAAACAAAACTAAATCAAACAAACAAAAATAAAAATGAAGTATAGCCGACAAGAGATCACCTACGCTGCCCATCTTTGGTCAGTGAGTCAAAGTCTGTATTTTTAATAAATTTCAGCAAGTCTGTCTTGAATTTAGAGAGCAAATTTTGTTCTGTATCAGGCCATTGTCCATTTCTGAGAACTTTTAATCAAATGAAAACGTTGTTTGTCAAATAATTTACAATCATAAAGCATATGTCTAAAATTTTGGATTTGTCCGTCTTCTTCGCATAAGTCTGTTTGTATAATGTTGAACCGTTTGAGATATTGTTTTGTGTTTCCATGTTCTGTCAGTAGTTGCGTTAGTTTGTAATCATTACTGTGTATAGTTCTGTAATTTTGTGATGTAATATGAGGTATAAATCTGTGTAAGCTAGGTGATTTGGTTGAGTTCACCCATATTTGATCCCATCTTTTAACCAAATCAAATTGTAGATCCCTCTTTATGTATGAAAGCGGTACTTGATGGTATGAGGGCAATAAATCACTTTTTGCCGCTTCTTTAGCAAGGTAATCGGCCCGTTCATTACCCTCAACCCCTGAATGTGCCTTTACCCATTTAAGAGTTACTGATTTCCCTATGTTTTGAAGCTCTATTAAATTTTGTCTAATTTGGTCAGTCAAATGGTCATGAATGTCGGAATTATTTACAGAGTCCAGTAAGATTTTGTTGTCTGTATGTATAGTGATGTGTGTTCGTTAGTAGCGGGTCGTTACTGATGTATTCCGTCACTTTTAGCACAGCAAATTTTTCTGACTGGTTATTCGAGCAATAGGATTCCAATTTGTATTTTTGTTCCACATTGCTTCCATCTGGTGCTTGGAATAACCATGCACATCCAGTATTCTCGCTGTCCTTACTACCGTCTGTGTAAACATCAGTGTTTTCGGTGACCTGAGTAGCACATTGTGATCTAGTCCATAAATTTGCTGCTGGATGTAGCCAAAACTTGCAGTCAGTGATTCTGTCCATTTTGTCTAGTGTCATGTCTTTATAACCTGTCTTTCCTTTCCTAATGTTAAATAAGGTCGTACGTTCGTCAATTTTTAGTTGGATTGGCAAAAGTCCTGTCAATAGAACTGCGGCCTCATATGATAGGGTATGAAATCCCTTACATATTTTAATTGAAATTAACCTTTGAAGCCTCTGCAACTTCAAAAAAATTTTCTTACGTTGTTCAGCCGGATGCCAAACATGTACAGCGTAGAGCATCTTAGGAAGTACAGCGCCTTCATAAATTACTTTCAATACTTCCGATCTGAGGCCCCATGTTGCTCTAGCAGCTATTGACAGTCCATTTATAATTCGTAATGTGTCGTTATAAAGATTGTCCAAATGTCTGTTCCAATTTAGTTTTCTGTCAAAGAGTAGACCTAAATATTGTAATGTGTCACATTGATATATATATTTATATATATATAAAAGTTAAGATAGCGGATATGACAATATTACATGTAATCCTATATCAGGAATGTAAATAGAGCGTAATGCTATATATAGAGGATTATAAGACAGAATAAAGTAGTCTTTCTCCAGCACTCGTGTGTGTTATTTCGCCTCCCTATTTCCTTTTTTTTATTAGTTTTCGTCTGTGAGAACATAAGTTATATATATATATATATATATATATATATATATATATATATATATATATATATATATATAATAGAATAGAATAGAAGAAAAATTTTATTCTGGGACTAGGTCCCTTAAGAATAATACAATCGAACAAATAAAACAAAAACAGTATCTGGCCATAAGATATAAAATAAAGATCAATTAATATTTACAATATTTTCAATAAAATAATAAGAAAACAATACAAATTCTTGTCCTGAAAAGAACAATTAATGTTAGCCAAAAATTAAAAAAAAAAAAAAAAGCAAGAAAAGAAAAAGAGAGGAAATTGAAAATACAAAAATAATGGGCTAATTAGCAAAGTTGAAGCTAGTGCATTAAAAACTATTATTTACTTCTGTGTATATATATATATATATATATATATATATATATATATATATATATATATATATATATATATATATATATATATATATATATATATATATATTGGGCGTAGGAGTGATGACCCATCACCGTGAACCTAAATTGTGACCTGGCCCCGAACAGCCATAATCCGTGGATCTAGACCGATTTGTCACCGTCGTTGAACCCGAGTGAGTCGGTGGGAATGACACTGCCGAATTGGCCCCAAAAGGACCGGTTATGGAGCTATGGATAGCCTGCTGCTGCACCATGGAAGCCATGGTTCGTAGCGATAGCCTGCTGCTGCACCAGGAAGCCATGGTTCGTAGCGATAGCCTGCTGCTGCACCATGGAAGCCATGGTTCGTAGCAACGTGAGGTTGGGTGACCCCCTCCAGGCTGTCTGTGCTCCCCCAAGCAATAAATTTCTTTAAGACTATTAATCGCGCGGCCAAGGATCTCTTTTGTCTTTAGTGCCAACAGAAAAAAAACTATATATATATATATATATATATATATATATATATATATATATATATATATATATATATATATATATATATATATATATATTTAAAACGCTTTTAGTCCTGAAGTATGTTTTCGGTTGGTATTGGTAATAAAAAAAGTACATACTTATAAGTTTCCACTTTTTTTATTCTTCCCCGCGACATATAAACTGTTCTACACTCCTAATCTCTATGCACATATTTATTTCAAAGCATAATTTTAACCTAATCATTAAAGATTAAAATAATGCAAAACTGTTTAAATATATATTCTTACCTATTATTATAATTTTGAATCCATATTATTGCTTATCTTTTAATACTTCTAGATATTTTCACTAGTTATCATAATACTTATGGTACGAAGGAATATCTCGTCATTAGTAACATACAATTTTTGTAATTTTGATATCGATATAGTTTTTCATTTTTAGTATTGTTTTAACGGTTTAATTGAATAGTTCGTAAAACGACGGACATAAATGTATGAATGCAATAACTATATTATTACTATTACGTATATAAAGTTTGATAATAATGGCACTTATTTTAAATATATTTTAGAATAAGAAAAGTTCTTGAAGATAACAAAAGCTTGAAATATTGACCAATTCTAAGAAAAAGTTTATAAGGAATAAATTGCACTTAAAAATAAATGTATTATTAATATCAAATTCCCAATCCTTGAAAAATTAATACAGATTTATAATATATTTACTTATTTGTTTTATTATATTATTTCCAAAACAAAGCTTTGTGTCCAAAAACAAAGCTTTAAGTCTCCAAAGTCACAGTTAATAACTAACTTTGCCATTTGTCACTTATATAATTAAATAATATATAGTCATCACAATGTTTTCATTTTATTGACGTCGTGTTATTCATTTTTTTCGTTTCCGATTGAAGGGGGTAGGGCGCCCTTATTCATTATTTTACCAGGTTATGATCGATTATTAAACTTTTAATAACTACTGGAATGTATAGTTAATAACATTTTAAAAAAATGGCTTCCTGGACGTGACATTAAGAATAACGATTAGCAGTTCTGATGTAATCTCTATTATTATTTTGTATGGTTTGACTTGTTAGTGCAATTATAAACATAATTATAAACGTATTCACCACTGAACCAATGGATAAACGTCTGGTAGCTAGAAGACGTATATGAGAGAATTTTATTAGGTCTGACCTTTTTATGTTATTAGTGAATTTTGATTTTGTCGGAGTTCTTTATAAAGGCAGAGATTTTTGGTGTTATCGGTATTATAGTGAATTTTAGTTGATGAAATTAAATTCCACACTTTCACATAACACAATTATCAATAATATCAATATTTGAAAACCCTCACAGGGAGAAGTTCTTGCACTGTTCATTGTTGCCAACCAAAAGAATATTACGATTGTTAATTATAATTAATTATAATATAAAATTATTCACAACATCGTAATATAAAAAAAAAAAGTGAAACTGCTTGACATTGAATTTCAAGGGTGGCGCCCATAAAGTATTGTTAAGACCTCACAAGTTTGTACCTATAAAAGAGTATTATGTATAAATTATTAATATGTAGCTTTAAATAGAACAAAAAGAATTTTTTAATCGACCAATAAGCTACTGGAAAATTAAATACAAATAGGATGCGTGTAAATATATAACTTCCTCAGAAATAATATTCTGCCTAAAAATGAAAAGATCTTGTCTGAATGTCTTTTCCAGTTGTATCTTTAGCTGCCGTTTATTTTCACTTCCCTTTTTATCGCTAATACATAGGAAAACATTTGCTGCCAGAATCGAAAATGGGACATGAACGTTTATTACATGTCTTATCCTCTGACACAGATCCCAGGAGAAGCCATTTTCCCCGTAACATTTTCAGCTTTTATGATGTCCTTAAAAATATTCTGTCTCATCCAAGGTATTTTTATATTTCTTAACCTGTCACATCCCGCTGTTATCTGTGATACATATTTTTCACTCTCCTATTTTTATTATTTTCTTAAAAAATATTTTTTTTTTTATCAATCTGATGCTAACTCGATATACCTAACCCGAATTGTCTACTTATAAGAGGTATATTTGATATAATAATGTCGAAATGATCAAATAATACTGGTAATTATTTATATATGTTTAGCATGTTAATATTATTCGATTTGAGAATAGTAGTAATAGTAATCGATGCTTTAGCTAAGAGAGTTTTACCATTGTTATCAATATCTCTTCGGAAAAGATTAATTCATCCAAGTATGCTAAATTGGCAGGGATTACCAGATAGTGATACGCTAGGACGTTCTAGGTAGTACACGAACAAGTAAACAAAAGTCATGGTTAAAATAATCTTTTCAAAACCTTTAATGAGGGATAACAGTTTTTTTTTTTTTTTTTAATATCATTGAATGAGTCAATGACAAGATGAATAAACACGATAAATAATAACAAAAAAAAATTCAGCATGGTTGCCATAGTAAAGACGAAAAGATTGTGCTGAAGAGGACTCAAGATTCCAGGTTCTCACGTTCTTCTGGAATATTATGGACTAGAGTTTTTTTGGGGGGAGGGAGGATAACCTTCAAATTTTAACAGATAATGGAACATTTTTTCTATCTTTTACGAGATATAAGGTATGCTATAAAGTTGCTGTAAACCGATGGTAGTAATTTATGCAAAACTTTGATGAACATTAGGCTCGTTTGGAAATATAAATTCCGGTAGTGCACGCTGGTATAGTTGGTTGTGAATGGTTTCGATTCGGCCTCAGGAATCAGAGGAACATAACAATGAGCTGATAAAGAAGTGCCAACAAAAGCGAGGGAAGCCTGAACTAGACTGAATTGTGGCAGTCCATTGTCCCTGGCATATTGATAGACTCATTAAGTCCTCCGACGGAATTTCGCTTCCGGTTGTCATCGCTCCTTCCTTTCAGATCGTATTACTCCTCGTAGTTTCATTACGTCTGTGATTGCAGATAATTTATGCATTGGGGCACAAATCACCAGAACATGGAATGAATGATATTACAAGAATTGAAAAAAATATCCCAAGTATGATTCATATACCTATTCGACAATCATTCAGGTACGTGCCTTTTCAGCCTCTTCCATTCTGAACAGATCGAACTTGCAATTTCCAAAATTTGTCTGTTTGTATGTACGTATAGTTTATTGTAATATCGTTGTTAAAAGATTCAGATATATTAGTCGATTGTTGGTAGGTCGCGCTATATTAATATATGGGTTATATTTTGAATATCAATTTTGTATTATATCAAAGAAATATAAATATGAACTTTTAGTTGAAAGGTGGTAATTCGTTTTTCTCTACCCTGTTTAGTTATCGATAAAAAAATGACTTTGGTACATAACCAACAAAACTCTGCAGACTGACTTTGTAAAGTGCTTATTTTCTACAATACAACATAAAACAATTACAAGCAATAAATATTCACAACATTATTGTACTATTTTTCGTAACTTATTAAATGTTCTTAATACACAGCGCCGAAAACTATGCAACGAATAATGGTTCAATGATGTGAATATTTGTTGGTTGTAATTATTTTGATTTATTGTAGAAAATAAGCATCCTGAGGAAGAAGAAGGACTTCGAAACGTCTATGACAGTATTATAAGATGTTTTTTACATGTTTTAATACAATTATAAAACAGTAGTTTCAGCCATTTGTATGGAGTCTATAATTTATTTTTAATATGCGGACCCTAAGGCTTCCTTCTCTGAATATGCCTTAACTTGTTTTTAAATTCCGATATTGTTTTTTATTATTAAAAACGAATGATTGGTTTAAAAAAGGAATTCATTTTAATTTAAAATATTTATTCCCACCTGTCAAAATAATAATTGACAATCAGCAAATTGTCGAAAAGCTTAAGAAATAAAAACAGGAGGAAGGTAAGCAACCGGCACTTCTTCCCGGGAATTGTAAAGTTGTCTTAAACAATAGAAAGAGATCTCTCATCCATCACCGTATTGTTGTTGACATCCCTCAAAAACTCAATCATGACATGATATTTGCTTACTAGTTTTCATCAACACATTACACAACGAAATTCATTACTCAGAACTTACTTTCAACAGATGGGTGACCTGAGGCGTAAAACAAAGGAGCTCCAGTTTAAACAAGAGATTAAAGCTCCTGTATCCGCTCCTCAAAAGATGGCCAACAATAAAACTCCTGCAGCGACAGAGGAGTAAGTTATTCACTAAAAGTCATGTGGACACAGGACATACAAATATACGAGACTGCTAAAAACAGCCACCTCAAAACATTACAGTCAAAAATCACTGAGATACATCTCAAATTACACACAACACAACATTTTGGAGTACACACAGTTAAAGATCATATAAATATTTTACAAAATATTTCATAATGAACTTTAAGGACATAGAATCTATAGAACATACTCCTATAGGCCTGACATATCAGAGTATGCTGGCATACTAAAAAGGAGCTGGATGAAGGACCTAAGTAATTAGTAAACAATTTTCATTTGCAAGGCGAGATATCGTTGGATAGCACTCACAAGACAAGTACGATTAATGGTGCACGAATTCATTTATTCACCACCGATTCGCCAGAGGTCTCATGAGACGCTAAATACAAGGCGCTAAAATGACCCGAAACTATATTTTCCACTTTCAACCTCGCATCAAAGAATAGGAAGTCATAACATGTTTTCCATGCGCTTCCACATGTTTTTGGTGCTTATAATAAACTCTACCTTTGGGTTTGCTTTTCTTTTAGCCAACGCCAAAAATAAATAAAAATTGCATCTAGTTTTTTCTTCAGAGAGCTCTTTGATAAAAATAATTCGTATATTTCCATCTCTGTATTCAAATATCCAATATTCTTAAATCTTCTGGTAAATAAAGTGGGAATGGGTATAAAAACTAAATATAAAACCAAAAAGTTGAATTTGAGTATATAACATTGAAATGTTGTATTGTAATTTAAAAATTAAATATGCAATCTTTATCCAAAGATTTTTATCAAAATGAACAAAAAAAATAACCACTCTCGTGGATTGTCAAAAAACCCCATCGAATTCAGTTCTTTTAAAATAACCAAGTTTGAGAAAAGACAAAGGGTCACGATCCTCCACAAAAAAATTTAGGAAGGGTTTACTGAATTAGGGCCTTTGTTTCTAGTGAAATTTAATCCTTCAGATAAGGAATATTTTGGTAAATTAATAAACTATTTTTACTTGTAGATTCTTGTGATAGATAGTTGAATTAAGGTTACGGATTATAAAATAATTAACAATAATGTAATCTTTCCAAAAAAAAGTTGTTTGACGTAATATTGCTAGAGAGTTTGTGGACTCCTTTTTTTGTATATAGTGACAGATGCCAAAGGATTTCTTCAAATCTTATTCATTTATGATAATGGCAAATGTAAAAATGATAATCAAATTTTATTTATGAATTTAGGAAATGAAATTATAAAATCAAATGATGTCCTAACGATCATTACAAATACTATTATCTTTTAAATTCATAAATCACAATTTGCCTAGTAAAAATTTTGATAAGTATAAAAATTAATGAATATTTAAAAAAATTGCGTCGATAATTGAAATATTAACCTAAATAATACCACGAATCCATATCAGTATATTTAAGTATCGTAGGCGATGATCATACAATGACAATAATATTCAAAATAAATGGTAAGAAAGTCAATTTTGTTATATAAATATCAATAATGCAAATTATATTATTTTTAAATTTTATTGCAAACAGATTAACTATACTATAAATAACTATAAATAGATAATTATTATAATATACTACAATCATGGGCAATACAAATAGTAATGCGACATTATAATATCAATAATCATAAACATATTTTATGCCACAACAATGCATGTTTCCATCGTAAATAGAACATGCCCACTACATCACCTGTCGCAAGCAGCAGTACGTATGTCACTAGCCTCTCTAGGCTGCTTTAATGACCAATCCGTCATTTTAGTAGAGTACTATAATGACACAAATTTTGAATTAAGTATATTAAATGCGTACAGTGGTTGTGCGGATGCGATACGAATAATAATAGCACAATAATTGAATTAATATAATATGATCAACCTCACATTACTTAATATTTGCCGAACGAACAAAATTATAGATTTTATTGTAGGTTTAATATTGATTAAAAATTACGAAATTTTACAATTAAATATAGCTACGGAATAACATTTAATAAATATTGGCATTTTATTACTTTAAGCTGAAACTTAAACATACATTCTAATCAGAAAAACAATATATTAATAGCTGATAAATTCATTGCGATATAAAATTACTACACTTTGAGCTTTCACTATTCATTTTCTATTATTATGTGAAATGTTTTTAAATTTATTTTATTGAAATTCATTAAACAGCATGTTAACAGGCATATTAGAATAACTGCATACATAGTCACAATAGTATACCAGGGATGTCTCAGTTCCTAGAAGGATGGGCGAATTAATTGCAGAATCTAAATGTAATGAAACAAATTTTTAAAAAATTGTTCACGATGGATTTTACATTTTGTGTTTTTCTAAATTTCATTATCTCGCCGAATAAAAACACTAATAAGTTCAGATAACCTGAAACAACAACCAATCAAGTTTCAACGAGAAAAAGAACAAGATTAAATATCATACAGTATTTAAAATAATTTTACGCCTAAAAAAAAAAAATCGTTATTTACTTCAGTTAATAATTGTTATATACCTATATATATATATATATATATATATATATATATATATATATATATATATTTATATAACAATTATTAACTGAAATAAATAACGGTTTTTTTTTTAGGCGTAAAATTATTTTAAATACTGTATGATATTTAATATATTATAATATGATAATATATTAGTAACCATCGCGAGGCGTCAACAAGAAAATATTTTACATAAAAGCCTGTAGTCCAGGCCAATGGTAGTTTCACTTTGCAAAAAATCCAGTAGACGGTTTTATTATCGTTTCCTATGCTATTTAGGGTTCTCTAACAAATCATCCACGTGCGTTTTGAGACATTCACAGAAAATATTTCCCACCTTTGCTCTTCACTTATAATGTCGAAATTATGCGTGTTAAATATATAATAATATAATTATTACAATATTACAGTTATATTATAATAACAAGTAAAGATATTAGGTAATGGATAAACAGTTGTTTTGTTAATTTTACATTATTTTTTTTAATTAGTTATGAATGTTAGTCATAATTACAAAATGATGAGTGTTAGCGCAGAAATCCATCTCATCTTTTATAAATTAGACTAAATTTGATACATTTTGAGCTCAATCACAGTTTAGTAGCTGTAAGAGTATCCGAGATACAGCACTTAAAAAATTGGTTATTTTTTTAGAAAACGTGAAATTTTAAGTTTTGGGTCAAATATTGGGGAAGATGATGATCATATAAGAAAAATCGTTAAGAGTGAAGATGTAGGAAATTTATTTAGCTTTATACTGAGCATAGAACGACGCCAGTAGCACCGATAGTTGATACATTATGTGCAACAAAAAAAACCACTAAACAATGAGAAAATTGGATTATAGCATGATTGAAAATTTCAACATTAATATTTTTCCATAAATGGATAGAAATTAATAAACAAAAAATAAACAATTAAAGAGAGTTTGAAATTAACAATAAATCTGTTTAACCTTTTCTCTTATTTTCCCTTAACTCCTTATTTTAAAACTCCTTATTTTCTCAAATCATAGAAAAAATTCTTTTTGACAACAGATTCCGATTCACCATCCCCATAAGCTCAGGTAACGATAATATCACCGAAGATTTTTTGCAACGTGAGGCTGTTATTTTAACAGTTTTTCTGGAGTACTGCCCACACTAAGAGAATGATGTGTACATAACATGAATATTACTTTCTTACAGATAATGGCTAGATTATAATATCTTGTATGTTTATACTTCTCCAGGGACCAACAATTTATCTTCTTTTTAAGGATTAATTCTCATCCTATACTTGGAAAGGAAAATACTTAAAAATTAATCATGTTCTCAAATAATAATGCGCACCCATGCATACAAAATTAAGTTCCAATTACTTCTTTATTCCCTTTTTATTTATTCTTTTATTCTCTTATTCTCTTTATTCCCTCTGTTCTGCTAGTCAAATATGCATCAGTGAGTTTGCACGTTTATAATGTATTCTGATCCAAATAAATTCTATTGACGCTCACGAAAGGAACCCGCTGAGCCAATGGTGAGACTGACTAATCTGGCATCATTAATTATCCAATGAAATTCGGAATATTCTCTTTCATGTATTAGCCGTTATTCACATTTAATCTACTCCAAATAGTAAGCTGCTAATAGATCAATTAACTCAGATAATAAATATTTTCTTCAATGGTCTGAAGAAAGGACGAAATTATTATAATGCGAATATAATTTCTAGAATTTTTTTCGCACAAGAGATAAGTTTCGATTAGAGCAAAGAATATTTAAAAAAATCACATTGCTTTTTTTTTTTAATAGAACGGTTTTATTAATCACAATTTACAAATTTCAAAAGGCTATAATAAATATATTTGTATATTTCGGTGCAAGCACCTTTTGTATAATACAATGAAATGATAGTATGTTTCCAAAATTTAGTTTTAAACAGAAAATAAAAAACCTAAACATTAAAAAAAAAATAAAATAGCAAATGAAGTAAAAGGTCTGTTATAAATAATGAACAGATAATTAATACTTATGCAGGTATCTCTGTCGTTATCTCTATAAATATCTGAAAGTGAAAAATGATCTCCTAGGAGAAAATATAAGAATAGAATCGATTTCTGCTCACTTCAGTGATGTCTAAAGCGCACCACTCATTTAAATTGCACCACACATAGATTTTTTCTGGTTATTATCGCAAGCTGAGAGATGGGTGTAAATTTATAATTAAAACTAATATTTTTTTTCTCGGTTAATTGAACATACCTAAGCCTTAGTATAACCGTTACAGCTATATTGTTTTTTTCACTCCCTTCTCCAATGAGAAATAAATAGCTTGACCCAAAACTTGATCTAGGTAAGGGCCTAAAGCTATATTGGGAACTTTACGGGATTTTTTCAATTAGCTGGTGTTTATCGGAAAGAAAACCTGTAAAAATAATTTTTCATAAGAATATAATTTGGAATAATTAGGAATAAATTTAATTTTATTTAGATTATTTTTTTATTTAGAACACACTGTACTAGGCTCTAATATTTTAGCCTTACAAAATGAAATACGCCTGAGTTTAAAAAATAAAACTGTTATTAAAAAGAAATGTCATAGTTAAAGGACATTTCTTGAAAACTATTGGAAGATGATATCTTGAAACTATAGTAGTAAATAAATATTTATAACAAATATTTAGCGACGAAAAAGTGTCTGATAATTACTAGGCCCTTTCATTGTATATTGATGAACTTCAACTTCCGTAATATGATTTATTAAATAAAATCAAATGTTATATTAATACTTTGACGTTTCAGGGCCCCTTTCTCCATCAGTAGACCACAATCTCCTTGACAATGGCTGATCAGTGTCTCTTGTAGGCTCTTTTTGGATTCAATTCTCAAAATCTTCACTAAGCTTTCAACGATATCCATATTTGAAATTATATTCGCGTTATTGTACTTTTTGAAAGTCTTATTTATTATCTTCTTCTTGGAAAATCTTATTTTGAATGTGGTTATCGGTAATGGCCATATGATAATGTTGAGGATGATATTCAAATAAAAAAACTACAAGATAGTTTTCATCAGTGCATCGTACTAAAGGATGTTGTGGTCTGATGATGGGAATAGAGATAATAAATCATATTTAATTAAGGAAATTAAGTTCATCAATGTTTTATGAAATATTCTTGAAGACTTCCAAAAAGTAAAATAACAAGAATACTAAACCACTAGTTGCCGCGAAATTATATTTAACAAACTTATACGTAAATTGTTACTAACAATCTAAAATAATATTGAGGCTTTGTTGAATGATGTAAAGAAATTTAGGTGCTTATCACCGCAGACTAGAGTCAATCAGATTACACACTCTCTTGATTGATAGAAAACTATTAAATATTCATCTGAGTATCAGTATTGGCCAACATAGTCAGAAACCACTAGAAAATATACTGGAGTAATAAACAGAAAAAAGGTATAATATTCTTCTCCTGGATTAGAAAATAAACAGAAAGTTCGATATTTAAGATCGTAAATCTCCACCCTACCTACCTGATCCCCTTCTGGTACATAATTCATAACTTAAGGATAGTTCAAGAACGAAAGTGGGCAAAAAAGTGGCTTTTATCAGATTCCTATTCGTGAATGGATATCTTTCAAGGTGACAGTAAATATCAGTATGTTATTTGATGTTTCACTGTTAGATGTTTCCCGACCGTATTTATTGGTTCTCATAGTTTTTTCATTATCCATCATTATTTGCAGGACGGGACTCGTAAATGGTATTACTTTTCTACCACGTGTATTGGGCTGTAAACCTATTTGGGCTCTTTTGGCTTTATGGGATAGTAAACTGCGCTATATTGAATTGGATAGCTTATAAAATTTTCTTCTAAGAAATGTTTATTGCATTATCATCAAAAACATTCCTAATACTAGAGTTATGATGGAAAATCCTCTATGCCATACTGAAATAATAAAAAAAAAAACAACATAAGAATATAAAAATGGAAAGTAAATCTTTCGTAATGCAATATACGTTAATATGAGTTCACAATATAGTCCAATAGATTCATTACCAATTAAAAAAATATCTGATGTGCACAACACATGATTTTCTTGTACGTCTATTAAACTATAAATCGTCTATTAAACTGTATATCGATGGCTCAAAAAGTGATTCTGAATTTGATTACTAGTTTCTGAAGATTGCGGTAAAAACGACACCCGGCGTCGCTACATCCATCTATTGACACACACGAACACACACACACACAAAAGCTCTTATTTCTGGAGGTCCCATTCCGTTATAAAATGTCGTTTTCTTTCAGTAGGTAACAAGTTCCCTAGAGATTTCTTCGTGTCCAGTGACAACATTAGAACTGTCAATGTTACTAGAAGTGTTGGAAATCGACGGTTTCGAAATTTTAAGCAGAAGAACCCACACTTAGCTTAAATCTTATTCTCCTGCTGCAGACTTGTTCAACTCACAAATAGGGAGGAAAACAAATATTTTACACTCAATTTTAACAATTAAAACGAGTAATAAAAATGTTTAATTAGAGTGGAGAAAAAATCGCGTTTGTAATATTTATTACCGAATCATCTGATATCTGTATTTATTTTTAATATAATTTTTTATGTAGTTTTATAATGACCTTCAAGTAAAGTACCCCTTTCGGCTCACCAATTTTAACCAAAATCTAGTATTATTTATATTGATATAAAAGTCTTATTTATCAAATTTGAAATTTTTTACGTTATATTTTAATATAATTTTTTATGAAAGTTTATTATGAATAAAGTACTGCTTCCGGTTTCCCAATTTAGACCAAAATCTCGTATATTATTTTAATCAATATATAAATTATAAATACTAAATGTGAGATATATTGCATTATATGTTAGTATATAATTTTTGACGGAAATCAATAATGACCTTAAAGCAAAGTCCCACTTCCGGTATTCATGTAGAGACCAAAAAGGGAGTTTCACAAATAGATTTTACAATAATCCTAATTACAGAATTTCAACTTTCTACAGCAAACCATTTTTGAGTTATGCGAGATACGTACGAACGGACGTACAAACGTACGCACGGACGTCACGACAAAACTAATCAAAATGGATATTTCCATTGAAATCTGAAAATCGAAAATTTTAGCGATTACAATACTTCCTTTACTTTGTACAAGGAAGTAAAAAAATCACATTATTGGTTTCCATTCAAATTTAAGCCATATAAACTTTTATCGTGGACTTCCATTGAATATAATAGAAAAGGCTTTGCTTCTCGTATAAACCGATTATAATCTATTCAACCAATGAAAATAAAAAAGACAATTCGTTAGGCAATTCGCTATACAAACAATGAAGAACACTGGCATTCAGTGTGTGTGTGGGGGTAAATACTTAATGTACTTATCTTAAGCAAAGTTCTCAACAGAACACTTTATCTTTTATTTAAGAGTTGACTTCCTCTCCTATGTCATAATTTTCTCCTTATCAACATTTAACCCTTAGATAAAGTCTAATGTTCCCGCCTATGAGGATATTCAGCATTAAATCTTAGTCTTTAATTCAACTATTGCACCTCCTCAAATTAACTGGAAATACACGAATTACTCGTCTCATAATAAATATCACGAAAATCAACAATACATTCATATTTTTATTGATTTTATGTAACTAACTATTGCATCGATATTATTACACAATTATAAATAATTGAAGGATAGTAATGCATGCCATTCAAGAGGTAAAACACTATTTTCTTCACGAAGACAAAACCTAAAGATGGTTCAAACACTGAGAAAACAGATATTTTTTAAAACATCAAAATTTTCTATGAGTATTATATTTAAAATTAATAATTTTAATCCGATTTATCAATAAGAAGGGGCGGAATAATTAAATAAATATAATTTATACTAAGGTGCACATTGACTCCATAGAAGTAGTATCACCTATAGAATGAGCTAATAGTTATGATGTTAATTATATTTGGAGACTGATGCATATGTCAACAATGCTGGCTTTATCAAAATATCATGAAATTTAACAAGGAAATGGCAGTGTATTTTATATTTCCTAGCAGCTTTGTAGTTACTGCTAAGGTATCAGATGTTACACCTATGTCCACTGATTGGACAACTAATTGGACCCTGTCCGTCTTCCACCTTAGAGACACTTGATCACTGTCCAGGATTAAAGACCACTGTTTATATTCTGGATACCTGTGCGAACATATTCTATAAATTTATAAGTGACTTTGAATATATATATATATATATATATATATATATATATATATATATATATATATATATATATATATATATATATATTAAATATAAAATCATGTAATATAGCACACATTTAATTAACTGTAAGCTACTGTTTATTTTATTTTAATACATGTATTTTAGCAATTTCATCAGGATTTTTGCTTCTACTATATGTCTACTAAATTTAATTTGATTTAATAATAAATAAATCCGTGACACAGCACGTCTTTAGGTGAGATAAATGATGATATTGAATCTGCTAAGATTATATAAGAGTAAATAAAAATAAAACATTGTATTAAAGAGTAATATTACAGGGCAATGCCAGAGAGATATTACTCGGATTTTATTTCCGAATAATTTTAATTATTATTATTATTAATAATAATAATTTTAATTGTGTTTCTAATAATATGTTATAGTAATATATGTTAATATATTGTACACATGTAATGTAATATATATTATAGTAATATAAATATTACGTTAAGAACGTAATATTTCTTAACAAGTGGATGTGCAAGGGAATGATCTGACCAGGGTCACACTCAGCCACCAAGTTTTATCTCTAACTAAGAATATCCCTATAAATAGGCTAGGTGTGGCCAAGGAGGCTATTATATCCACGGTTGATATAACAGAATAAATAATTATCTACCACAGCCGGGCTCGTACCCGGGTCCAGGAGTTAAGAATTTAGTACCTTACCAACTGAGCTACCCCAGTCCGCTATATCCAGTCTAGTACCTTACCCACAGAGCTACCCCGATCCGCTATACCCCCTCCTCCTGTATAAATTAAATACATTATAAGGATCATTCGTTATTTGTAAATAACGAATAAGGAAATCATTCCCAAATTTAAATGATTTTTTCGAATAATTTGGTTTTGGTCTAATCTAATGGAGAACATGATATCAGAGTTGTCTCAACACCGAGATTCTTCTAATAAAATAAATATATTGTGGTTGTTCAACACATAAAAGAAGTTAGATCAAGGCATAATATATAACAATTAGAGATCAGTCAATGCAATATAAAAAAAAACAATATTCATAAAAAACGTCGGCAGCAATTAAAAAAAACTTTATGTTTTATATTTTTACGTTGCATTGGCTAATTCCAAACTAATGTACGATCCTTACATATCAATACAGTCGACAACCAATCACTTTTAAGTTATATTAAAGGTTATTAAACATAAATAATTAAATTTGGACCCAGATTAAAATAGAAAGTATCCCTAGAAAATAGAAATAGTAATGCCCAAATAGAAAATATGCCTGGATGTCTATAAAACGTGAATATTTAATTATGATGATAAATTAAATTTCATTGAAACAATAACAAGTTTATAAATTATTACTAAATCGGTGATCGACATAAAAATTTTACCATTTTCCCAGATCACAAGAATTACATAGATTTCTCTAACAAAACATTTCTCCGTTAACCAATTAAACTGCAACTTGGTAAAACTATCATTTCGTATTCGTTCGAGCATAATGTTTCTAAATATATCCTTTATGGTCGTGTTTTCAAGTTCTCTGACTATGCAACAAACTGGGTCGCCCAACGAAAACATGAATGAATCATATCATTGATGAGACTGGCATCAAGTTTTGACATTGTAAACAAACAGATATCTTTAGCCATATTGATCTGTTTAAAACAATTGTTAAAGTATACTCCTACTCTAGGGTATAACCTTCTCATTCTGTCTGGTATAGGAAGGTTGCTTAAGGAAGTCTTTATGTTTGAATAGTAAACCTATAATAGTTAAAACAACAATAATTTTTAATTGCGGTAAATATTGAAAACAAAAATCTGACATTTTTTTACAAGAAATATACGCCGATGGAAACTTTCCAAGGAAAAGGAAAAACAAAAATGGTCGTTTTGCGGCACTTCCTTGCCTCTCGACAATAATCCCTTACACCGCTACCGATAATTACTCTTCACCCTACTTAAGATCTTCTTTCTTTAAATTGTTTCTCTAAATCTTCTTTCATTCTTTCTCTAATATTACAGAAACAATTTAAAGCAAGAAGATATAAAGTTAGAATGAAGAGTAATTATCGATAGCGATGCAAGTATTGCTTCCGAAACTCGATTTGTCGAGATTGAAGGAAGGCTGCAAATAAATAAATATATATATATTACATGAGCACAATTGAAAGGTTGATATCAATTATTGTATTTAGTTAAAATTAGATATTTACAAACACATTATTATTTTTTAGATCATATAAATTGGAATTACCGTTTTTTATTTAAGTTCATTACGATGCTCTTGGAAAAGTGTGAGGAAGGAAAGAAAGAAAAACAGAATGGATGAATCATGAAAGAAAAAGATGATTCTGACACGTCGACTGGATGTATTGTTTTACTTTCTGCAGCCTTTTGTAGCTAATCAACTGCAGTATATTCTCGGCAATGATCCATTTTATATAACATTTTAACGTTTATAAATTTAGTTGTTTTTTCGTTCATCAATGTTTCATTTTTTTAATAATTGCTCGGGAGGTTGGGCCTCGGTCCAATGATTTTTTTAATCCTGGACAGAGATTTAAAACATATTTCTTATTCCACTATTATTTCAGTAAAAAATATGAAAAACAGATTGCAGCAAACTATAGCTCCACTAGCACGCTCAAGTCCAGTAATAGCGATGCATTGACGGGTCAGCTAATACATACACTTCTTCTTCTTTTCCTTCCTCCTTATGCCTCTCAGCGTGGAGGTGTATCCAGCCATCGCAACCAGGCATCTCGGTGTCTCGCGAGTGCCTTCATCTCTCCTATCGACTTACCTCGCGATTGTCCTAGCCTGGATATGTGGTATTGGTAAGACAATCGAGGTCTATCCTTAAACCTTTTACCTGTTGGTCGGGCTTCATAGAAGCTTCTGGTTCTCTATATGACATGACCATACCACTTAAGCTGTCTTTTCTCGAGTATTTTTCACAGTGGCTCGATATCTAACTCTTCTCTAATTCTGTTGTTTCGTCTTATTTTTCTCGCCACTCTTTTTTTAATTTAACACCCATCATCAGTTTGTTCAAGTGACTGATCATTACATATTATATTGATTGCCTTAGGCTCCCTTCCCAAACGTAATACTTTACTTTTATTTGTATTCATGGAGAGGCATTTTCTTCCTAATTCCTCTTACCATTCAAGCACAACTTGCTGAAGTTTCAGTTGTGAGTCAGCCGCTAGAACTATGTCATCCGCGTACAATAGAGCTTGTACTGGAACATGTCTGAGATTCCATAATCCCACTATGCTTCTGGCTTTTCACCTTTTTCGGATTTTATGTATTTCGTCCATGAAATTTACGAACAGCAATGGACTTATGGCTTCACTCCTTGTTTCATGGCGAAAGGTCTGGGTTCCACTCCATTTATTCTAACAATACCTGTTTGATTTTGATAAACTGGTCCGTCCAATATTTCAGTTTGTTCTGAGAGTACAGTAATGTCCTAATTTTTAAAATTTCTGATTGGCTTGCTTTTGCTACGTTTTAGATTTTTTACTTTTCTCCAAAATAATCTGGTATTTTTCCAGTAATCCGAAACCAGTTCTTTTCCAAAATCTTCCCATGAGCTTTGTTTTGCTTCCCGAACTATTCCGTTTTGTTACACAAATGACCCATTTTTCGTGTGTCCAATCCGTTTTGTATTCTTTCCAGGTTAATTTTTTGTACGCATTGCCTCTTCGACGTGGTCATGCCACCATTTGGATCTCTTTCCCCATATAGACATTTTCACTGGGCCACAAACATCTGTGGCCACTTCAATAATGTTATGTTTGATGTTCAACCAAAGCGTATCAATGGGGTTATCTAGATTCATGCTTTCTAGGCCTGAGTCTAATTTTGTTGCATACTCAAGCTTCTTTTCAGAGTTTTGTAATTTCATCAAAGTGATCATATTAAATATCTTTGGTTTGATTTTTCAGGGCCTTAGTGAACAGGTATCAGCAACCAGGAAGAGATGGTCTGTACTCAGCTCATCACCTCTTATAACTTTTACATCAGTAATTTTCTAATTCCCCAAGTATCTGGATCCGATAGCTTTTCATCTCTTTTATAATTTCTACCTCTTTTCCTCTCAAAGACCATATGCTGCATGTAGCAATTCGTATGTCCTTTTCCATGCCGCATCGATTCCGTGTAGAACGCCTAGTTCCGAAGCTCAACCTATTTCTTTGAATCAATTTTTACATTTTAAATTTTACATCCTTACGGGTGATTGGTCAGGTAAGAACGGCTGCGTATACCCGAAACAACGGTTTTAGAACCCATTCTGTCATTCATGACTGAAATCCAGAACTTCCGCAAACAGATTGGAGCAAGCAATAGGTCCACTAACATGCTCAAATCCAGCAAGAGCGATGCATTGACGGGTCAGCTAGTATATACACACATTATATATATATATATATATATATATATATATATATATATATATATATATATATATATATATATATTGCAGAAACTGCACCTCTTTGCACCCAAGTATACTCTTGTAGAATTTTAGGGACACTGGACTAGACAAGACTTCAACCACAACAGCTTCCAAGAGAAACTGTAATGTATTCTGTGTGTCGCCAGTCTCATGAGAGGACTAAAGCAACAGAGAATAGCATTGGATCACTCACTAAACTAAGTTTGGACAAGCTTGTATTTTTCGATTGAGGCTATAGAGGAATAATAAATTATTTTTTCTTTAAAAATTAAAAGCCAAAAAACAAAAACAAATAATATAAGTAATCATTGATGTTATACAGAGTGGCTTAAAACGAAAGCTCACATTTGAAATAAATAAAACTTCTAAGATTGTTAACATATTTTGTTTTAAATTTACGCATACGAATTCTGTAGGTTACCCTCGGCTGCTTGGGATAAGCCCTACAGATTCATGGTGAATTCGAAAATAATCATTTGTTTGTGTATGTATATATATATATATATATATATATATATATATATATATATATATATATATATATTTTCTGTTGGCTCTATAAACCTTGTAGATCTTTGGCCGCGCGATGTGGTGTTCTTACAGACATTTATTGCTTGCGGGAGCACAGATGGAGGGGGCCACCCCTTGGTTGCTGCGAACCATGGTTTCCATGGTGCAGCGGCAGGCTGCCCATTGCTTCATAACCGGTTCCTTTGGAGCCAATTCGGCAGTGTCCTTCCCACCGGCTCACTAGGGTTCAAGGACAGTGACAAATCGGTCTAGATCCACGGATTATGGCTGTTCGGAGTCAGCAGCCGCACGAGGACCTATATTTCTTTCCCCGAGACAGACCGTCCATGGACCAAACCTCCGAGCGGCTATTTTATGTCCTGGAAAACCACAACGCGATTCACAATTAAGGTACACGGGGTAGGATCATCACTCCTACGCCCGCTCTGTGTGAGTAGCCTCCAGTAGGCGGACAGGCCTCACATACCGGGGGGAGGGGTGAAAAATTTCATGAATTATTACTTTAATTAAATTAAACTAGTGCCGGTGCCGGAATTCGAACTCACAACCTTTGGGCTTGTGAGTAGGTGCACTTTTGCAAGCGTGCTAACCCGCTCGGTCACCCCGATCCCATATACATATATATAAATCCCATATATGTATATATAGATCCCATATATGTATATATATAAATATATGTATGTATATATATATATATATATATATATATATATATATATATATATATACACACACATTTATATATATATATATATATATATATACACACACATTTATATATATATATATATATATATATATATATATATATATATACACACACACACACACACACAGATATATATGTACAGCGCTTTCTGATATTTTGTAAATCTCTGAGAGATAACTTTTTTTCTGTCTCCTTTCTTGCGAACCACAGTTATTATTCCAGAGTTCCATTTTTTCGAATATATATATATACAGGATAACCTACAGAATTTGTATGGGTAAATTAATAAAAAAATTATGTTAGCAATCTTAGAAGTTTTATTTATTTCAAAAGTGAGCATTCGTTATAAGCCATTATGTATAACAGATACATTTATAACATCAATAATTACTTCATTAGCATAATTAAAATAGTTTTATGCTTAAGACTAATGTGTTAATATGCAATTTTGTCTTATAAAAGTAAATAACTACATCCGCAGGCAGTGCCGGCAATAAATTTACTTTTTTTATTTATTCTGTTTTTGGGATTCAGTGAAAACAGATATGCAAGCTGAGTATTATCGGCATGGAACCTTCTGTTCCATTAGGCCTAACCATTTTTAATAACGATACCATAAACGAAAGCATTTAAAAAAAAAATTAAACTTTTACTTTTTCATGAATTATTAACCATTTGAGCCACTTTAGATTGTCTCTCCATGTAAATCAGATTAATAAATGTTAATTAGAATTAAACTTAATTTTTTGTTTTAATTCTCTGTGATCATCTTAGCCCAAACATTTTCGAGGTTCCATTAACATTAGGATTAAACAAATCCGTGGACATTTACAACGTGGCACTGAAACCGAAACGAGACCTGAGAAGCTGGGGATACTAACGAAGATAAATCCGTCGTGGACAATCCTTCGTAGTTAAGGACGCAGTTCACGCCTTCTCCGAACAAAAAAAAAATGATGACAGGAAATTGATCGTCGGCACAACCTCAGAAAGTTAAGCTTGTACTCTTACCTCAGATTGGATTTAAAGAATATATATATATATATATTTTTTTTTTTTTTTTTTTTTGCGTGATTTATTTACTTAATCAATTTAACCTAAAGCAATCATTATTTTAAATTTTGCTTATAATATAAATATAGAGGAGGAATGGAAATGAGAAATTACTAAAGATAACTCATCAGTCAGCAGTATACCATGATTTAAAACCGAGGCGGTTAGAAACTGTGATATACTCGCCGTTACGGCCTCATAAAATACCGATCGTAAAAAGCAAATCTGGTGCGGTGCGCGCATCACACAAGTTCCCCTAACCGCCCTATAAAAATTATCTTTTCAACATAATTTTAAAGAGTTCACATAAACAATACTTGAAATAAACTCAGCAGCATTCACTTCTTCACATCGTCTCCCACATAAGTACATTAAAATAGTTTGTTAAACAATTTTAGTGCAATTCTGTACACTATATATTTTAGGTTTGTCTAGCTGAATATATGTCTTAAACATTTCGACTTAGTTTCCATGGAAACATTTTGTTCCCATTATATGATATAAAAGTAGAAATTATTAAGTTCATTCCTACTTTTTTATTCTTACCTTACATTATTACAGAGCGTATTGTTGACATCTGTAGATTGGCGGATTGGTGGGAGGAGGTTCGTTCGCATTCGTCTCCTTTCGGATACCCTCGGTTATCTATCTAGGGTCTTGTAGTCATTGTAAGATACGCTATATATTTGCTAATACAGACCCGATTAAGATTCTTCTTTTTTTTTTTTTGTTTAGGGAATTTAATTACCTTTCATATGATATACTTACTTTTTAAGTTGTGCGTAAATAAAATATTCCTTCTTATAACTTTATAACTTTTTCACAGCATTTTCTCAGTGATGTACTACATATATGAAAAGTTAAAGAGGTATATGAAGAATAATTTAATTATTATTAAATTAAGGTATGTTGCGTCGAAACCGTCAAAGCAGTTTTTGAGAAAATCGTAAAAAAGTCTAAATTGGTTATATAAACTGGCACTTCCGGTTAGTCGATTTTGACGAAAAATTTTATGGAACATCACCTGCCTGTGCCTACCTTAAATACGTAATGTCAGTATCGTATAACTTTTCGTTTTTGAGTTAGGCTGTTCACATATACACAGACCATTTTGCGAGACATGGTTATTATTTTCATTATTTGGACTCAGGGGACCTCAAAACGTGTATTTCCAACTTGAATTCGAAAATTTTCACGATCGCAATACTTCCACTTACTATATATTTTATATATAGGTAAGAGAAAGTAAAAATAATGAATGGATCTGATTTTAGTGTTTTTATTTTATTATTTGTCTAATGTAGTTTAATTTATTTTAATAATATTTGACGGTTATAATAATTTATTTAGTTATGATATTAATATTTTATTTATTTTAATAATATTTAATATTTATCAAATTCGCAAATGAATAAATATTTCAAAACGAAACGGCTTGAGTTAAAATAAAGAAAACAAATCTTGTGATATGTTTATATCAAAACGGTGTTAGACGTCTTCTATTTTACAACGCTTTAAAGTCCGCTGCACACATGAGAATAACGGTTCGACGGATCACTTCTATAATATTGTCTGTAGAGAGCCACAACCTCTCCGAACTTAACTCCGCCGCACAGTGGGACGAAACGGACTTTTCCTGGGAATCGCCAAAAAAAATCATTTGGAAAAAAACTTTAAAAAAAAGAAAGTATATATTAGGCTATACAAATATGTGAAGCAGTAATTATTACATGCATTTTTCTGTGTAATAATCTAACTTAAATTCTATTACTCGAAATATATGTTTGTCGTTTTTCTGACAAAAAAAGATTAAAAAAGAGTTAATCTTTTTTTTTTTTTTTTTATGATTTCAAACTTTTACATCGTATTTAGTGGACACTTTCGGTAGATTTCACCTTGCAACCATTTTTGTATGACGAGCTGTGATTTTTTTTTTAAATCATAGTAAAGGTTGTCGTTTTTTTATAATTTAATTATATGTCGATAACCAGTAACTGTTCAAGTTTACAAATATAAGAATAATATTCCCCCGTGTCCTACTGTTTAATTTAAACAATAATTTTCCTGATAAATATATACGAAATAAGTTTCACGTCCTTTCTTTAATTCTCAAATTAACAAAAAAAGTATTTTATGCTTGTTTTTTTTCTTCAAACTGGATAAAATGGCAACTCTGAAAAATTGAAAACCAAAATAAAATAAATATTTCAAATCTTCTGATATGCTGTATGTTGTATCTTATATCAAACGTTGAATAAATTTAATATTTTTTTACATATCTGATTTAGATGTATCTAAATCTTTATTACTGAGTACCGAAAAGATAGAATTTTATACAATACATTGAATGCTTAAATAGAAAAATGGATTAGTAAGTGGAGGAGAAGGGAAGGGTAATCCTCCAAAGCAATGGTTCTAAAAGTGGGTACCGTGAAATACACAATCATTAAGTTATTTAAAAATTCAAGTATTAAATAAAATAAATAATTGAAACAATTGTAAAAAGTTAATATTGTTTTGCTTTTTAATACTATTATATGTTTTTTATGCTGCCATAGTTTATAATTTTATTTATAAAAAAAATAATAATAATATTAACGGTGACGTGCATTTCGTTTAATAATTTCAGTATGACGCCTGACAAAAAAGTTTGAGAAACACTGCTCTAAAATAAACAAAATATTCGCTATTGTGTATTGATTCAATTGGTTTTCAGTTTCAGTATCGGACGTGAAACAAGTATTTTTCAAGTAAAAAATAAACATGGATCAATGGGAGAAAAATGGGAATATTTTCAAGTTTCTCAAGCCATTATCCAGTACCATTATTTTATAGTATAATACAATAATTATAAATATTAATAAATAAGTAACATTTAAACAAAAAATAAGTTTTTTTTTTAAATGGTGGTATAAAAGTAGGTATCTACATAATTTACAAAACAAAATCCAAATACATGTAATTTTTTTTTTTATTATTACAAACTTTTACATCAAACTTAGTGGACCCTTTCGGTATATTTCACCTAATAACCATTTTTGTATGAGCTGGGATTTTTTTTTAAATCATTAGTAATTTTCGCTTTTTTTATGATTACAAAATGTTCAAATTATGTTACATATCTATTTATTAAAGTATTAAGTAAGCAGTACTCTTGTTTAATAAAGACATTAAAATAATTATATATTTATAAAAATATAAAGCCAAAACAAGATAATCAACAATACACAATGACGAGTGCCTCCTACAATTCATAAAAATAACCCTACATAACCCTTTCGGTAGATTTCACTCTGCAACCATTTTTGTTTGAAGAGTTGGTATTTTGTATTTTTTAAATCATAGTAAAGGTTGTCGCATTTTTATGGTTACAAAATATCTGATGTGGGCAACACATGACTTCCTTGTACGCCTATTAAGTTATAAATCCGTGGCTCAAAAAGTGATACTGAATTTGGTTACTAGGTTTCCCGACATCTATCTATTAACACATATATGTCGTTTTCCTTCAGTATATAATTAGTTTCCAAGATATTTCTTCATGTTCCGTGACAACAATAAAACTGTCAATATCACTGGATAAAGCATTAGAAATCGACAGTTTCGACATTTTAAGCGGAAAAACCCACTTAACTAATATCTTATTCTCATGCTGCAGACTTGTTGATCTCACAAATGGGGAGGAAAACCAGTATTTTACACTTAAAACAA
Source organism: Rhaphigaster nebulosa (assembly GCA_948150685.1). Lineage (NCBI taxonomy): Eukaryota > Metazoa > Arthropoda > Insecta > Hemiptera > Pentatomidae > Rhaphigaster > Rhaphigaster nebulosa. The sequence continues at coordinate 16,943,002 of OX411311.1, forward strand.
GTAATAAAAATGTTTAATTGGATTGGAAACCAAATTGCAATTGTTACCGAATTGTTTGCTTTGTTACCGAAACATATGATTTCTCTTTTAATTTAAATATAATTTTTGATGTAAGCTTATTATGACCTTCAAGTAAAGTACCCTTTTCGGCTCACCAATTTTAACCAAAATATATTAAATACATTCATATCGATATAAAAGTCCTATTCACCAAAATTGAGATGTTTTACATTATATTTTAATATAATTTTTTATGTAAGCTTATTATGACCTTCAAGTAAAGTACCCTTTTTGGCTCACCAATTTTAACCAAAATATATTAAGTACATTCATATCGATATAAAAGTCCTATTTACTAAATTTGAGAAGTTTTGCATAGTAATTTAATATAATTTTTGATAAAAATCAATTATGACCTACAAGTAAAGTACCACTTCCGGTGATCAAGCAGTGACCAAAAAGGGAGGTTCACAACTAGATTTTACAACAATCCTAAATACGAAATTTTAACTTTCTACGGCTAACGGTTTTTGAGTTATGCGAAATACGAACGTACGTACAGACGCCACGACAAAACTAGTCAAAATGGATTCAGCGATGGTCAAAATGGATATTTCCGTTGAAATCTGAAAACCGAAAATTTTCGCGAATATAATACTTCCTTTACTTCATAGAAGGAAGTAAAAAATGTTTTTTACTTCCTTGTATGAAGTAAGATTTTCGAAGGTCCATTTGTATTGAAAACAATTAGTTGTATTTATATAAATTTCAACTTTTCAGGCCTTCTTATATATCATATCTCTAATGCAGTTCCAAATAAAAATGAGAGCTAAAAGCTTTTTTAAGTATGATTTTGCAAAATCTTTACCGAACCAGGCGATAAAATAGTTATCATAAAGGAAGGAACGGAAAAAAAAGGATTTTTTTTTTTCAGAATCCTTCTATTACTGTATAGGTAAATAACACAAATGAAGGTACCAATCAAATTGACCTTTTTGATCAATAAAATATTATTATTATTATTTAAAAAAAAATAAAGATATTATTAAAAGATTGAAATATTATTAAAAATTAATAAAAATTTTTAATCTGTTATATTCTAGATTAATAAATTTTGGGCTTCATAAATGACAAATAATTTTATTCCTACAAAAATTTCACTTCTAATTATTGATTTCACTCAGTTTTTCTTTTTTTTAAGTAAATAAAATTATAGCAGCAAATCATAATTTCAGCAGCATTAAAATGAAAGGGGTTTCAAACAGTATATTTTAATAAAATTAATATGATACAAAAAAAATAATATGAAAGCCCAGAACATAATGGAAAGTTAATTTTTACAAATATGGCATACAAAAAATATATTTGTATATATATATATATATATATATATATATATATATATATATATATATATATATTGTTAACTTCACGAATAGAAGCTGAATATTTTTTTCAAAACAGAAAAAAAAATTCAGCTTAATGAATATTAGGATAACCCTGAAGACCTCACTGTTTGGGAACAGATGGGCAGGCTGGGCTGCCTTCAGCAAATTAAAAACATTAATTCCAGATCGATTGAGTTAAATCGACTGTTTATACCTTATATATATATATATATATATATATATATATATATATATATATATATATATATTACATATATCTTATGCAAGTTGTTATTTTACTTATGCTATAAAAAAAGTATATTTACAAATTTATGTTCCTCTAGTTATAATAATTAGCATAAACAGAGTATAGTTAAAAAGATAATGAGTCAATAAGCACTTGCAGAAATTTATAAACATGTTTCATCTAGAAAACTATTGAAAATAACAGCTAGCAGTTGAGGTTTTCTTTTCCTCACCTTTTTAGACGGATAAAGCGGCTTTTGAAAGGGAAATTCAGTTAACCATTTTGCATTGCATATCAGCCAGGTTTCGGTACCACATGTCTCAAAAATTTAAATAATGCGGAATATTTTAGAATAATAATTTTTTGTAGAGTTTATCCAAGATTCGGTCCTCTTCGCTGTGGATTTCGATAATTATTTGATAGCACAGATTTTGCAAAGTTTCTAAATTTGAGACCATACCCACAATCTATTTTTATTTACTCAAATTACTTACTTGGATTGATTTTATTATTTATGCAGTTTTCAGTATTCATAATAGTTAATAAAATACATACTTAATAAAATGTTACAGTATGTTTTAGCATTTGAAACGGTTTTTAGGATAAAAATAGTCATAATAATGGGAATAAAATAAATATTACAAAATATTTCTTCAATGTGAATTTTGATAAGTGAAGAACGAGTTGGAAGAGGCTAAGCTGAAGCTCAAATGAACGCCTGCGAGAGGCACCATTTTATGTTACATAAAATATGAAATTATGACAATGCAATGAACAAATGTGAGTACAGAGACTCATACAAAATTATTATAAAAATGTAATTAATATTTGGTCAATTTTCTTAACGAAGTCCTGCCCGTTATGAAGTGAGAAAAGCCCATGAGCAGATATGTCATCCGTGATTATGGATGAGGGATGTCTTCACTCTGCGATGTCCACTGGAGAAAGAGGAAGATACTCCGGTTAGATCGCCCATCTATATTCGATCACCTGGATCATAACGCGAACTTGGGTTCTTGTTTTAGCCGTAAATACTGCCTTATTTACAAGTTCAAATTCCACTTACAATTAGTCAATTCCAATCACGTTTAAACGAAAAAAAATAAGCGATAATAATTTCTTATCTCAAATAAGCAAATTACATTTTAAGAATTTTGGAAAATAACAAAACATTTTACAGATATTTTGTCAGTAATATGCATGCGTATAACTTGAAGAAATAAAATAATCAAAAAATACAAAGATAAATTTAATACTGGTGAAGTTTAGCCAATATCCGATGATGTGCCTATAAATGAATGATAATGTCATAGGTAGAGCTTTAATAATTAACTGTTTTTGGAAATGATGGATGATAGTAAACTGTCGAGCTAAATCATGATAAGTATTTCGTCGGGTATCAGTCAAGATAAAATAAAATAAAATAATTTTTTTTTTGTGCATAAGCTAGCGTTATACCATTTTTAATGCTACAATATAGATATAAAACAAAAATAATAGAAAGATCAATAATGAAATAAATAATAAGATAGGTAGATGCAGATGATACGAAAACAAAAACATAAATACAGATTTACCTTATATGAATTTATTTTCATAGACTTGGTTACAATATTCTAGATTAAGTGAACTATCCAGTTTAGTCAGAGAATAATGGGTATACAAGATTTATTTCGCTGCTTCTAAGTTAAATTAAATAAAAGATAAATGTTGCTTAATGATTATCACTTATAATAGTTACCATTACAAGATAATTTATTCCTGATGACGTTAGAAAAAAAAAATGTTATATCGGAAATATATGCTCATAATAAATATTTGCTTCTCAGTTACAGAATTATAAGATTTTCAAAAGTCGTTCAGTTATTTCTTTTTCAACTGTTATATAATCTAAAGAATTTTAAAGTTAAAATTCGATCGAGAAGTGCTCTTGCAGAGAGCCCTTGATGGAATTCTCGAAAGTTACTTTCTTAGCCGGCTCTTCCCTTGAAAAGTTATTATGGAGGGTCTATTGAAAATGGGTCTTCCGGAGAATATCTGAGATATTATAGAAGTTATCGAGTCCAAAACATTTTTAAAATTAATAATTTATTAATTAATATAAATATAATATAAATATAATATAATAATATAAATATAATATAAATATAATATAAATTTATTAATTAATAATTTATTAATTAATTAATAATTATTAATTTATTAATAAATTAATAATTTTTTTGTAATTACATATAACACAAAATAAGTCTACATATACAAAACCAAGGTATACCTATATAGTTATTTTTAATTGTTCGGTACATTTGTATACTATTTCTTAAGCCCGAAGTTGGAATAAAAATTAATAAGTTCACTCCTAGTTAGAAAAATTGTTTATATAAAGTATATATATATATATATATATATATATATATATATATATATATATATATATATATATATTTAATAATATAATCACTACTGAAGTTTTATTCATGATCAATATCTATCAGAGGCGCAAACGGATTTTTTAAATTAATTTTTGAAGTTTTCCTTGACTTTTCATGTAATATTTCAGATTCTCCAGTTTCTAAGACCAAGAATTTTTTGGAGTCTTCATCTACATAATCTAGCCACTTTAACCTCAGACTTCCGGCCACATGTCCGCCTCAGCGAACTCTTCCAACTTAATAAAGCGAACAATATCGCCTATATCGCCGTTATGAAGCATGATTTCCCAAATGTTTCGTTGCCTTCAGGATTTTTCTATGCATTTTTTCCGAGAAATATTCTGAGAATTCGTCGCACGAAACTTAGCATCTTTTCCCGGTATTTGGCGAGGGTCCTGCTTTCAGATGTACATGCTAATACCGGTCTGATGAGGGTCCTGTACAACATAGGCGGTATTTCGTAGCCAGAGATAAAGTTTCACTTTTGAGGTACTTTTGTAAACCAAAATAGGACCTATTAGCTGTCATTAGCCTTCTATTAATTTCTTGTTGCATGATTTTTGAGTTCACCTGAGGCGCCAGGTTACACAAATTCGACAACTCTCTCAAAAGTAAATTCCCCAATCTTAACGTTGAGAAGCTGCTGGTATCTGCCTAATAGCTCTGTCCTCATATATTTGAGTTTTTCCTCTTCGACTTCAAGTCCAACCAATTCTGCAGCTTTTTTAAGGGTAAGGAATGCCTCTTTCATGGCGAAAAAACTTCTTCTCATGACATCCAAATCATCAGCGAATTCCAGTTTCAGTGTTTCTTGAAGCCTTCGACTTAGGATTCTGGACAGAATCTTGTAGGAGCTAGAGTGTAGGAAAATTCCTCGACAGTTCTCACATTCCAATTTATCTCCTTTTTTGTGGATAGGGTGTATTATTGTTCTATACCAATCATCTGGCATGCACAAAATGACTGATTAGTAGTTGAATAAAAACATATTTAATCTGTCCATCTCTATGAGACGATGTTTTACAATTGAATCATTTTTCAAACAGTGGAATAGCTTTAATTGGGAGAAAAATATAACACTAAAATGAAAACTAATCTATTTGATTTGTTTTGGTTGGTTTCACAGTTCCGATTAAAGTTGGTTAAACATTATTACCCGTTGGTAATTCTTAATTATTTGATCATTTCATTTCCATTTTCATGTTGCTGCTTAAACTTAACAAATTAGATTAGTATTATCATTATTATAGTATTATTATATTATCTTATATTATATTATAGTATTATCATATTATTATAGTATTAATTCTAAGTACCATTTACTTCGGTTTTGATTTTATGTAACCTTCGTTTTCGTTCATAACTCTCACCTTAAACATTTGCCGTAAGCATTACATCATTATTATTTTTTTATTGAATTTTCTCTTCCCGAAATTTGTGATAATAAATGAACCAGATACGACTTATTATTAATAACTATAAAATAACCAAAACCGGTTAACCATACATTAAAATGGCCAGATTTTTCGTTTGCAAGTACAGTGCATAAGTACTTCACTAAAATAAAACGTTGCTATATTAGATTTTACCCCTTACATAATTTATGTGTAATTATTACATACCACAGAAACTTTATCAGCTGCTTCGTAATATTTTATTTGATTGTCAATATGTTAATGTTAAGAAAAATATTACTACACATAAAAATAAATAATACTTATGCAAAAGAGAGGAATGAATATATTAGATTAGAATATGCAACAAACCAGAGAGGGAAAAAGCCATAGCACTACTAGAATTGCTGATGATAAAATAACATTGAAAATGTCGCCTGTTATTGCTGCTTGTAAGACCGAATATAAATTGGACCGATATGTACAATGTTGTCAATAAGCCATTGCTTACTGCTTCTGCGAACGGGCATGCTTAATGATTTGATTCATTATCTGCAACGACTGATGGTAATAGATAACTTATTTAATAGCATTAACCCCCAAGGCTAGGGGAGAAAAAGAGTTAAAAGAAAATGCGTTAACTTGAATAAGAAAATCGTTCTTAAAATTACGGTTTTGTGAATCTATCATAATATTCATTCCTCTATGGATATTTTGTTTTTCTTCCATCACTCGTGATATTTAAAATTCGGATGGGCGGGGTACCGGCCTATCCATTCCTAGTTCAGTCGGGGGACTGCCCCTCAGGGTAACCCTTTCCCATACCCTTTCCTAATAAGAAAAATCTCCTAGTGGATGTCGCCCTAGGTTGTGTACTGTAGTTTACCTTATGTTGAGTGTAATACGTAATGATTAGTGTACTGTTCTGGTGAATGTGCATGGTGTACTGAACTGTAGTAACCCGTGGGGGAGCTACTCCCCAAGTATCTGCATACAGCAGTTACTCCTTGCGGAATTTGAGAAGCTATACGAAACTAAATAAGAAAACAAAAATGAGAGCTAAACATATTGAACCACCATTAAACAACAGATTTAGAAAACGCACTTTAAACTATGTCGACTAACGCATGTGCTGTAAGCAATGATTTGAGGCTGAATGTAGAAAAAACTAGCGTCGCTCTCATCGGTTCCAAGCACCTTCTTAATTCCTTTCCTTACTATACGTTACTATCTTCTCCGATCTTTAAGAACCAAAAAAAAAAAAAAAAAAAAAAAAACCTTCCTACGTTTTTAATATAACGACATCCCAGCCCACAAACTTATATATTCCTCCTCACAGATCTGCCTGATTAAAAAAATCCTTTATCATTCGTATTTCCTTGTTCTGGAATACCTTACCCATCTCCATTCGTGATAACATATCTATCCTTAACATCATTCAAACATCAATTATTTCTCCACCTTCTTAACTGTCAATCTTCCGTATATATGTAATTACTAAAGTAATCGCTATGTTTATTTTAATGTTTATTAGTACAAATTTGGTGTACAAGATATGCAATTACGCTATATTTTGCAATAATTCATATCATTATCTTTTATGTTATCATCATCATCATTAGTGGTGCGACAACCCATCACCAAGTCTAAACCTCCTCCAAAAGCCTCCGCCAGTCGGCTAAGTTTGTAGCAACAGCTCTCCAGTTTCGAGTACCAAGAAGTACCCCCGCGACCACCACGACGGAGTCCGCCCATCTAACATTTAGACAATCAACTCTTCGCTTGCCATGGAGCTCATCTCTTAGTGTCTTCTTGGGTATCTCGCCATCACCCATCCTCGCCACATGGCCTGCCCATCGAAGTCTCCTGAGCTTGATGAACTTGACCACATCAACGTCATACAACCCAGAAAGCTCCGAATTCTTTCTTCTTCTCCAGGTAACTTCCTCTCGAATCGGGCCGAAAATTCTTCTTAATATTTTTCTTTCTAATGCCAGAAGCCTGGCTTCTTCGGCGCTAGTGAAGGCCCATGCCTCTGACCCATATATGAGAACTGGACGTAACAAGGTCTTATAAAGGCTGATGGTGGTCCTGTTTGAAAGGCACCTGCTCCTGAAATATTTGGCCAAACCAAAGTAGCTTCGCTTGGCAGCAGCTATCCTCCTATAGATTTCCGCAGAGACGTTGTTTTGGACATTCACCACCAAACCCAGGTATACAAAACTTTGCACAGTCTCAAAACTGTAAGGTCTCCAAACAATCCAACACCTGCCTCTTCTGTCAAGTTCATAAAAGTCCCAACTCCGTTCATAATGTTGGGTGACTGGAATAGCCATAGCGCAACTTGGGGCTCTCACAACTTGATAAAAGATGGCAAATACTAGAAAAGATTTTGAAGGAGCAAATGTAGATCTATTAATCTCAAATAAGCCCACACATTTCTGTTCAGCTAGTGGTACCTTTAGTAACATCGAATTATCCTTCTGTAGTTCTGATATAGTGACCTACTTGAGGTGGGTTAGTCTCGATGAACTATACCGTAGCGACCATTTTCCTCAAAAACTTAAATTTATAAATAAAATTAACGAACCACGGAAAATTAGTAGATGGAAATTAAAAAGCCATTATTGGGCGAAATATGGCCAATCTATTGACATAAGGTTAGCACAAACTTCCCCTCTCTAAAACGGTCAACATGGATGAATTAATAGAAGACTTCGTATAGTTGATTACAACCGTAATCCTGACGATTGTTACATAAACAAAGACTACATGCAGAAAGTCTCTTGTACCCTGGTGGACTAGTGAATGAAGGGAGGCAGTGTAATCAGCAAAAAAATCATTCAACCGATTTCGTAGGCATAAAACGATCCAAAACCTAATTTATTACAAAAAGAAAAGAGCCTGGTGTCGTAGAATTATTATTCAATCCAAAAGGGCTAGTAGGAAACGATACTTGAACAGTCTAAACTAATCGATTCCGCTCAAAGATGTTTGGGAAAAAAAGAATATATATATATATATATATATATATATATATATATATATATATATATATATATATATATATATATATAACATATTTGTCTTAAGCCAAAAAAGGAAAAAATATATATATATATATATATATATATATATATATAATATAAACATATATAAAATTACATAAAACTAGTAAAATAACATCATGGAAAATTGATGATTAAGAAACGACTACCACTAGCAAAGAAATCGCGACGTATTCAGCAACCATTTCTCTCTTTAATCGTCAAGTTCTAAGTGCACAACTCCTACAAGACCAATCATGACACCCGAGTGATCCGACAGAAAATAAGCATTTCCTAAATACTGAATTCCAAGAGAGGGGAGTAGAGGAATGTCTCAAAACCATGAAAGATTCTTCCCCACCTACCGCTCATCTTTCTTAAGAAATTGTCCCCTTTGGACAAAAGATATCTTCTTTCTCTTTATAATATGCACTCAAAATATTTTCCAATATGGCGGAGAAAGTCTACTGTAATCCCAATATTAAAACCACATATAAATAAAAAAGACTCAAAACGCTACAGGCCGATATCCTTGACTTGTACTATGTGTAAGCTGATGGAATCGAACGCCAATAAAAAGCTCATTTGGTACCTCGAAGAAAAGAAATATTTTTACAGATTCCAAGTATGTTTCAGAAGTAACTATTCTACAACTGACCGCTTACCTAATATCGTAAACGAGATATTTGCAGCATTCTTAGAAAAAAATAGGCTTATGTCAGTAAGTCTTCATATACAAAAAACATATGATATGGTTTACCAACCACGAATAATTAACAGCCTTTTCCAGAAATGTGTAAGGGGAAATATGCATAATTTCATAAATTTTTAGAATTTCCTTAACGACAGTATGATGCGAATAAGGGTAAATGAAATTTTCTCTGACGAAGTTAAACAGGAAAATGGTATACCTCAAGGCTCCGTCATTAGCGTATCTTTGTTTCTCATTGCTGTAAATGACATCGCATACCGCATTACACTCCCAGTTAAGGGATTCCTTTACGCTGACGATTAATTACTTTGCTGCAAAGGGAAAGATCTAAACCTCATATGGCAGATTATGAAGTCTACAATTTCCCAAATTGAAGAATGGGGAAGACAGAAGGAAAAAGAAGTTACAAAATGTTAGAAATACTTCAAGAAACGGTAGTGAAATTAAATTCTACAAAGAAATACAAATTGTAGGCCTTATATTGGATCGTAAATTGAAATGGAAAACCCATATCAATAAATTAAAACAAGAATGCAGTAAAAGATTTAACCTTTTAAAGATTCTTTTCCGTCAAGGCTGGGGAGCAGACAGGAAAACAAAGCTAACTACAAACAGGACTCTAATTTGGTCAAAACTAGACTATATATATATATATATATATATATATATATATATATATATATATATAAATATAAATTTTATTTGAATTTATTTAACGTGGCTTCGACTACTGGGGCCATTAGCAACGGCTATTCTTCTTAAATTGTCCCGCTGAAGTTAATAGAATTTAGATATTTTATAGATTTTTCAATTCCTTTGTTTCTTTATATGGACTGACTTTATAAGACTGACAATTTGTTGATGGTCCTGAGTTTTGTAATCCATTTGTAACGGATAATTAGTCTGTTACCCTGACTGATTTCACAATATTGTTGTTTCCTATAAATTAAAAAGCCTTTAATATTGCCCATGTTTCACTTGTGAATGTAGAATTTAGTTAATTCAGCTTCCATGCATTTTTGCCTTCTGGTGTCACTACACAACACCATTCTCTGATATAGATCCATCTGTAAAAATTATTTCATGATGTGGGAATAGGCTATATATGATTTCGTGGTATATAAATCTAATTATTTCTTCGGAAGTAGGTGTAATTCTATTTCAGTGTTTATTCATGGAATTGTTCATTATTTTATATTTTATTCTCGTTGATTCAATACATTAAAGAATTATATAAGAAATTCGTAAAACTAGGATGATATGTAATTAAAAAGGTAATAGGTACATTATATATGTATCTGTATTTTGCATTTTTTGGGGAAAAATCAAATTACATTAATGGAATCATGAGTTATGAAATAAGATCCTATGAACTCCAAGGTGGTATGGTAAATACCGTTTTGCCATTTATACCGCATCTGTAAAATCATCGTGTTATTCGTTAATTAGCGCAGTCTAAAATAATTTCACACATAAACGCAAACCTATTGGCGTTGGATAAAAATAATAACCATAAAAATTAATTAAAACTAGATTAATTAACTGATCGACAGAAAAGAAAATTAAAACAATTATTAAAAAACACAGCAAACGGCGAAATCAAAATTAAAGGCAAGGAACGACTACGACTTCTACATTGGAGAGTTATTTCTCTTAAAACTTTCTACATTAATCTTTAGTTTTGATTTTATATATATATATATATATATATATATATATATATATATATATATATATATATATATATATTGATTGAAATATATATTTATTTATCAGATCACCGTTTTGTTAATGTTGTAGGGTCTTTCGTTGAGTTGTAGATGTTGGTTTTTATATAAGGTTTGTCCAGAAATATCACAATAACGTAAACAAAAAAATGTTTACTTTTTATCTGGTAATTACTAGTCAACAATATCTCAGATATGCATTTGAGTGGTTGTAGATCTGAAACTTTGAGGATGAGCCAATTGGCTCGAAACGTTGTGATAATGGAAAAGTAAAGCATTTTTTAAAGTTCGAAGAGTTGAAATTTCCATAGAAAATTAATAAAAAACTAATAAAACCCACATAGAAAATATTTCGCTATTCTTCTTTTTCAAATAACCCCTTTAGTGCCATTCAGCGTATGAGAGTGTTTAGCCAGGACTGCCACTCTTCCCTGGTCCTACCTAGGTTCCTGGCCTGGTAGATGTTTTGCCTCTCCTCCTGCACAAACGCTCGAATTCCAAGTATGTATTTTAGGAAATCCCCGTGGTCTTCTATCATCAGGAACGTAGTCCATTGTATTCAATGGGTTCCTGTAGTACTCCATCCTCAGTACATGGCCAAACAATTTTAACTGGCGGGATTCCAGGATCTCCATTGCTGTGATCTTGAGTTCCTCCCTGATTGTCTCATTGCGGACGCGATCACTTATTGTTTTTTCTACAATCCTTCGAAGAAATTTCATTTACTGCAGCCGTGCTCTGCCCTCCAACCTGACCCTTAATATCCAACTTTCGGTACCATACAAGAGTACAGGTACGTATAATGACTTGAAGATGAGGAGCTTACTTATCTACTTACTTTCCAATAACAATAATACAGAACTGGTAGTAAACCAAGTTTGCCTTGTTTATCCTGTTTGAGATTTCGAAGACTATTTTCCCAGTCCAGCCCATAAATGTTCCGAGGTAAGTTAAGTCCTTGGCTGCTTCCATCTCTCCTCCGTTACAGTATATATCTCTCCCCCCCCTTTACCCTTCTTATTTGCAGGATCTTGCTTGTACCGATGCTGATCTGTATACCTTTCCAAGGGCTCTTCATCCCATTCAGTCACTGCTTATTGAAACTTTTCTGCGGAGTCCGCAATGAGAACAATATCATCCCCATAAAGAAGAAGCTGAATCACTACAGAACATGAGGTAATTTTCTATACGAAATCTAATTAGCAAACAATGTTATTGGAAAGTCATAATTGTTCATCCTTTAAATTTATCAGGGACTATATTTATATTATATTTATACTATGATGCATTTAGATAGAAGAAATTATTATTATAATAATATTATTTTGATATTGACACTGCAATCTATACTCTGTTGCAGATTGGTCGGAATTGGGTATCATGGAGACGATCCTCCTCAACAGGACTTCTGCGCTGATCGGGTCATTCCCTCCTGAAATCTGTCAGACCACGGAGCGCCTTGCCGCTATCGTCAGCATGCCGTTGGTAGTCTGGGACTGTCCGGCTGTAAGTTATATCTATTATATATTATTTCAGAGTATTAGTTATTCTAAAATATAAAAAATGTTTAAAAATGTAATGTGGCAACACTGACCTTAGGGGAAAACATTGTAAGGTTATTAGGTAAAATATATGATTTTGTGTTAAGTATCTTCTTATTCCTCAGAATAGCTGATATTCTTCTGGGATCTGCCACTGCATAGGGTGTAGCGTTATTTGACAAGCAGATCTTCTAAAGCTCTAAAAAAAAAATAACTCTAGCAAATTCGATTATCCTAGAAATTTATAATAGAAGAAAAGTATTGTTGATTTCCTTAGTTTAATAGTTTCGCTAGTTTGTTAAAATAAAAAAAGAATTAAAGATTAATATTTTAAACCATTTCCGTGCAAGAAGACCTGTTGAATTAAAATCTGGTTTGTTGAAGAAAATTCAGTAACAACTTAATAAAAAAAAAAAGAAAAAAAAATCGACCTATAAGAATCAAAGATTAATATTTTAAACCATTTCCGTGCAAGAAGACCTGTTGAATTAAAATCTGGTTTGTTGAAAAAAATTCAGTAACTTTAAAAAAAAATAAATCGACCTATTCTAACATTGACCGGCTTCATTATAGTTTGGAAAAAGTTTATTTTTTTGAAATTTAGAAATTGGTAATATTTACAGAATGATCAGTAAATTGGAAAATTTCATTTAAAAATTAACTTTAATCGGATTTAATAATTAATATTGTGCTACTATTCCGAAAAAACAATCGTACTTACAGTTATAAGTTTTCTTGCCCATACTGAACTACAATATAAGTGGAAAATATATTCCTAGAAGTGTGAATGGTTACTTTATAAGCTTCAGCTTCCAACCTTAAGTACCTATCCCTTCTTGATTTTCGGCCTAGTCAGGTAAATTATGAGGAATCGAAAATGGTGGTTGTATTACCTGTGTAATATATGTAAACATATATGTCCTTTGACCGTCTGAACCAGTTTTCTACACCTCTGTGTCTACCTTGTGCTAATGCATCTTCCAGTTTTCTGCCGTAGCTCTGCAGCATTGTGTTGATTCTATCTGTCCATCAGTTTTTTGGCATTCTAGGTGATCCCTAGCCAACTACCTTGTCATTCATTGTTGTGTGGAGATATCCTGATTGCTTCGAGCAACATATGTTCGAGCACCCATCTTGATCTCCTTGCCTTCAGATCATAAGATATTGACTGATCAATTTTCGAAACAGTTCTCCCTTGTTCCTTCGCCTCCATGCCTCCCGGCTTTGATCCCGGATCGCTTCATTCATCGTATGAAGGACTTTCATTTCTATTATCTCGATTCTTCTTTCTGGGGTGGCGGTTATAGCCCAGATCTCGCAGATGCATATCATAACTGGCATTATCCAGAGCATTGAACATCCGTATGAAAATTTTATTAGACTAGTTTCACAGAGTTTGGTCATAGCCCAAATACAACCATCGCGCCATAATAGATTGACAAATCAATATTGTAGTAATTTCAAAAAATATTTCGTAACTATTCAGCAATTTTTATTCTATTTTAAGATAAAGGGGTCTTTTAAAAATAAAACAAAAAACATTAAAAACAAAAGGTTGCTAATGCATAAGAGATAATCCGCCCTAATCTGTTGCAGGGGAGAGAGGCGCTCGTCACAAGTGGGATGAGGTAATTGTACACCTGCCCCTCCTCATTCACCTAATCCTCTTCTCATTTAGGCCGGATCCTTTTAGACACCACCATATTTTTTTTTTAATTACGAAATCCTTTCTATGCTCACATAAAATTCGTAAAAATATTGGGTCTAATTCCATATGTAGAAGTATTGTTCTTGTCGAAATAAAAATTCATCTACACAACAGAGCCAACAGATCTGCTGGCGGAAATTAAATATATTTTAAAATAACTTATAATTATAAACATTTCAAAATGTTAGTAGTCATTTTATAACACGAAATGAAGAATCCAACGTTTAGATTTTTTGTAATAGTGATTAAGGCCGTTCGGGGATCGATTGAATAAACTTCAGAGCAGTTGGCTATATTCGTAAGAATTGTGCGTAAGTTGATTTAAGACGAAAATCAGTTAGGTCGACAACTGCGTTTTAAAAGTAAATCTTGTATTAATGGTTAAATCAGAAACGAAAGTGGTACGAAGATATGGCTATTTAAAAGATTCCTATAAAGTATCATGCGTTACTTGAATTTGAAACTGCCCTCTTGAAAAGTTATAATGTTCGACTTACTTATTTACAATTCTTACAAATATATGCTCTCGTGTAGGGTTAAATAAAATCTGAATTATATGACAAACTGCTTAAGAATTCAAAATTCTCTTAAGAACAATACATGTGTGCAAAAAAACAGAATCTACACAAAAGACCTATCAGAGTAAATAAATATTAAAATCATGAAGTATGCCCATAGTAATCAAACATATAACAAAGAAAAAACTCTTCGGATAAAACAATATATTTTCATCATTAAATCAAAAATTTTATCATTAAAAATCATTATTTACATCTGCTGTTGAATACAATATAATACTCCTAACCATAGATTAAGATAAATAAAAGTAAATATAAAAACGTTATTCAGAAATATAGTATTAACATTCTTCTTCTTCTTTACCTATCTCCGTCTTACCCTTAGACGTGGAGCAGCTTCAGCCCATCTGCATTTGTTCCTGTCCTCGGCCATTCTTCTTGTCTCCATCAAGGAGGGGCCCCGCTCGCTCCCGAATCTCTCGATATAATCATTATATGTGTCTCTTGCTTCTAACAACCACATGGCTTTACGATTGTCGCCCATCCTGCAAACATATATATACCAGGCATCACAATCAGGGTGTCAGCAGCTCTGATCACCTTAAGTCAGTGAAGAACAGTCGTATTTCTCTGATGTAAATAAAATATAAATTATAGAACGTCGGATCATCGTGTATCCCATTGCCAGATTCCTCTCTTTCTCACCTCGCTGAGCCCAAATCCACTTCATATTTCCTCATTTCTTCAATAAGCTCCGCTTCTTTCCCCGAGATCGTCTTCCAAGTAGCCATTAGTATATCCTTATCCTTGCCATGTCGTAACCTAGTAAATTGTCCAACTCCAAGGTTGTTGCTTTGAATCAAATTTACTCCAGATGGGTAATTAGCCCTGGCCTCGTATCCTCGGGGCAACTGGCCCCCGAATATTTATGCCCCCTCAGGAAGAAGGGTGGTCGGGCTATACCCCTCAGCACCGGGTACCTGTTGGTCTACGGGTCTTTATTCAGTATATTCAGCCTACCCCTCCTAAGAAGGATCTCCCACCCGCCAAACGGGGGACGCGCTCCCTAGCGGACAGGTTTCACCGAGAGAGTATTAATTTCTATAAAGTCGGATCTATATCGTCGATATGTTTTAGCGTGTTGTTTTCTATTTTCTTCGCAATGCCAAAATTATCTAACTGAATATGTGACGTCACAAATAAAGATACATAATACGAACAATTTAATTAAGAAATTAGCTACGTTGTATATGCAATCATAATTCAAACTAGTTTTCAGATACGCCACTTCATCAAATTAAAACAACTAAATTATAGCTTTAATTATAGTTTTAAATCAGAAGTTCAAAGCATCCATTGTTTATAAAAAAAATAATTGACCTAATTTAAAGGTGCGAACATACTGGACCACCGCGTAGGTATTGGACCACTCATCAACGCAAACGATTCAGTCCTATTGAATCACAATCGGCTCAGAAATTTCGTCGAAGTCACTACCATTTTTCATATTAGTATTCATGCATATTTTTTTTATTTTTAAAACTAAAACTTAAATAAAAATTGTTCGTTTAAAAAATCTAGGGTAATTGTTTATAAGAAACTGATATATAGTGATCCATTAAAATTATTACAGCTCATAAGTGGTGGTAATTTTAATTTTATTTGACAGAAATTAAATTATAATACTGTGTCAATAAACGTTCCTGAATGTTGATATGTCCAAAGTGCTTAAAATTGGGCTTAGAAATTTATTTTTCATAAAAATTTGCAAGAAGCTGGTTTTTGATCAGTTGCAGAATTCAATACTTAATAAGTAATAAATTATTATGGAAATTTCCATAATTATTATGGATATTTTGTTACTTAAAAAAATCGTTTTAATAATAATTAAATTTCAATTTAAGAATCAAATTTCATTAACAAATAACACTTTATTCGAAACTCATATTTACATTTCATTTACAAAAAATATTGATAATTAAATTAAATTGATATGATTGAGTGTATTTTTTTTTTATCTTAATGATTTAGAGAGTACTAAAATCTACCCATATATCTTATAAATGTAAAATTTGGACTGGTAAGAATAATAATCGTCGACTGTATGAATCTCGACCAACGGAGCTGATCGGCCTTGGCCTTGGCCGAAATTAACGTAGTGTTAAGATAGACAGTCGTTGGCACTGGCTCTGTAACTTATTTTTGTTTAATTAAGTACATGAAAATTTAATTTAATAAATAAATAAATCAAAATATAATAAATATTGCGTATTAAAAGCTATATTATAAATTATTAAATATGCATTTATAATTTTTAATATTTAATATTTATTTATTTATATATTTATTTATTTTTTTATATTTATAAATTTATATTATACGCCTTAATCTTCTACTATATAGCAGATGTCTTTGTAAAATTATTAAACCTAATCCTAATATAAAAAAATGATGGGCTTTTTATCCCCATTATAAGGTTTGACATATTCATGCCAAAATGATTTTCTTCATAAATAATAAATAAAATAAGAAGAAATACTGAAGCCATTTATTAAATTGACTCAAGGAAAGACGGCGCACAGTTAATACTGTCACCGCTTTACTTAGCGGTCGGGCGTATTGGTGTGACATTACCCCGTAAGAAAATCGTTGGCACAGCCACTCAAAAATATCTGATGTGGACAACACATGAATGACTTCCTTGTACGCCTATTAAACTATAAATCGCTGGCTCAAAAAGTGATCCTAAATTTGGTTACTAGTTTCCGAAGATTGCAGTGTCTAAAAAACGACACTTGGCGTCGCGAAATCCATCTATTGACACACACACACACACACACACACACACACACACACACACACACACACACACACACACACACACAAAAACACACACAGACACACTCTTGTTTCTGGAGGTCTCATTCCGTTATTACATGTCGTTTTCCCTCAGTAGGTAACTAGTTTCCAAGAGATTTCTTTTTGTTCCGTGACAACATTAAAACTGTCAATATCACTAGATAAAGCATTGGAAATCGACATTAGACAGTTTCGACATTTTAAGCGGGAAAACCCACTTAACTAATATCTTATTCTCCTGCTGCAGACATGTTAATCTAATAAATGGGGAGGTTTTTTACAGTCAAATTTTAGCACTTAAAAGAAGTAATAAAAATGTTTAATTGGATTGGAAACTAAATCGTTTTTGTAACCTTTATTACCGAAACATATGATTTTTAATTTAAATATAATTTTTTATGTAAGCTTCTTTTGACCTTCAACCAAAATCTAGTAAATACATTCATATCGATATAAAAGTCCTATTTATAAAGTCCAAATTTGAGATATTTTACATTATATTTTAATATAATTTTTTATGAAAGTCTAATATGACCTTCAAATAAAGTACCTTTTCCGGTTTTCCAATTTAGACCAAAATCTAGTATGTTATTTAAATCAATATATAAGTTATAAATACTAAATTTGAGAAGTTTTGCATAGTATTTTAATATAATTTTTGATCGAAATCAATTGTGACCTTTAAGTAAAGTACCACTTTCGGTGATCAAGCAGTGACCAAAAAGGGTCGATCACAACTAGATTTTACAGCAATCTTAAATACAAAATTTCAGCTTTCTACGGCTAACCGTTTTTGATTTATTTTGATTATTATTTGATTATTTTGATTACGTACGAACGTACGTACGTACAGACACCACGACGAAACTAGTCAAAATGGATTCAGAGATGGACTAAATGGATACTTCCATTGAAATCTGAAAACCGAAAATTTTCGCGATTACAATGCTTCCTTTACTTCGTACAATGGATTTTAAAGTATAGAAATATTTAAAAAGTATAAAATATTTCTATACTTTTTAAATATTTAAGCAAAGAAATAGATTAGAATACAATTCGAAATTTTAGATTCAACTAAATGTAATTTATACTCTTGTTCTATAAATTTGTAATTTACGCCTGAATGACCCTAGTGATTGAAGCACTTTGAAATAAATGTATATTTAAAAATATACTAAACATATTTAAATAATTCATAATAAATTAAATTATTTTCCATTAGCTTTTTTCGTCAACTTAGGCCAGCCATAACGTTAAGATAAAAAACAGTAATTAGATTAAATATAATTTATTTCATCGAATTGTATCAAATGATCTGCTACCGAAATCCATTTCTGCTTTACTCCTGTAATTTAAAATGTAAATTCAAAGCAACAGAATAATCGGATTTAATTCCATCCATCATAAAATTTTACAGGAAAAGTAAGACACCTTTTCTAAATAAAAATAAATAGAAGGAAATTTAGAATCAGTTGGTTATAAAATCTCTTCCTTCCTCAGCAATAGGAAACACTTGTTGCGAGCCTTAACGACAGAAGAAGCAACTCAGTGATTTTAGCATAATTTCCATAAATATTATATACTATTGTTCATCATTTTTTGCCATTCAATTTTCGATATCAGTAACATTGAATGTCATTACATTCTGTCAACATGACAGAATTAATTATTATATCTTGTTTAACGTAGAATACTTTTGTTCGGGGAAAATTGGTAAAAAATGTTTACGAATTTATATCATGAAAAGTGTAATGCTTTGTAGCCCGAATGCCCAGGCAAGCCTAATGTTTGATCAAACGCACCCATTTCATTGGGAAAAATAGGAGTATTAATTCGAGAATACTTAAAACATTATAAAATATATTTTTTCAGTATTATGAGCTGAAATTGTTTCGGAATATTCGCGGGATCGCAAAGAGTAATTTGAGCCATCAAACTTGAAAATCGGTTCGCTCAAAATATCGTTGTATACCCACAAACGAACAGACTTATCACATTCTATACAATATATTTTTCAGTACTTTTGAGTTCAAATCGGGGTCTCACTTAAGAATTTGTGCCATCATACATTAAAATAGTTTGATCCATTAATCCATTGATCCATGTACCAACAAATAAAGTGTATTTTAAGACCCTTTTTCAGTGGTTTCCATTCCTTTAATAGTTATTAAAAAAAAAAGGTCTTGATATAGTTTTTTCCGAAAAGATATGTTTAGGGATCTACAGAGGGGATTGAAAATACGCTATTGTAGCCAATCGAGAATCATTGGAGATAGAGAGAGGAACTCCTTAAATAACAGCAAATCACTCACGATAATTACAATAGTATAATATATAGTAGTTTAATTTATAGTAGTTTAGTTTAAACTATATATCACTAAATCTATTTGTTTCTTTTCTATTCAAATAAACAAAACAAGCATTTACCTATCAGTGGGGCACTCAATAGACAATTAATGAGCATAAGTAGGTACTTTAAAACAAAGCTGAATCCAACATAAATCGAATCGAATCGAATTTTTAATTTATTTTATTATTATCATCTCCATTGACTCCTAGAGGAGCATACAGCATCTACAAGTGCGTTCCATTCCTTCCTTTTTGCTGCAATCACTTTCGCCTCTTGCCAAGTCTTACCGGTCCGGTCCAGGTCCTTTTGTACCGATCTGCGCCATGCCTCTCTTGTCTTCCTCTTCTTCTCGCTCTCCGGGGATTCCATTGAAGAGCTTCTTTATCGATGGCACCATCTGGTGTCTTATCCATCTCAATTTCTTTTTTCTAATTTCCAGGTGTATAGGAAGTTAGGTACGAAGCTGCTCAGTCGTACTCCATAGCTCCTCGTTCGAGATCCTCTCTGGCCAACAGATCTCCAGGATTCTTCGCAAGCAGCGGTTGATGAAAGTCTGAAGGGATCGGGTAACAGTTTCGGTCGCATTCCATGTTTCATATCAATAGAGGAGAACTGACTTTACGTTGGTGTTAAATAACCTTATTTTTGGTTTCTTGTTCTTCCATATTGTTTTTATTTTATACAAAATAAATAAATATGGTATTATTTGCTGTCTCATACTAGCAGCCTACTTAGTAGTACAAGCTTAAGGGATGCTTAATAAGAATATTTAAGGCAGACACGGAGGAATATGAAAAAAAAGAAGCAGCAAAACGGTATACAAGAACCACGAAAAAGAAGTTTTAGAATAATAAAACCGACTTCAAAACTATACAAAAGAACTACTAAAAAAGAAGATATCATTTTTCTTGCAAAAGTAAATTATTAAGTAACATAAGAACTATTCCAAATCATCCAGAACACAACGAAAATAAATTATTTTTTGATGCCGCCACACAACTTTATCGTTTCAGCTATCAAGTTCTTCCGTACACTGTTCTCAAGTTAATTCGAAAACATCAGAATTGTGTCCCACTCCTGGTGGGTTTTTTTTTTTTTGGCTTGAAAGAAAAAAATAATTAATTATTGTATTGTTCTGGTTGATTTGGAACAGTAACCTATGTTACTTAATAAATACGTTTGTATGAAAAAATATATCTTTATTTTTAGAGGTTCATGTATATTCATTAAAGTCTGATTTTTTTTTTGTTTTGTTTTTTCTCAAAAGTTATCATTTTTAATAATTTAATTATAAGATTTAAACCTTGCAGACAGTTGTTCCTTATCCATCATTTATCTATTAGATGTCAACTTTAATAATAACTAACTTAGATTTTTCCGAATTTTATAGGAATTTTAATCCTAAAATGATTTTAAAAATTAACGATGTATCTTAAACATATAACAATTCAATAGTAAATATTTTAATATTAATGGAATTGTCTGTTTCAGATAGTAACCGAGTTTAGCGACAGTATACACGGAGTACAGCCAAAAATGACCACCGTGATTTCTGCAATAGTTAATGTTGTCAAGCATTTGAGGTATCGTTCTGCTTCCATCGTTTCATTGAGTGAGTAAACGCTTAGTACGAAACATACATATCGTCATTAAACCAGTTTTGCGGTTTGGATTTTATTATAAACAAGTTTTTATCTCTTCTGTGCTAGTGAAAATCATTTGCGAGTTAACAAAATCGAAACATGATTTAAATTGATTTTGTCAGAGTTTATCGCATACACAATAGTTACCGCCAGGAATCGGAAATCTGACACTTCCAAGAAAATCTTCGAGCAGGCGGATTCACAGTTATTAAAATATCAAATTAGAGAGATAAAAACTTTATTATCAAAGATATGTTGTCCAACAGTATTAGGTAGCTACACGCACAGCATACAAAATATTTTAATCTTTTAGAGGCCAACGTTCTCAATCAGGAACAAACGTTTTGAAAAAAATAAAAAATGTTAATCTAAAAGTAAACTCATTCAATGTTTTTATTTCCTAATATAAAGTCAAAACATGTTTTTAGAAGCAAAAAGTGAGCATTATTTTCAAATTTGATTAACGATTTTTTAAAATTTGAAAGTAAAAATAATATATAAAAATAAAAAGCCTAATCGGTAGCAGCAAATGTTCCCAATTGGAAACATAATCCAAAATCCTACCAAACATTTATTTCTATAAAACCGACAAAGGTTATGTTTTATATAAAACTAGAAAGCCAAAATGCGAGAAAAAAATATGAACTCGGTCTCTTAAAGGTTAATAGACAATTAATAAAACATATAATAAATGTATAAGATAACTTCAATATATCCATTATATTTGATAAAAATATATGTTTTGTTTTTCAATGTGCTTCATTTAATTTCAATTTTTCGTTTGTCCTGTAAGATCAGATCATTTTTTTGATGCATAGGAGGTTTCACGGCGAAAATGAGTATACTATATATATATATATATATATATATATATATATATATATACATATATATATATATATATATATATATATATATATATATATATATATATTGTGTGTGTGTATGTGTATGTATTACACAGTTTTGAATAAAATGCTAAAATATACAAGAGCAAGAAAAGTTCTTTAAATTAATAAAAATAAATTTAAATGGTATTTCACTAATAAGATGCATTATTTAAATTAATTAATTAAATAATAAATGGGGTTCATAACTTTTTTAATATATTACCGGTACACCAAACGGCTAAGTTATAGGAATAAATTTAATGAAATGGTGTAATAAACCGAAGCATTAAGAGCAAAAATAGAGCAAAACCCCCTCTATTAAATTTCACTTAATCGCATGACTTGAGAATTCTAGAAAACATTATCCCACGTTACGTTACGTATAATTGCATCTATATAAATAATTAGAAAATTAAAAATGAAATATAGCCGATAAGTTTTTTTTTGTTGTTAGAATTTCGAATTGGTACGGTATTGTTTGATAATTGAATGTTTTTCTTTTATACATGGCACAGCTAGGTACTAAAGCAATTTTAAATCCTTAACTATAGTTCAGTAATCCCCTTACTATACATAAATTTAAATGATCGTATAAAAATATATAAGTAAAATACATATATACACAATTGAGAGGCTAGGATACGGGAGTTTTGATGTAAAAATCATGAAGTCGAATCCTCTTGAGAACGGCTGGAACCTAAGGGAGGTTATATTATAAATAACTTTTTTTAGGGGAGGCTTACAAGCTAACAACTTTAGTAAAGATATATAATTTTTTTTTGTATTATTAAATTATTATGAACATATAAATTTATACATATATATACATAACAATGTGAAGTTGAAGACAAAGGCAATCGTAATGGGTTCCCACCACCGCCTTTAAACTGTCCCTCATATCACAATCTTGTTCCTGAATAATAATCCCATCAAGTTCCATCCAACCATAAAATGCCTTGGAATCACCTTTGATCAAAATCTTTCCTGGAAAAAACATATTTTCGATATCTTCCGTCGTACATTCTCAACTTTAAAGTGACTAAGTTACCTCGGTCACATGTTTCCATTTGAAACCCGTAGAGTCCTAGTTACCTCCTTAATATTCCCCCACTTTGATTAGTGATGTGCGTTTTACGGGGACGTCTCTGGGGGCCTCGAGGCAAAAATAAAACATTTGATAAATTGCTTTGTTGGATTCATTTTAGAGATCAATAGGGACGCCCCTCGTCGATCTTATGAAGAGTTGAAGTGGCTTTACCCTTCATACCGTCGTAAGTGCATCCTGGAATCATTCCTCTATCAAGTTATCCAATCCCGCCGTCCATCATCTCCTTAATTCAAATCCTCTTCATATCATTCACGTCATACCCATTCTCGGCCTTCAAATTTATGCACATCGGCCCACCGATCCACAGCCTTTGATAGATCTTTTCTTATCCTTATGGAATTCCATTCCTCCTTTCATCCATCGCTCCAATACTCTGCCCACCTTCAAATTCCACTTGTAAATCACTTCTTTTCCATCCAGTTCTAAAATAATTCTAAATAGAATTTATTTCATTAAAATTAACATTTGTAAATATGTACTTATAGATTTTGTACTTTTTTAGTCATTCTTACTTCATTTCTATTTTTTTTTTTATCTTATTAATATTAGAAGTTCGTGTGTTTTTCATTTTAAGACGAAAACGATCAGTACATCAATACATATTCCTTATGCTAGAAATTACTGGATCATGACTTGTTATAATTTTCATTTGTATTTATTTATTGACTTTTATTTTTTTACTTTTTATCTGTTAACTCATATGTTCCTATTTCATCTACTCTGAAGTCCACCTATCACAGCTTGAAATTTTTATTCTAAAGTGAATTGTCCCAGAATAAATAAAGATTTTATTATTATTATTATTATTATTTTATTATTAAATATATATATATATATATATATATATATATATATATATATATATATATATATATATATATATATATATATACACAAGAAACCAATACTTTTTATTTTTACAGGATGGGGTGCATGGGGCTACTTGAGCTTGGCTCTCGAGAACAGCTTATTGAGATCTAACGTTAGTGTAAAGCAACACATCACACTGTTCGGTCCACCTCCGGATAGTATACAGATACAGTCAAAAGGTTAGTATACCTTTATTTATTTATATAATTTATTTTTGTATACTATTGATTTTTTAAATTCCTAAATAACGTTAAATAAATCAATGCATGTTCATGTTAGTATTATAAAGAGTTAATACAGGAAATGGACATAAAGTCGTTTCCAAGAATCTTCTTAATGCTCCTCCTTAGTACCCCTTACTTAACCTATTGCCTACTCCCGCACCTCAGTTAAATACCTCGGAATCATTTTTAATCTACCCCTGTTCTTGAATACTATATTTCACAAATGATCTGAAAATCCGGATTGCAATCCTCTAACAGTTCCCAAGATGCCGTAATACTACGCCTCCAAAAACACTCATCTCCTAATCTCCTCCCTTATGTTGCCCCATATCGATTAAGTAAACTTTGTATGGAGTACCAGGTAAGTGTCAGATGATAATGAAAAGATGAATCCGTTTCATTAGATTCATGCTCGGGATTTCCAGGCTCTCCAAAGTCTTCAGTTGGTTTGCCGAATCAAAGTGGTTTTACAATCTTTTGCGACGGGAATAATTCCTAAATGTTTTTCTATTGCAATCCCTTAGAGAAAAAAACCGCTAGTGCATTTAATTTGCTCATTCCGCTTTCGTCGCACCGCCCGAATATCCTTAAATCCTTAAATGATAGATCCCTTCCTAACAACTTCTATACATCCTACCACAGAACTGCTTCCTTTAGCAGATCTTTCAGTATTCGTACTACCTCCTTTTGGAATTATTTGCTCATTTCTATTCGTAATTCTTTATCTAGTGCGTCCTTAAGCCTTTACAGGGCAGAACTATTAATTACCAAATAAATGAAAAAATAGTGAAACAGTTTCAAAGACTTATGCTAAGTACGAAAAAAAAATTATCATTAGTTTATACAAAATTTATTTTAGCAAAATATGAGTTGGGACCTATTTTTCCACTGTTTGCTGAATGAAAAAAAATTTTACTCGATACCCAGACTAATTAATGTTGTTACGGGTAATTTCGTGAATAAAAAACGAAAAATTATAACAAAGTATAAAACTAGCATATTATTATGAAAAAAATTAAAAAGAACAAAATGAAATAAAAAAAAATTAAATATATCTAACATTAAAAGATAATTCTAGTATACTCATAAAATAAACACAGCTTAATAAAAAAGAACAGAAGAAAATATAATTTAAAAAAAATCATAAAACCACTAAAATGTTTTAATAAAAGCTTAGCAGAATGAAAAAATTGACTATAACAATTTTAAAGTCAAATCGCCGACTTTCATCTGACAAACGGACTTTTAATAGACTTTAAAATGAACTTAAACGACAAATTCAAAGTTTCAAAAGGACAATTTACGAAAATTACATCGGAAATCTTTCGAATGACGATGGGAGCTTATGGAGGCATGCCAAGAAACTTATAAAGCATTGAGCTGGGTCAGCACTTTGCCGTAATGAAGATGGTTCCTGGACCATATCAGACATTGAAAAATCTGAGAACGTTGCTAATCATCTATCTCCTGTTTTTACAACACATACTGACTTCAGTAATTCTGAGCACGAAACTTAAACTTGCATTCAAAACTTTAGACTACCACTAACTAGCATTGTCTCCTCCTCGCTTCACTCTGACACACGTTATCGAAAAAATTAGACAGTTACCTAAAAATAACGCCTCTGGTCATGATCTGATGAATGCTCAAGTGCTCCAGAAAATGCCCGAGAAAGCTCTAGTATACCTAAAGGCTATTAATAATGTAATACTCTGAACGACCTAATTCCTTCTAAAATGGAAATACTCACACATCACTATGATAAACAAACCGAACAATGATACAGACACCCCTTCATCATACAGACCTATCAGCCTGCTTCCAATTTGTGCTAAAATGTTTGAGAAACTACTCTACAAAAGACATCTTGACGAACAATAACATAATACCTGACCATCAATTTGGATTCTAAATCAAGCATTCAACAATTACACAGGGTGGAGGATTACATTGCGATGGCACCAGAGCAGACATTGCATACGACAGGAGTATTTCTGGATGTCGCTCAAGTTTTCGACAGTCTGGCACCAGGGGCTTCTTTTCAAACTTAAAACGATACTCCCTTCGACCTATTACCTTATTCTTCAATCCTTTCTTTCTGAAAGATTTTTCTATGTATGCCAAGGCTCAGAACTTTCTGCTATTAGACCAGTCTTAGCAGGAGTACTGCAGGAATTAGTACTTGCTCTACATCATACATACACACGATATTATAAACAGCTCCGATACTCTGACAGCGACATATACAGACGGCGCAACAATTTTAACAATATTTCAAAATTCAACATACGCCTCACAGATTAGAGCAAACTTTGGAAAACTCGATTTGACCAAGACAAATACCCACATTTTACTTTAACTCTTCGACAAGAAACCTGCCCTCCAATATACCTCGACAATGTACTAATTCCGCACCCAGACGAAATTCGATACCTTGGCCAGAAATTTGAAAGAAGAATGACATGGGGCCCCCAAATCAAGAACAAACAAAAAATGCTAAACCAAATAATAAAACTATTATACACACCTCTTCCAGGAAACTTGAACAGAAATTGAACAAGTTTTATTTATTTAAGCCTATCTGGACCTACGCTTCACATATGTACGAAAAAGTCAAAAAGGCACACATACAAAAAAGTTAAATTTTTCAGTCAAAAACTTTAAGAATTATAACTAAAACTATAAGCCCCATTGTACATCAGCAACATTACCTTACATACAAATCTTAATATGTAGACCAACTAGAAGCGATTTCTCGATAACTTACATGTATATCCTTTTATCCTTCCCTATGTCTAACAGTGCTATAAAACCGAACCAAGACTATCCCCGGTTTCTTTTTACCGTTTCTCAAGTGGGACGAATAAGTCCCACAGTCCTTTAAACAATTAAACAACCTTATTTGTTCAATTACCTCATCTTCAACCAATTGCACCAATGTAAACAATATATATTTAAGCTCAAGCGAATATCCATCGCTTGTAACAATTATTTATTATTAATGTATAAGTGGCAAAATATATTTTGGTACATACCCAGACGAATGTACAATTACATCATCTAAGGGGACAACATGCCCCACAATAAAAGTTATTTTTCATTTTTTTTTTATTAGTTATAAATTAGCATTAAATTAATAAAGCTTTCTCGGATGTTTTTATTGTAAATATCACTTTCATTTTTTATAAACTAAATATCACTTTCATTTTTTTTAAACTAATTGACAATTAAAAAAAATTGAAAAATTTAAGCTAAAGATGTAATTGTTCCGAAAAACTAAGCCCTCACTTTAATGCAAGCTGAATGCCTATCAGATCTATTAAGAATTGTTTCACATTCTTTTCTCACAGATTGTTTATCTCAAAGGATAAAGACATCTGTCAAGAAGAGCATTAGTTCTCGGAACGATTTAATATGGCTCCGAATTCCTGGCAACGACTACGCTTTTATCTACCGGCACCGGCCGAGGATTCGACGCAGTCCTTTTGTTCGTTCTTCGATCAGCAAGTCTTTTTTTTCCACCTCTATTTAATGGGAATGAAAGCGATGCTACAGTTAATCCATTTAGTAATGAGTACCAGTTGCTAACGATTGTTCCATTCGTAAAATCCTATGGAACCTCTAAGCATTCTTTTCTAATTTGAAAATAAAAAATAGCATTTATTAACGTCGCTTAAAGTTAAGATTAATAATACACTAGCTTAATTTAACTTTATTAACATCGTTCAAAATTATTTCAGTCTTGAGTACCTCCCTCATCTAGAAACCAGTAATATGGTGGTGTAATTGGTAACTTTAGGCCATCCAGGCTATAAACAGATTCTTTTTATGCAATTTAACTTTGAGAGATAAAAAAATTAAAAACTTGCACGGATATCTGAAACACCTAATAAAAATATTTATTTGTTTCAGATGAAAAATATTGTATTGTACTGTACTGTATTGGTAGTATGCTTAATTATAACTTTAAAAATTCATTTCAACAATTTGAAACTTAAATTTTATGAATTAAATTTAATTTTAAAACAGTTATTCTTTTTAAAAAGAGATAATATTCATTACCATTTTTGAGCTATATTCGTAATTATGTAAAGTGGGTTTATCTGCATAGACATTCCCATATTGACTTTATATTCTAGTTAATTTTTTTTTCTTTACCGGCCATATTTTTTTTAATTTTATACTAATTGTTTAAAGATAATTAGATATTTTTAATACATAAATGACTAATTGGTATAACACGCTGATGACCAGGCTTAAATATAACTCCTTAAAAAGTGCATGATGGATTCTCATCAAAACCATGTGAACATTATTATTATTTTATTTTTTTTAAGCTATAACTTACCTAAATAAGCTACTAACTTACCTAAATAAGCTATTATAATTCAGGAGTTTTCTATGAAAAGTTAATATACCCACTTTTGTAAAATTATTAAAAATAAATTATTAGGAGGGCATCTCATTTTTAATTTAATTAAAAATTTTAATTTGTAACACATACTTGACAGTGAATTTTTAAGATTTGAAAAAACTGAATAATGTTTTGCAGTAGAATATTAATCAATATTAAAAATCTTTGGTTTTGAAAAGTGGATATATTAAATTTTGATAGAAAACTCCTCAATTGTTATAATATTATTTATTCAACTTATATATTCCTATTGCCAGTGATGTAGTTGATAGACGCAGTTACAGAAATAAATATTAAAAAAAAAAAAAAATTTATCGATTTATTCTTTGAAAAAAAGAATTCAGGAACTTCAATGTGAAACCAAAAGTTTTTTAAAGCAATTAAATTCTCTTTAATTAGGGATTGGCAAATTATTTGTCACTTCTATAATTTTGTTTTTATTGAAAACTAGTTTCAAATGTTATACATTCATTTTCAGTTTTAAAAACACACAAAACTTTAAAAATAAGCAATTCAAAATACAGTTTTGTATTATTGAACATATTCAATCAAATGTAACATAAAAATTTATATTACATTTAATTTATGAAAAGGACGAAAAAACTAAAAAAATAAATTTTAACTACATGCATATTTATGGAGTAAATACATACTCAGTAAAAACTAGCACTACAACACAACGAACAAAACTAGAGTAAATACAGAAAATCAAAACTGAATCAATACAGGCAACAAGTTACATTTACATTCCGATGGCAAACATGTCCCCTTCCTTTTATTTACAACATTGCCTACAATCCAGCTCACTGTTTACACTAAAACCGCAATAACCAATCTGAGGTTCATATTTGATAGGATACTGGCACGGGGCCTTATCATTTCAAGAAAAAAGAACACGCTGTATATCCAATTGTAGTAAGACGTTTTAAATCATATCTCGTACAGAAATTTAATGTCCACTAAAATCTAAATGGACACATTCCTACTCTAATTTTACACATTTTTTTACCAACATGAAACTATTTGTGGAAAAAAAAATCTTACAAATAGTTCCATGATAAAAGAAAAAAATACTGATACAGTCACATGGTGCATTTGAGAAGTAAAATAAGTATTTCATTTGTCTGGTAAAGTTAAACAGACTCTTAAACACAAAATATCCCATGAAGATATTAATGGGTGGCTGTATCATATGTTTCGAAAAATATGGTGCGGTGCGCGCATCACACAACTTTCCCTTACCGTCCTATAATAATTATCTTTTTAATATAATTTTAAAGAGTTCACATAAACAATACTTGAAATAAACTCAGCAGCATTCACTTCTTCTCCCACTTAAGTACAATAAAATAGTTTTTTAAACAATTTCAGTACAACAATTCTGTACACTACCAATATATTTGAACTTTGTCAAGTTGCAAATATATTTTAAAAGTTTCTGGTTTAGTTTCCATGGAAATTTTTTTTTCCATTAAATAATGTGAAAGTAGAAATTATCAAGTTAATTTCCGCTTTTGTATTCTTAAATTACTTTATTACAGAGCATATTGTTTACAACAGATTGGCGGATTGGAAGGAGAAGGTTCGGTTGCAACCGTCTCCTTTCGAATGCACTTGGTTATCCATTTAGCGTCTTGTGCTCCTCATAAAATACACTGTATCTTTGCTAATACTGGTCCGATTTTGCTGATTCTTTTATTGGTTTTTATATAATTTAATTACCTTTCATACAATTCTACACATAATTTACCGTAAAATGCATACTTTAAGCTATGCGCAAATAAAATATTCTTTTCATCATGACTTTTTTCCCTGCAATTCCTCGGTGATTTACTACATAAATGAAAAGTTAAAGGCCTTTATGAACAATAATTTAGGCAAGTTTCATCAAAATCGTTAGAGCCCTTTTCGAGAAAATTGTAAAAAAGTGTAAAATCGATTATATAAAGTGGCACTTCCTGTTAGTCGATTTTGATGAAAAGTTGCTGTAACATCACAGCCATATGCCTAACCTTGAATACGTAATTTGAGTATCGCACGACTTTTCGTTTTTGAGCTAGACTGTTCACATACACACACCCACACACACAGACCATTTTGCGAGACTTGGTCATTTGGACTCAGGGGACCTTAAAACGTGTATTTCTGTCGAAAACTAGAATTCGAAAATTTTCAGGATCGCAATACTTCCCCTTACTATATACTTCGTATATAGGTAAGGGAAAGTAAAAAAATCATTCAGCCTATTAGTTATATCTGATAATGGTTGATTAGAACCAAACCGAAGATATATCCTTGATTAGTAATTAAGTTATTAAATTTCAAGAGTGGCATCGAATTAAACAAGTGAAGAATAGAAAACTTTATAATTTATATTCTATAATTTTATCTATTACTTTACTATTACAGTAGAAATCTGTCTATCCGAATCCGCCTAATACATACCCCGGATTATCCAGAATAGTTTTTTTTCTATTTCTCATTTTCACGTTTTTCTAGAAGCACTTTTGATTTTTTTTTTTCAATATGAACTGATACAAAATTATATATTTTTTTAAAATATTCTAACATGTAAAGTTGTTTTAATGTTATATAAGTTTGTATGTACATAGGATCGCATCGCAGATTCAATTTTATTATTTTAAAAAAAACATGCAAACAATTCGTATTTATTAAAAATTATAAGTGATCATCAAAAGTGAATGTTCGAAAAACAAGCTGTAATAAGATAATTACAGTTCATGTGGAAGTTTTATTTTAACACAATTGAAAAAAATGTGTTTTGTAGTGAACACATATAATGAAAAGTTAAGATATTGCTGGTAAAAAGAAGAGAATAGTAATCTCTATCGAATGCCTTCAATCCATTCCTTAACTCAACATAGCATGGTTCCTGAAACAGCCACTACACCAGTAAATTTAAATACCATCAGAAAGTCGAAAACAGCTAAATAAAACGGATTCTCCATTAAAAAAAGATTCTCATGAAGATAACAATCCTAAGGAAGTCAGTGAAATCTTAAATAGATTCTCTCGCACCCCAAGCATTCAGGTCATGGCGATGAACAATGAAACGAAGACAAAAGATAAGATCAAAGCATTTAAGTCTCTCTCCTTCCACTCCATTACTAAGTGGTTTCAAAGCCGCTACTAGTGCCATGGTGTAAATTTCAAAATGAAAAATAAAAATTAGATAACACGAAAATAAATTATATTTCACAACGCAACCCAGTTTGGTGTGAACTTGATTTTTTTTTTTTTTTTCATTGGAGACAGATTTAAAGAACATAATAAAATTTATCATTGAATTCATTAAAGAAATGAAAAGTAAAAAGAAAAAATTTAACAGTAAAAGAATTTCTTTTTTATTGTTTTTACCTTAGTCTCCCCCATAATTGCGTTGCTGGGTTATGTATTTACTGTTAAATAGATGATATAAAAAAATAGATCACTTATTCTTGGAACTAATTTTTTTTTTAAGTTGTATTATTATATTCGGTCCAAAATAAGTACACCTCCTATTGTTAAGAACTTTATACTAACACAAAGCAACTAGCCCGTAATCTTTCATCTCAATCTATTCCCGATTACTCTCGGAGGTAACTAAAAAGAAAATGGCCAAGGGACCTTCTAACTCAAGATAATCATTAAAGTGCAACGAATGGGTAATTCATTCATAAGCTATTATCATGTTTTATTAATCAGACATCAGATTTCTAACCTCGCACCTCATTTATTTATACATTTTTCGACTTTCCTTTTAGCACTAGATATTGCTATTGCCGTTTTTTCTTTAATGTTAACTTCCCCTCTTAAACCCAATCCAGTTTTACTTTTGCCTTGCAATGGATTAGACTCGGTGTTTTTCTCATTAGTGAACTAGCACAGTAGGACGAAACGCTCGGATCTCTTGACATGGCCCCAGATATGTCTCTATATTAATTTCATTAAGGGTCGCATTCTATGTACATTGTCGTACTAAATCGAATGGTAAAGTAGGTTTAGTAATAGGAGTAACGCTAGAGGAGTTTTATTTAGTTTTTAAATTTCCATCCTAACCTAACCTTATTTTGTCCTAAACTAGCCTAATTGAAAAAAATAAATAAATATCACCAATAAATTAAAAACGAAAACCCCTTTATATTATTTTTTTTTTTGTATTTCAATACACCAAAGCCTCACAGTGAATCTCGTAGCAGCACATTAAAACCCCAGTTTATTTTCAAAATATCCATATGAAAAGTCCAGATCAAGTAAAAACGATATCCATAAATAAAATTAAATCCAAAATTATAAATCAATGGAAGACTTAACAAACGACCAATACAAACCTATACTAACTTAACCAAGACATAAAGACTCTTTACCACCGATTTCATATACTAATTTAACAGAACAAACCAACAGACTAATGATAGACATACATGCCAATGGATGCGGGGAGGAAACTGAAAAGGCGCCGGATGAGAAATCTCCTTTCTGAACTAAAGTAAATGAATCAAGTCAAAGAAGAAGTGTTGCTGAGTACTATCCTTCACCCTGCCTTAAACGTGATTATTGTCAGACAATTTGCGAATAGCTAACTGTGGATAGGTGCGTAAATAAAGTCTATAATCAGATAAAATCGGCATGTAGCACCTGGTGAAAAAATTCATAAGCACACCGAAAAGTGGTTTTTAACGTTTAAGATGTAAAAAGGTTTTTTAAATAAATAAATAAAAAAGTACGTAATAGCGTTTAAAGATACGGAAAAAATTAGAATTAAACTCTGAAAATCAGTCAACTATTTTTTTGGAAAAAAATGTGGCCATTTTTTGGCATTTTATAATAGGGCTTGTAATTGTCACAGGAACTTGTTTTGGACCTTAAATTGTGGCTCTTGTAAGCACCATTCTAAAATAAAAAATTTCTGCAAAAAAGTATCATTTTTCCGGAACTTGAGAAAATATAATAGCAGGTGTCTAAAAAAAAAAATTGAATAAGGACCTAAATTGACCTAGATCTATATTTCAAAGCGCTATTTATTCCTTAGGAGTTTCTCTACAACCCTATTTTTATGAAATATATCTGAGATTCGATTAAATACCTAAAAAGTGCGTTTTAAATCGATTTTTGTAGCTCCGGCTACTAGAGGCGAGGGAGCGGAGGGGAAGAGACGAAGGACGGGGGAAGGCTCGCTGACGGGTATGAAGCACTGGAAAGTGATAGAGAGAGCCTTTCCCCACCCTTCGTCATTTCCCTTCCTCGCCTCTAACGGGAAGAGTAATTTTTTGTTATTTTTGCATACAATTTTAATTGTAGATAGGTACTAAAACAAGCCACAATTTAAGGTCCAAAACAAGTCCCTGCGACAATTACAAGCCCAATACAAAAATAGCTATATTTCATGGTTTTTAATTATTTGTTTGGCGAAAGCATGACGATTGGCTTTAATTGTATAAAATCATTTTTTCCTTATCTTTAAACGATATTACGTTATTAAACGATATTATTTAAAAAAAAAAAAAACTAAACAATACGTGAAATACGCTTTTCGGCATGTTCAGAGTTTTTTTTTTCACCAGGTAGCAAATTTCCGATTTTATCTAAAACTTACACAATTTGTTTCTACTATTTTTCTTCTATCACGTTGAGAAACACCATTGGAAATTTATTTTAAAAAATAAACTATGGCACTTGGACTATATCACTTGTTCTATGTTACAGTTGCCGTGATCCTGGTGCCTCTGAGCTGGAGGCACTCGGAACAGCTGATGGAAGCCCTCGCTGCCAACTCAAAGGCCCTCCTCTTCTTCCATCCGCACCTCCATCTCCCGCTGAAATCGTACGTTCTCCCGCTGTCCAGGGCATTCGGCTTCGTCTTGGCTGTGTACCCGATAAAGGTAGGCTTTTAGAGATTCAAATGAAATTAATAAATATCAATTACTAACAAAACAATTTTTAATTAGAGATTGATAAATTATTGGTCACTTCTATAATTTTGTTTTTATTGAAAACTTGTTTCATCAAATGTTATACATTCATCTTCAGTTCTAAAAAACGCACAAAAATTCACTCAATTAAATTCATAAATGCTTTATAATATTAATTTATATTATATTTAATTGAATATGTTTAATAATTCCAAACTGTATTTTAAATTACTTATTTTTGAATTTTTGTGCGTTTTTTAGAATTTAAGATGAATATATAAAATTTGAAACTAGTTTTCAATAAAAACAAAATTAAAGAACTGGCAAATAGTTTATCGATCCCTAATTAGATTGATCCTTCTATACTATCAGGAGGACGTCAACTGAAAACAATTTTAATTTATTTAGGATTAAAAAGACATTGTTAAAGAGAGAGGTAGATTAATCCAAAGATTACTGGTAAAGGGACTGAACCCAGGTTCGGAACCGGTTGTGGCTAAATTATTTATTCTCTTATATAAGGCATGGATCGACTCAGGGGTCAGAAGACCCTCCGTGTGCCCGACTCTTTAACGAATTAAGAGAACGTCTGGGGGTAGAGTGTGGATACTGAACATACCACCTTAGTTTTGCCAAATGTTATTGTACGTTATTAAACGTAAAATTTATTGTAATAAAGTTTGGATGATATTTGATTACAATAAACGAACGCAGATAAGTTTTAAATCGGTCAAGCTGTTCTACAAATTAAAGTATTGTTATGGTTAATGATTTTCAATAATGAACCTTTGTAATTTACCGAGAAGATATTTAACTCCCTCCACCTCAAAATTTGAGGTTTTACGTATATTGGTCAATACATTGAATCAAAAAATCGAATAAATTTTTTTCCGTCCGAAACAATATCTCGAAAACTGATACATCTTCCGGAACATTCCAGATGCTCATTTGAAAAAGAATTTTGGTATACAAACCTAAATATTTAAAAATATATATTAATCTGATTAATTTTAGCGAAGATATATCAAATGTTATATAATATTGGATTCCAATTCAAAGCGACAAGGAAAGTTTTTTGAATAGGCACACTAGATATTTTTGATATATAACTATTTGGAAATAATAAACCATTGTGCAATAATCTGCAGCGTTATATTTATTTTGACTCCCTTTTCAGCATAACTATGTTTGAAGACATCATCGAAAAAGATATGAATGGTAATGAGAAAATCTACAAGTAAATATAGACAAGAGGTAGATAATAATAAATAATGTGCACTGAACGAGAATGATTCAATAATATAATGGTAAGAAATAATGAAATTATAAGAAAAGACACATTAAAATAAGACAGAATAATTAAAAGAATAATTTTTAAAAAATCCATCCATTTTATTTTTTATTTACTTACTCCTTCTACAACTTAAGGTCACTGGTAATATCATGTGTTATTATATTATATAATAATATTTCGTTTCCACAAAACATTAGTATTCCGTAAACAGTGTTTGTGTCTGTGGGAATTTCTTGATTGTAGTTTTGAATTTCTCTATTCTGAATAAGAAAATTTTTAGATATTCCGTAAGGACGTGCTTGAAATATTATTCAGAATAAGAAGGTATAACTAATTTTAAAATTAAACGTAAACAACAAGGGGTGTTATCTAAGAAGCTATGGTAACTATATTGCAATCAATAATATTTTTTTTTTATTGTATTTATTTTTGCATTCACACCTATCTTCAGGTTAAAGACAGCCAGTGAACTTGCTGATATATATAATGATAAAGAAAATAGCATGTAAAGCATGATGGAGACCAATAGCCATCGGTACCTCTTTCTGACTTTATTATAGTTCATTTGTTAGCAAAGAAGATCCCTCATCCAACTCCTTTTTAGTCGTCGGTATGTAAAATCAGAGACGCATATAGTTGCCATATCTTGTACAAGTTCATTAGCATGGGGATACAGTTTGTCGTGAAAAATTATGTGTGGTTTTATTTTTAGGCGATCATGTAAAGTAGATAAGTGCAGATCCATGTGCAGGGTTCTGTTACTGACGTACCATTCATATCGAGTACCATTAGTTTATTTATTTGGGTTTTAGGCCGAACCTTAAAGGACCCCGCGCAGGATTGCATAGACAAATTATTTCTAATCAAATGCTCCGAAGCTCTGCAGGAAGCTAGTTTTTGTCATTCTGATAAAAACTCTCCAGGGGCACAAAAATTTAAATCTTATTAAAAAATCCCAGGAAAAATTTGAAGTGACAAAGTTGAAATTAGTAATCAGCCCAAAAACATAAAAGAGCCAATTTTCAGAACTTCTCCAAAACTTTCCACGTAAAAGTACCTTAGGCGTGGACAACTTCCCACTACCCCTTAATCAAAGCATTCCCCACCCGTTCATCCCTTTGGTGCCAATATTTTATTTTACGAATTGGGCGGCTGTAACTATGTTTTTTCTTTAATTTATTTTTACAAAAATAATGTACACATCTATCTATCCCTAAAGCTGTTTAATCCATTTTTTTTTTTAATTCAAATTCCAAAGTCCATGTATTTCTATTTAAATATTTTTACAACCTTTATTTGACATATTGCAACATTAGAGCATAGTTTATGGGAATTTTATTTTAAAGGAGTAAGTTGTAATTTATAGAACGAAAATCTCCTGTTTTCTAAGCGCGCCGTGGTTGCCGTAAAATGAACTAAAACGGTGAGGGAAGGCCTTAATATTAATATAATACAGTCATAACATTATAATAATACAATATGATATAATTTCTATGTATTTTTTTATATCAGCTGAATCTATGCTATACAAATTTCTAGCATGAATAACCTGTTTTGAACTTCGCCACATAAAGAGTAATCAGATAATTAATAACAAAGATAATCAGTCAAAACGTTTCCAGACAAACCCCAGAAATGTAT
The DNA here is from genome assembly GCA_948150685.1 of Rhaphigaster nebulosa. Lineage (NCBI taxonomy): Eukaryota > Metazoa > Arthropoda > Insecta > Hemiptera > Pentatomidae > Rhaphigaster > Rhaphigaster nebulosa. The sequence continues at coordinate 16,980,921 of OX411311.1, forward strand.
GAGCCTCTTTATTTGGAAATATTCATTGAAATGGGAGTAATTTTTTTCAGGATTTTTAAGATTTATGAAGCTAATAAGAGCCCCTATTAAGGCTCCCATCCCTCTTAGTTCCTTGCCGCTTGAAAAAATGTTCCCCTACCATTTTCAATTTATTTGTTCATCCTTACAGACAAAAGCCTAGATGCTATAAATTATTAATGATTCACAAGACTTTTTATGAAAAGAAAAAAAAAAGTAAGTAGATTTTTAAATCTATTAGAAAAAATATATACGAAGTATCCCAAACCAACTAATAAGAGAATTTTTTTTTTTAAAATAACAAATATATATATTTCATATATCAGGAGAATAACAAATTATTTTCGAGTGAGATTAGATTATTGGCTTACCTATCGGTTTCGGTCTTTATACCTTCAACAGGCTGAAATAAGAATGATCAATATCAGCAAACGAATAAAATAAGAAACAAAACAATCGAATTAATTAGAATTTTTTTTATATATTTAATATATTGCACAATAAATAAATCAAAAACAATACAAATAAACCAACAATTTGAAGGTAAACGCGTACCTTATCCGTAAAATCCCTACCTAACTCATTCAATGTCTTACTTTGTACTATAAAGTGGCGTTGAGGCTGAATAATTAATAATAATCCATTATTTGCATAAATCATACAAAACGTTAAAAATAAAATAAATACAATAACAAAATATACAAAATCAGTTTTTAGCTGAGGATTTTGAGTTCGTATGCATGTGAATGAGTGAATAGAATGAACGAATGAATGAAAAATAGATAGAGCCAGGTTTTATTTTTTATCTTAACCGACTAGTAAGGATTATCTGGTCAAATTTTCAGTGCCCAGTTTTCAACATATCTTCACGTTTCAGAACCTCTGAGTCTAAAATCCCTAAAGATTATTTCTTGAACGGATTCCTTTTATTTTTATATTTTAGAAGAGTTTTGTTCCTTATACCTCTATACTAAATCGAGCACCCTGTGCGCAAAAACGGCTGCGCAACACCCGAGAAAAATTTCTAGACTGTAGCGCCAAAATGCCTAACGATTTTGATAAAACTTGTCTAAAATGTTTTTCTTAAAGTTCTTTTAATTTTCGTATATAGTACATCTCCGAACAAATGAGGAAAACAAAGTTATAAACAAAATAAAACATTTTCTACGCATCACTCAAAAACTATTAATTGTATGGCAAATTATGTATATGATTATTTGACAGGTAATTATGCCTCCACATAATTAATGACTATTTATAATAAAACGATGATCAGCCTACATTGAAATATTACAATATATAATCGAGTTTGTTGAAGATTAGTAATAATACAAGGAGAAAGGAAATAAAATCAAAGAAATCTGTTCTAAAATGAATGATATTTGATTTTGATTTTTTTTTTTTTTTTTTTTTTTTTACGGGGGTATTGAAATATCAATGGATTTAAACGTAGCATTACAGATCGAACGAGTGTGTATTTTTTTAAGAATCTGAAAAAAACAGGCACTAGATCTCACATAAGGCTATAACAGACACTTCGGTTTCTTTAACAAATTAAACTTTGTGCAATATTAATTTCGATGATACAGATTATTTCTCGATTAAGTTTACACAAAAAATCGTTTAAGGGTCAAAAGAAATTCTTAACATTTGCAATTGGCTCCTGAATATGTCTGTACCGTGTAAAAAGTTACCGAAATATATAAACAGTTAAATACGCACTCATTCAAATATAAAATTGCAGTGGATATGGATATATTTTTAGGCAAAAGTACATGCTAACAGCCTGCCATAGAAACTTGTTCACAATTTATACTTAATATCCAGAGCACTGACCTTTGGAATCGATTCCTCGTTCTGTTTGGATGGAACAGGCGTTGTTATGATTAAAGCAAAAACACACATGTCGATATATCACGAATGTTCGGTGTTAGATTGAAGGATAAGACCGCTCCAGGCTTCTCTATAACAATTAGTAGCAATTGTGTCTAATATCTATAACTGAAATGTTAGAATGCCAGAAATTGCCATATATTTTTTATATAACCTTGATATCATTTTTTTTTTTCAAAAACAATTAAATATTCCAGGTTTTCGATCATTGGTTAGCTAGAGTACAAATTATTATTCAACATAAAAGTTAAAAAAATATTAGATTGTTTTATATTCGGAATTAAAAATAAATATTGATTTCAAGTGCCATTTTTAAATTATCCATCGGTTTATCACGAAAACAATCCATTTTCACAAGAAAACAACGGTACATATTGTTGGACAAATATTTTACTAAAGTATGTCATAGGCCCAAGGACGTCAAAATGAAAGAGATAGAGCGGGAGAGGGTGTCACCCTTGCCTCCATTAATTTGAAAAACCAAAAAAAAATTTGAAAACCTGCGAAAATTGTGGTAAAATATTTCACTCAAAGAGTTATTAAAATTAAAAACCAATTTATATTTTATATTTTAGTTTATATTTTACCACGTGGAAATTTGTTTTATTATAAAAATTTATTTTAATAAAGAAGAAGCCAATTCTCTAGTAGAAATTATTTCTCTATTATTCTCTATTAGGACTCCATGAGCGAGAGTACAAAACCTCCAACGCTTCAAAATGTAAGTTTATCGCTACCATCCACTTAAGTTAATGACTAATTACTTATTTTCAAGACTATATTTTTTTTTTAACCGACTAAAAGACTGGCGAGTATTATAAAATGCTTTCTAGGAATTTATTCTCTTTGAGAAACTGTCATTAATGATAATGGAAATGAAAAAACAAGTTCATTAGAAAACAATTTAAAGAAGCTAAGGATCATAATTTGATTGATAAATAAAATTAAACTGGGCCCATTCATATTTTGTTCACGTTATCTCCAAAAAATTAATATATCATGTGATTACAGGATAAAAATGATCATGTTAAACATCGTCTAATGATTAATTAGATACGATTATAACTGAGCAAAAAATATGCCACCTTAAAATGCAATGATGCGCAATAAGGAAAATTTTCAGATTCAAGGAATTTTCACAAATGAATCTAAACGGCACAGAAAAAAATAGTATTAGTTGATTATATGTTTGTAATAATAAATATTATAAGGTAATTAAAAGGTAGCGGTCGGGAAAATAAATTGAGAGATAGTATAGATAATAAATGGGAGAAGAGGTTCAGAATGTTTTTCACTAGGCTCAATGAATAGTAATCTCAATTCTGCAGCAAAAGATATTTCCTCCATATTTTATACAGTTTCTTCATCATATTCTTTTTATTCTCGGGAATTTATGAAGCTTCACATTTTTCTATTTTCGGTTTGTTGAAAATTGAGCAGTTTTATGATTTATAGTAGCATATAGAAACATGGCTTTTACTTTTCAAGTATTTTATTCTGGTTTCAAATGTTATATTTAAACAAAAGTAATTACTGAATTCATAACGTGTTTCTTGATCTCCGTATCATAAAATAAAACACAGCAAACACAATAATATGAATTATAGGTAATATTCCTATTTACGCCAGTCCGATACATCATAAATAAACTTTCAAATATTACATTATATATATTATTTAATATTTTTTTTTATAAATAGATTTAAAGTTTTTCTTTTTATAAATTGAATTAAATTCAAAAGGTCTTATTTTCAAATTTTATAAAAATAAAACCTTATTAAGAATTTCTTAAGGTACTTGATTATATGAAATTAATGAATAAACATGTTTCAAATAAAATGCGGTAAACCTAATTCTGTTTCAACCGCTTGGGTCACAGCGTCAATACTTAACGATGCCCTTTTTATATGACTCTTATTTAAAAATTTAGTAAGGTATTTAAAAATTTAGCAGGGAACAAGCTCGCAAACAGTAGACAAACAACGTAACTATCCGAAAATACGGTAAAAATTCAACTTTTACATTTTAATTTACAAAGTTTACTTTCTCCATTTTTTTTATTTACGTTCTTTGTTTTTTTTTTCTCTTCTGGTTCCTTCCAGTATTCTTTCATCCTTCCATTTCACTATGCTTCAATTTCTTTTCTCAGAATATTTTGGACTGAGGTCCCTTTTCGTTCTTCTTTGGAGCCCTTGCATTCTTAAAACCTTATTTTTAAAAATCTCTCTTTTCATAGTTTCATTTTCTCTTATTTAATTTTTTTTTGACCTCATGAATGTGTGTGTATATATATATATATATATATATATATATATATATATATATATATATATATATATATACATATATCTGTTTTGTTAATCTGCTGTCATCTGTATTATATTTATCCTCCAGATACTTCCGCTCTTTCCACCTAGTGTAACCTTAATTTTCTGAACCATTTTCTAGAATTACTTTTCCCAAGTATTTGAATTTCTATAGGTTCTCTATTCGATCCAATATCTGTCGTCAAAAATTTTGGAACGCTTATAATATTTGTTATAAATTCGGATTTATCTATTGAGATAATCAAACCGGCTTTGATAGCTATTTCTTCCGAGAGATTGGTATGTGATTTAAAGTTTGCTTTAATTTGTTTTATCAAGAATAAGATGGTGGCGGTCAAGGAAAGAATCTTAAAATAGTAAAGACAATTTATTGAAAGCCAACGTTTCGATTCACTGAAGGTCTTCATCAGGACGAAATGAGCAAGATACAATGTAGGTGAAACTACTGATAAAGCTAGTGCACGATGTGTCTGTCGCCGATTTTGATCAACACTTTTTGGGTGAATGTACATTGAAAAAAGTCGACAAATACCCATCCGTTTAGTCCAATGGGCTCCAGGAGCTGAAGAAAAAAAAAACGCTGAAACTTACTTAATATCTCAAGTTTGAAAAATGATTTCGACATGGTTTTGCCAACAAAACATTTGTTTTTCAGAGTATATTAAAGTACAAATGTACACTTTAAAAAATAACTGATTATTGGTCAAATAAATTTTAAAAATGCTGCAAATTATTACGCAATGGTTTAGTATTTCCAAATAGTAATATTTCAAAAGCATCTGGTCTGTCTATTCACAGCACTTTCCGTATTGCTTTGGTTTACAGTTTAGATAATTAGATTATCTTTCAAATGAGTATTTGAAGTGTTTTGGGAAAGCAACATGGACAGAATACTTTATAAAATATATCTACTAAGTTCCGCAAAGAAATTAAGAAGGAGGCAACAAAGGAACAGAAATTTGAAACTTGTCCCAAGATGATCGCCATGAGAGTGCCGAGCTGAGAGTGTTAAGAAGAAACTAAAAGAAGGCTGAGAGGGTTAGGACAAGTAGTCAAAGAGTAAAATGGTACAGAGGAAAATATTATATGTGCACTTCAGTGGAAAAAGATCTTGGTATACTGATTCCTTACACCTTACATATCCCATCTGTATTTATAAATGACCAGGTTATGGGCTCATCAAATCTCTAATCGGCCCCCATTTTGAAACAAAGAGACGGATGATAATGTCGAGTTCCGAGGATCAGCCTGAAGTGACCTGTGACTTTGGTGCCGAATCTCAAGAAAATCAGTCCAGTAGTCGTAGTAAAGCCGCGAACGGCGCATGGCGGACGGACGGATTTTTTTTTTGTATTCGATATTTGGATTCTACGTATCTTGAAACATAAAATCTCAACTTTTGTGGGGAGGAGGGTAACAGCATTTTTTTTTTTCTTGGTAGATTACAAAGATGTATTATTGAAAATAATAAACAAAAAGTGTTTAAATTATTAAGTAAACTAGCCTTATAGATAGGCTCTAGAGGTCCTCCTGTACCTAACACCGCTTCACCTATGGCTGAGGGGCGAAGCGGTTATGGCCTATCTAAGAATTAAGGAAAACAGACAGTGGCAAGAGCGGGGCGAACTCACGGGCCACTCAGTTATTGCCAAGGTGGTGGAAAAGGAGATTCCTATCCTCCAATACTGTTGCCCTCAACTTAATAGAAATCTTACTCTAGACTCTAAAGTGAGATACTCTTATCCTAGTATATCCGACTGGGAAAGGGGTTCAATTGCCACTCAAACAGGCAACCTATCCTGCTTCACGGACGGATCATGGAAGGACTCGACCGGATTAGCAGGAGCGGGCGTCTACATAGAGGATTTAGGCATTAACATAAGTCTACCACTAGGTAAACACTCTACTGTGTTTCAAGCAGAAGTGTTCGCGATACTGTCTGCGGCCACATGCACGGAGGTCATCGGCTGCGACAGGGCCGGAATTACTATCTACTCAGACAGCCAATCGGCTCTCCTAGCTCTGGAATCCTCTAGGGTGACTTCCGCATTGGTAAAAGAGTGCAAACAGGCATTAGATTTACTTGCCTGCTCGAAGAGACTGGAATTAGTCTGGGTTCCTGGACATAAAGGAATCAAAGGCAATGAAATAGCCGACAAGCTTGCAAGAGAAGGTGCTGAGAACCCTTTTTTTGGGCCAGAACCTTCAGTAGGCATCTCTAAAAGATATCAGCGGAAGAAGGTCCAGGATTGGACATGGAATTTAGCAGGTAAGGAGTGGAGGGGGTGTACGGGCCTTAGACAGGCTAAGGAACTAATTAAAAAACCCTCTGCTTCTAGAACCAAATGGCTGCTGGGCCTCAACAGAAAGGAACTCCGACTGCTTATAGGGGTACTTACAGGGCACTGCAGACTTAAAAGACACTTAAAGATATGTGGAATAGCGGGAGATGAGACCTGCCACTCCTGTGGGCAGGCACCTGAAACTGCTCTACACTACATAGCCGAATGTGATAGATATGCGTCACTGAGATACAGACTGTTAGGATCTGACAGAATCAGAATACAAGAGGCTCCCTCCATCGAATGGACATCCCTTCTGAATTTCATTAGGAAAACCAGAAGGTTCGATATGGAGGGTTAAATAGCTATTTCTATTGGTAATCCTCCGGGGTTGGCAAAAAGGACCATCAGGCCCACTTGCCGGACTTTGTCCCCCCGCCCTTGCCAGTACCAGTACCAGTACCTTATAGATATTTTCACATAAAAAAACATGGCAGATTTTGATTCACCGATTTACATAAGGAGAAAAAGCATGAAACCATGATATTCCGGCGCTTCTCACTCAATCGCGTCATTAGGATTGAAAGCCAGTGGAGACTGAGCGAAACAGCCGCAGACGTATACAGCTTGGGCAAAGAATCTGGCCATCGCTAGAACTCCAATAAACATATTTACAACAGGTATCGGGGCTACTGCCGTTTCAAACTTCGAGGAGGGTTGTAGGAACGGGTGGAGCTGGCTGGATAAGGATGGCGCTAAAGGATTAAGATGATGAATAAGGCTGTGGTGAAATTTGGATATTTTGATTAACGGTGTTGTTGCAGGGTATTGATGGTTACATAGCATGAAGTATTGACAATAAAATTATGGAGTATGAAGTATTATGGATTATGAAGTATTGACAGTTATGGACTGAAAGGATTGGATGCGTTTGATGTTCAAATATTCAGCTGTTCCCCCACAGTTCGAGTCCAGAGGTCCAAATCTGTTTCAGGATTGTCTTGTAAATAAGTACCTAGTTTGTTGTCAACTGAAAGCTCAGAATAAATTCAAATCAGCACTTTTAGGTATCCCTTTTCAGAAGACACTCTTTTCCAACATGCAAATCTGTCGGACCCGAGACTATCCTTTGTAGAGAGGTTTCACTGCAACTAATTTTAACCGTTTTTGTTTTTTTCTCGCATACATGTGTATGCTTCTTTTCAAGCATACATCAGAGATGTTCTAGTTAATTACTATAATTTCCCTATCAGCACTTAATAATATAAAATCATCAGCATAGCGAATGAGTGATGATAATCCGAAATTCGGGAAATGTAGTCGAAATGCAAAAAATATCTTCAAAGTTAGAACTCATTGAACAGCAGTAGTCCAGATATAACCCATTTCCTGCTCGGTGTGTAGTAGTATTATTATTCCATCTGGAACCCTTGAGTCAGATCCGTAGTAGGGTTCTATTCTATAGAAATAAGCATGGTATCATTAAACGATTGAAAGGAGGTGGTGACAATCACCTTTCATGAATCTGGCCAGAATCACATATAATAAAAACAACAATAAAAGCAATAAAACGGATCTTTTAGCAAAAAAAAAATCTCTTGGACAGAAGATTCCCCCCGGCCACAGCTGTTGCCGGTAGTAATTGGGCCAAGTTAGCGGGAGCTGGGGCGAATTAATGGCCGCCATGGCGAACTTTTAAACTACCCTCTTTGTATAATTCTTTTTTTTTCATCCCTCTCTTAATGCGCCCTACCTCATCCTACTGTTCCCTCAATTTAATAGGGCTGTTTTCGGGTAACTCTGGAACGTTTAAAGCAAAAAAGGTTCACAAAAAAATTGTTTATTTTTTTTTTCGTTAGGGCCATAACCTCGAATTTAAGCTTCACTGAAAGTATTTTTTAAACGTTTGGTTAATAAAGTTATTATTGTTTAAAACGTGTATATATCATTATATGTATCAAATGATGGGGCGGGGTTTATTTCTTCGAGGAGGCGTAGTAGCATAAAGGTTGGAAATTAGAGCCCTAGACAAAAAATAATTTGTTTATTCATTTCGTCACATCTACCTTCAGAATAACATTACAAGTAAAATTAGGTGAGCTTTAGAGCCTTAGAGTAAAATAATAAAGAACAAAAGAATTAGCAAATGCTAAAAAATAATAATAAAAAAATGATGTAATTAAAATGAATCATAATGAAGTAACTTTGAAGCCTATAAATAAAGACAAACTTCTAATACAAATAAATTAAACATAAAAATAATTAAAAAGAATGAAGTAATAATGATTTAAAAAGTACAATAATTTATTGATTCATAATTATATAAATATTAATACAAAATAAGGAATACTTATTTACAATTTTTTTGGAACTGGATGGACAATGTTAAAGGACAAAGAATGTTATAGGAACTATAAACATTTTATTATTTATTATATCCAATAATTACTTTGTTTGCTAATTTCCATTAAGCTGAAATTCGATGCATTGGAAGTTAACCATTCTCATGATCAAACCTCTATACTTAACCTGTTCTAACCTTATTCAGTTATGTTTATTAATAACTTCATTGGTATACAATTATTATAATTCATATTTTATACCGCTTTGATCCAAACATTTTCGGTTCGAATCTTCAATCCCTTCCCGCATATCAGATTTGTAAATAACGCTTCACCACACCGTGGCTTTCAACAAATCATTCCAAATCCGACCTTCGTCCCTATGGAATTCCACTCCTTACTAAATCCATCCTTCAAATAATCTTCCTACTTTCAAATCTTGACTCTTCAATCATCCTGTATCGATCTAGTTTCATGCCTTTTGCAAATTTGCTCTTTCCTGAAGTCTGAGATTTGGAAACATTTATAAATATATTGTTATAATTTTTATAATTCTGCAAAAAACTATAATTAATACATTTTTAACACTCTAAATTAACAGTTTGTTAACTGTGTTATTTGAAAGGGACTAGTCTCAAAATAAACAAAGAATATTAATATTATTTAATTAAGATTTTGACGCAAATGGCTGGTCGTTGTTTCCATTTTTCCAGGCGGACAGCCTGGACGGAATCCTCAACTCTTCACTCCAGGTGCTGGAAGACAGCACAGACAGCTCCCAGAACAAACTTCGATCTCAAGTGGAAGGCTTCATGCTTTGGGCTTTGGACGGCAACAGTTCTTCAGTCCGGTGGAGGCAGGTCTTCTACCAGCACCTCGTCAGGCAAGACCGCCAGTAAGCTATCATATATTAATATGTATTATATGTAATTTATGTGCATTCTCTATTTGTAGTATACACTGGTAAATGAAATCATAAATAAAGCTAATTAAGAGCAACACTTATAGTTTTTAGTCAAATAATAAAAAAAAAGTTATGTCACAGCAATCTAACATATCAGTCAACTAAAACAAAACTTTTTTATCAATAAGCATATTAATGCATTAATTTGCCGAATCCTCAGAAATATATTGAACTATAAATAATTAAACATTTCAAGCATTTAAGATCTTTTTACTTAATTATTCTTTTCGTAATAATAAAAGTGTCGAAAGTCATAAAAGGTTTACAATCCACACAGCGGGTGAATCAATAAAACAAAAACATATAAAACTTAGTAATTCTAGAACCAAGTAATAAAACGAACCAACTCTTTAGGAGCCTGACCACTACTTCACCTCCTCCTAGGGTATGACAAAACGGTATTAAGTAGTCCAATAACTAGAATTATTTAAGAATAATTATATATACAAAACATTTTATTTCAATAACAGACAATTAAATCTAAAAAACCCTGGAATGAATCGCAGTAGATACAATAAAAAGGTAAATTATTTTGAATCACGAAGAAAACAGAAAATGGTACTTCGGGTTTTGAAAAAAAAAAAAAAGAACAGCAATCAGAGGAAACAAATTTTCAAAATAATGCTTAATTTACTTAAAATTAACACGTGCTGAAACCAGCCAAGTAAAAAAAAAAAACAATTTAAAGATATATCATCCTGTTGTTGGCGTTCCCTATGTCAAAGTACCCTTGGTCATACTAACCATTTAAGAGTTAGTAGAATCTAATTGTAAAGTAAATATGATTTGAGTAGCACCTCGATTAAAAAGTAGCTGTCCTCTATAGATAAACAAATAATTAAAAAGTTAGAGGGATCATATCGTCGGTTTGGAGGGAATAAAAGTGCTCAACTGCATTTTTTTGTCATTTTGAAAAGTTGTTGCTATTTACCTGTGCCTGAAATAAATTTGTTTCATTATTGAAAAAATTGTGAATAGCAATAAATTATTTTTTTTTTAAGAATAGATTTAGAGTCCTAAGTATACAAAGAAAACGGTAATATATTAAAGAAAACATATTAAAAATTAGTTTTTGAAGAACATTTGACTGAATGTTCTAGAAAACATTGGGCTAAAATTTATTTACAACAGAAAATTTGAATAAAAAGTTATCTATTTTGTTGTTAAGCGTCTACAAGAAAACAATAAATGCATTGCAATCTTATAGGCAATTTAACTAACAAGTAGCGTCCCACTCTTAGTTTTGTAGTAAACACGTAGACAGTTCTCCCGATTCCACTTATTATTTCCTTACACCTAAATTTAAAAATAAATAAATTCTGACTACGCTTACGTGGTCATTACTACGCTTTTAATTTTAAATCTCCCACGAAAAAAAAAACACTTTCGATCTTGGCCACTTTTTAAAATTAACATCTGAGCATCAATAGAAGGTGTAGTAGAAGGAAGTATTTTAATCGCGAAAAATTTCGGTTTTCAGTTTTTAACGGAAATATCCATTTCGACTAGTTTTGCCGTGACGTCTGAACGTCCGTTCGTTACCATCTCGCATAACTCAAAAACGGTTTGCCGTAGAGAGTTAAAATTTTGTATTTAAGATTGTTGTAACATTTAATTGTGAACCTCCCTTTTTAGTTATTACTTGGTCACCGGAAGTGGTACTTTACTTGAAGACCAAAATAGATTTTCATCAAAAATCATATTAAAATATAAATATAATATATTCAAATTTGATATTTTTGATTTATGTATTCATTTAAATAATATAAAAAATTTAATACAGAGGTCTTATGGTTCGGTGATAAAGGTTACAAACGCGATTTTTTTTCATTCTAATTAAATAATTTTATTACTTCTTTTAAATGTTGAGAATGGGTGTAAAATATTCGTATCTCTCCCCATTTCTGAGCTGATCAAGTTAGTAGGCGTACAAGTCATGCGGTGTACACATCAGATATTTTCATTTAAATGCAGTCAGAAGTATTAAAATTTCATTATGAAAATTTTCCATAATCTAAGAATCACTCATATATTTTGTAAGTACGGCCAGCGCGGAAAATCCATGAGCTTCACCATTCCGGCCAACAAATGTTTATTTTTATTGTATTGAAAGTAAATCTTGCAAAATACAATCAGTTGATTTTATTTATTAAGAAACACAATAACTAAGATACATAAAGAAACTGAAAATTTTAATCATATGATATGATTTAATTAATGATATGAATGCGATGGTATGATGAGCTAACCAGTATGTCTTGGTCCTAAAGACTTTGTGGAGCAGTAAGTTTGGAGACCCCTGATATAATGTATCAGAGGGTAATAAGCTTGACAAACTAGGAAGAATAATTAGAGAATGTTAGCCTGGAACCACTAGAACCGCTGTGGGTGTAACTTTCTTCATGGAGAATAATTAATTAGGGTGGGAATAATGAATGCGGCTGGCGACCAACTCCAGAATGAAGCTGTGGAAAGTCGAGCTTCAAAACAACTTATCCTCAGCTGTTCCTGTTTTCTTATAGTTCGGGGTGGATGATGGAGTTAAATGTAATAGAGTTTGGTACATGATGTATTTTAGGGAATACAAAAACGTCAAGAATCAAGAATACAGTGCATATCTTGTTGATTGAATAAGTTTTTGATTCGAACATAGTGCTATTTGTATTGTTTTTTTTTTAATTTCTTCATTCATTTGTATATTATACAACTTAATTACATTTATGGAGCAGGAAGCCAGAGATTTCGTAATTTCTGTAAACCCTTACTTATTAATTTTATTATATAAAAAAAAAACGAAAAAGATAAGAATCGGTACATATTTAAAACGTGATAAGCATCCCTTGTCTGGGTAGCATCATTTTATTATTATATATAATCAAGAAGATTATTGTGTAAAATAATTATTATACATGACATGGAATTCATTCCTGCTTAAAATTAGTAGTTCTGTGAACAGCAAAGCTGCTAAATACGAAATTCTGACAATGCATGAACCTCTATCGCCTCAGTTTACATTGCCCTCTTGTAATAACTACAGCAGTAATTCAATCGCGATTCTCAATGTTAAAAATTCGCCAGAATTCTACAAGTTTCAAGCTTGCATCAAAGGCAATTCACAAATTATCACAGAACCCGTTAGAGAATTGATCAATTTTCTTCATTAAAAAATAATAAACCTCTTCACAGTTATTTTAATTATCTCCTTTTATGTTTTCTTAACTATCCGTGACAAGGGTTACAGAAAAAAAAAATGGTCAAATTGAATATTCATATCAAATTTCGTCCTGACAACGAAAAAACACATTTCATATAAAACCATCGCCATCATGGTACAGAATTAAAAATAAAAAAAAATTCCAAACTTTAAGGAACATTTGTGCCAAATTTGAAGAAAACTGGAATACGACAGACAGACAGATGAAATTCCAAACAGTCGAGTTATGAAACAGGAACTCGCATACGTTTAGTCAAAAAATTTCAGGGTAAACGATTCTTCTCAGCTATTCATTAGGTATCGAATAGCATTTGTGGATTTATAAAAAAAATAAAAAATGTCTTTAAGGAATATAAAATCCCTATCAAATTTGAAGAATATCAAACTACGCATTTTGATAATATTAGTTTGGTAATATGACTGCAAAACAATTTTGATAATACGGGGCCAATAAAACGACCGCCATCTTGGATCAGAATTAAAAAATAATAGTCACAACACATGCATCGTTTTTCCTTGCTTCGAGGAACATCTGTGCCAAATTTGATGAAACCTGAACGGCGGGTTTGGTCTTGATCGCGTAACAGACAGACGAAATACCAAATGGTTGAGCTGAAACGTTGCTTACTCTCGGTCAACAAAGACGTTCGTCTTTAGGCATTTAATCAAACTTACTATTCAAAAGAATTCAAAAGAAAGCATTGATTTCAGATGATCATACGACGTCATTGAATATCTTATCCAAGTATTGAGCCAAAAGATTTTTAGCAACTTCATGAAACGGTTTTGTTTCTATCAATTTAGTTTAAATCATTAAGATAATCTCGAGATTAGGAGTATCTCGAGGATTCATCACCTCACCAAGACTGAGTATGTTAATAATTATACAGCTTATATATACTGAAATGCTATACTGCTACATTACATGGCATAAAAACCCAAGACCCAGGGTCAACATATTAAGAAAAGCAAGTTCATTAAATGGAAATGCAAATTCACATTTTGTTTGTAAATAATTATGTACAAAAAGTTTTTAAATGTATATGAACATATGCCTATGACATCTTTTGGTGTTCCTTAATAATTTTACTGGAACGAAAGCTCATGCAGAAAAATATGACTTATTTTACGCAAGATTTTACATATTTAAAACAATTATGACCTTGAAGAGCTAAAAAATTGACACCTGCCGTCACGAAACCGCCGGATCAAAAATGGAAGTAATTTGGATAAAAATGAAGCATTTCAAGTCCAAAGTTTTGTAAACAAAATGCTAGCCGCCAAGACGTCATTCGAAATTCGCATTTTTGACTCTCGAAAATTGCTGATATTACACTCAATAAAACTTGTTTAATTTAAAAATATATAAATTGTAAAGGATAAAAATGCACGTCTGTCGGGTCTGCGAGGTAGACGAACAGTAGAACCAAAATAGTGTTTTGGGGAAGGAAGGGGGGAGAACTACTGCTGACTACGTATACTAAAAGGAAATTTTAAGCTCAAAAAAAAAAGTTCTTGGAGTTAAAAAAGATGCAGTCAAGTCAAAAGCGTGGAGTCATCTCAAATCAAGCCTTCAGTGAGTTTTGGTCAATAAACCTAAAAATACAATCATTAAAAAAAGGTTCAGTATTAATGAACATAAGCAGGTAATAGAAAACAAACAAATATTTTTATTAAGTATACCAAATGGAGAATATCCTCCATATCATTGCATCAATGAGACTGATGTGATGAGGATGGAAGATGGACGATGGCTTAAAAGAATTTAGGATTGGAGGCCAGAGAGAAAACGGAAGAAAGGTAGCCCGAGAAGAACCTGGTTTGAGATCGTTAGGGAAGGAATGATGAACAGAGAAATGCGTGAGAGATATTGCCAGGACAGAAGAAGATGGCAGACACTTATATTTGGTGACGACATATGATTATAAAAGTTGCAATAAGTCGTTAAAAAAAAATTAATCATTTTATTATTACTTAAAACAAAGGCACTATTAATCAAATTAATTAACAAAATAAAAGCTATTACGTTATCAAGCCTTTAAATTATTCGTAAAGGATGAGATCTTTCTTTTTGGATTATGGCGTTAAAGAAGTTATGACAGGATCTGATGATAACATCATCATATTTAAAAAGTCCGTGTTTATCGCTGTTGGAGAATACTTTCAGGTGTGGGGCGTTCTGTAATATTTGTAAAGTATTTGCTCCAATTGCTTGGTAGGCCGGCCTCTTGATGAGCCTCTTTATCGACAACCGATACTTGAACTATAAATTCATTTCGTCAGTCACTCCGCATACATGATTTTTAAAGCGTTTTATTTAAATGTATGAAATGTATCATTGAAATCTCTTAACTATTTCATTGATGATTTTAGAAGTAAATCTTCCTCCAACTCACCGTGGCGTTTCCACCAATAACTCATCATTTTTTGGGCCGTTAAATTTTTTTAATAAAACAGAAGACATTTTTAATGGTATGAATTTAATTTGATAGTTGTTACTAGATACTTTAAAAATCAAAAATTGCGTTACAATATCTTTAAATAGGCAACCTATGCCAGTTATTTATTTTACGTTTCAATCCGAATTATTTTAACTGTCTCTAGATATTTGAATCTTTAAATATCAAAATGTTTTATATCTTGTAAAGAAAGTGAACGAAAATTGCCGACAGCCTAGAGTTGCAATCTAACTGAAAGGCTGCCATTGCGATAAGATTCAGCTGATAAAGCCCTCCTCCTTTCATCTCCTCCGGTACTTAGCATAAGTAGCGGATCTATAAGTTACCAGCAGAGTCTTCTCCCTCAAAGATGTTATGCTTGTTTTATTTAAGCAAATAATTGAAAAAAGGATGTGTAAACAAATCTTAGGACTTGGAAATGCTAACTACTAATGGATAACTATTGTGTAATAAATAGGTTGTAGCAACGGTCACAACAAAAGTTAATTAGAGATTTCTAATAAAATGATGGTTTGAAAATGTTTATAATTAATGATTCCAACTTTTAGCTCCGCTGTACGTGTTTCTTTATTTTCTCTCTCCTCATTAAAAAAAAAAAAATGTCATACCGCTTAGTGCCATCGAAAAATTATCATATATTATCTATAACATTAATCATAATTATTAATATTAATAATAATGTATGATGTACATTAATTCAAATAATATTTTGAAAACAAAAACCAATATATCTAATTTTAATTTAGTTTATCTCTAACCCATTGGGGAATCGGTAGCTCATTGATTTTTAAACTCAGCTATAAAACTGGATAATTTTTAGGAAGTACGCAGGGATATCACTTTTTTTTTTTCAACTCGGATAATTTAATTACAATACGGCCCCACTTTAATTAACTTAAAGTGTATTAATATATAAATTAATGTTAGTTACAAAACTCAAGACCACACTCGAATCCCGACAGTTTAAGTGGTATGGCCACGTGTGCCGCATGGAGGATGAAAGAGAACCAAAGAAAGTTTTAGAAGCTTGACCCTCTGTGAAAAGACCGCGAGGACGTCACAGAATTTCCTACCAGGAGAATATTCAGAGGATTGGAGGGAAAAGAGGCAAAACCCTCCAGCAGATGAAGCAGCTATGTAGGGTCCGGGAGGAATGGCAGCAATTTATTGAGGCCCCTCGACGCTAGAAATGGCACAAGAGGAGAACAAAGAACAAGTATTTCTTATTTAATTATTTGTGGCTCCATTATAATTTTATTTATTTATGATGCGGCTCCACGTAATGAATTTCGACCTTCCCATTCTCATTAAAATAGGTTGGTAACATTGCAGGATAAGCCGTCCTGTTTGAGAAAGGACGATAAAACCTCCCAAACCAAAAAAAAAAAAAAAATCCGATAATTTATATATTTACGTATAGAAACCATTAGCATGCTGGATGGTACTATACCATTAGCATGGTATTGGTACTGTTTTAAATTTTAGTAACTCTTTGAGTAAAATGTTTTACCACAATTTTTGCACTACGAATAAAGCTCTCGAATCTCGAATTTCTTAACTATTTCGGTTTTCAAATTATTGGGAGAGAGTGACAACCCCCTACCTCTCCCATCGCGACGTCCCGCCACTGCCCGTCTGACTCCTTCTGCTGCGTATAGAACTATGATAGATGTATTAATAGCAGTAATATAATATTATATAAATACAAAAATTATATTTCAACCAGTAACGTATCATTTCCATGCAGGGAGACGTTGTATTCCAAAACTTTGGTCAATGGATGGGCTACTCCACTACTTCCCCCAAACAGGACGGAAAACTGTGAAGAAGTAGAGTGTGAAGAAACGACAAGTAAGTTAAGAAAAAATAAAATTAATTTTTTTTATTCTTACATCTGAAGGATTTATCCGCCTAATATGTATAATCCTCGATGAAATATTCAGATTAATAAATATATTTTCCATTAGAACTAATAATTTGTGACATTCTTGCTTCAAAATCGCCAGAACTATTTTTTTCATACAAAAGTTTAAAAAAGAACAAAAATATTAGCAATACAAATTATCGTTCCTTTAACACAAAACATTTATAAATCCTGCATAATGAAAAACAAGATTTAAAAAAAAATACATGCAATTGCAAACATAGAAAATTCTAAATCGGCCATGGAATAAATTATACCCTCAGGGTTAAACGTTTCAAAAGTTTTATATATATATATATATATATATATATATATATATATATATATATATACAGATAGCTGTTGTATAAAAATTTTATTTATAAAAAACTGCAAAAAAAAAACTTGAGTCTTCAAAGACAAAATTAATCCAAATTCAATCCAGACGTTTAAAACTTTCAGTAATATCCATTCATTGTCATTCCTAAATTTTCTAACAATAAACAAAAAACCTTTAAAAACAATCTGATGACACAATATAACCAAATCCAAGTTTCATCTAAGGTACAAATTTGAATGTGGAGCGCATTAATTTATTAAAAAAGTGCACAATATATATATATATATATATATATATATATATATATATATATATATATATATATATAATCATAATAATGCTTGATTGGAACCAGTGGAACTAGTTGGAACTCTTATATGCTTTTCTAGGAAGACTCAAAGACAAAATTAAGAACAGAATTAAGACAAAATTTATGATAAACTTATTGAAATTCATTTGGACATACACACCATAGATAAGATGTATGGAATAGTATTACAAATCCATAAAACTACATTTTTTTTTTTAATTAATATTTCTAGCATGGTCTTATAACAATTATACTAACACACAATTAGACATGGATGGCATCTATCAGTCAACAAATTCGAATTCACTACATAATGTTTCATGACCATATTCAAGACTTATAACGTTGTGGAAATTTAAGTAAATATAATTTTTGACTAAAAGTAAAACATTACGAATCACAAAAACGTTTCATGCAAATAATTTGTATTTTATATTCAAGCGATCAAAACTCATGTTGAATTTAATGAATACGTTTCGGTAGCGATTATACCGCGGTAAACATCAGTGTTGATAATTCTTAGCATTTTTAGAGACGGTTCGAAACGACAAGCAATAAGAGGACTTTCAACTCCTTTGTTTTTCTCCATTTATTGGAAGGGTCTCAGGACAATAGCGATGACTTCTCAAGGACGTGCAATTCTGTGTCCAGCCAAAGGACCTTAGAAGAGGATCGGACAGTTACTTACCAGACAAAGTGACTTTCCTTGAGATTTTTAGGATGCAATGAATTACTGTTAACTAATGCTTCGGTCCACTATGATCTTCTAAAGCAGTGGTTCTCAAGCATTTATGTCCGGCAGCACACGGAAATTAAAATATATAGTTCTCGGCACCTCCATTATTATTTATATTTTGTTGGCATTTTTAAAATTAAGTAAATATATGAAAAATCAATAGTATTTAGAAAAAGGTCATTTTTTTTTTTTTTACACTAGTATGTTTATTTCCAAATAATACAAAACATTTTCAAAAAATTTAATTAATCAAAAAATTCGCGGAACCCCTGTTCATTAATTGGATTATATTTGTTAACGTTCGTTGGTTGTTAATATGTTTATTGCATTATCACACCCCGGACGGACAACTACGATAAAAGCATCTAAGGCGCCAAAAGACTGAAACACCTTTCAAATTAAATAATCACAACTATATATGCCATAAACATTTTAAAATAAAAAATAAATACAAAACTATTTGTGTAGCTCTTGATACGTTGGTTAGTATCCTATTATTTTCTAACCAAAGATTCAAATTAATTCTAATTTTTTTCTAGAAGTGCGAAAAAATAATGATTTTATTTTATTCGATTTGAATTAATTTGAGGTACTCATAAAAAAAAATGTTTAAAAAAATTTCGGTTTAAAAAAATATCTGTAATTATTTTATCACAACTTTTACACTTACTGATATCTTTTTCACTCTCAAACATCGCGTATGGCCTAATTTTTGTTTCAACCAATATTAAAAATTCACTTTTTGCATAAAACACAATCACGAGGCGAAATACAATGGCCGAGTAATTTGAAAAGAACGAATGAAGTCCTAAGAATGAATGAATGCTGTTTTATATATTTTCACTCGATGTCAGCAATGATTAGACACATATTGACCACAATTAAACATTAAACACAGAGTAAAAGCAGTCTCCTTGTTGAGAGACCAAGGGGCGATGTCTGTATGGTATTATCACTCGGCCAACTACTTCAAAAACACTGGAATAAATAAAAATTAAAAAAATAATAATAAAAAAAAAGTTTTCTCATTCTGAATAAAGAAATAAAGTATGTACATATACTTTCGCAAATCCGATACCAGAAAGCATCGGATTCGAAAGGGAAACCTTAAAAGTTAACCCCATTATTTGTTAGATCACTTTATTATCTTGAAGGCTTAAATGTAGACCTACTTCATATATTACATTATTCTGAAAGTTTATAAATAATAAAACTTCCAAATTTCTAAAATCCTTTTTTTTTCTGCGACATTTCTGACTATATTGTCAACATCTCATAGTATATTCATATATTATATGTGCCTGGATTCCTATCCTTGTCAAGGATGAAGTCTGAACAAATGAAAACTGGATAGGAAATTCTCTATTTTGTTCATATTAATTCTTTAACAGTCCGAGAAGGGCGTAAGGGACATGTGCTGGTACTAATACTCAATTCTCGATCTTGTGGTAGGTATTTCTAGGAGATAATGGGTCAGCAGTGGACTCTAGCCCCCTAATTTGGTCAATGAACCAATGTCAGGATTTTTGGTCGTGTGGACCCAGGAAATGTCTGTCGAAACCCGACAAAGCTTACTGATTGTTGGTCAAGAGAAAAGTTAGTGTGCCAAGCTAGGATTCCAAAGGAAAAAAAATGGATACATGATCTCACAACGTGTCCATCAACTAACCTACCAAGTCCACCTTTTTCATTCTTATGAAAACATTCCATCAGTCGGGAAATCATTTTTCACTTTTTACCGTGTATAGAGGATGTCATCGGGCAATGGCGCACATTATAATGAACATTTATATTTTTTTCCGTCGATTAGTAAATGTGTGAAATTTTTATTTCCTCGGTTATTCATGACCGTTTCGTGGATCCAAATAACACAACAAAATATTTCTCTCGTGTTATAATCTTTGAAATAAAAATACTCAAATACCAAATTTACGAATTAATAATAATTAATTTCTAATTTATAAATGACTGTGGCAATACGAAATTTGAAAATAAATATATCATAATTAGTGGGTCTATTATTTTGTTAAACTTTTTTTTTTTTTTTTTTGTCTGGATGCTACATAATTTCGAAGAATAAAGAAGATGTTTGTATGACCAGCTAATAAGTTCAGCGAAATATAAGTTTATAGTAGGTATAATTATAAAATATCAACATATTAACACCTCAATCAGGCGACAAAATTTTCTCAAACTGATTACGGAAATCTTCAAAGTCAATTTCAAAATTTTAAGATGCCAATTCAAGCCTTTTCGCATCTAAATTACTGTATTTCTTTTGTTCCTTAGCGATAAAACAAAGGTCATAGTTAAGAATAAATTAAAAATGTCAATCTTGAAATAAATATTTATGAATGCCATCAGATATGTCCAACTGCCTTTTAATGATATGGTTGTCAAAGCAGCGCTCTGTTTGTTCAGGGCAGCACCATCAATCTTTTGACCAAACTTTTCCTCCTAATGCACCCAACAAAATGCATAGCAATTGCCAATATTTGTCTTACTTATAATTATATTTATGAATATCTATCTAATTTACATTTTCCTTAATATAATACATATTTTATATAGTGATTTAAAACATTTTTATATAAACAGAGTTGTAAAACATTTTGTGAGCTGCCATAATTTTTGTATGGAGTGAATCAGGATGAAATACCTCATCTTAACGTAATTCATAAACCTATCTATTAACCAATATCCAACAGGAAATATAATATTTCTAATACTCGTACATGTATCTAATCAAATGATAACAAGATAGTCCAGTACAAAAATAACAAATAGTATGATGTTTATCTTCAAATGCTCTTCATATATTGTGACAAACTGTTGGATATACAAATAAAAAATCTTTTTAATTCCTTGTACGCAGTAAACGAAGTATTGTAATATTGAAAATTTTCGGTTTTTAAATTTCAACGAAAATATCCATTTTGACAGGTTTCGTCGTGAAATTGAAGAGCCAAAAGGGGTTCTTTGCTTGAAGGTCATAATAAACTTAGATCAAAAGGTTTATTAATATTTAATATAGAAATCATATGGTTTGGTGATAATGGTTATAAACGAGATTTTTTTTTCCACTCCAATTAAACATTTTTATTTTTATACACTTGTTTTGAGTGTTATAATTGAGTGGAAAACACTGGTTTTCCTCCCGATTTATGAGATGGACAAGTCTACAGAAGGAAAATAAGATATAAGTGAAGTGGGTTCTTCCGCTTAAAATGCCGAAACTGTCGATTTCCAATGCTTTATCTAGTGACAGACAGTTCTAATGTTGTCGAGAAACATGAAGAAATCTCTAAGGAACTTGTTACCAACTTAAAGAAACCGACGTATAATAATGGAATGAGACCTACAGAAACAGGAGCTTATGTGTGTGTGTGTGTATTATACAATTTATATATTGTAAATATATATTATACAATATTGAGATACAGCTATCTTCGGAAACTAATAAACAAATTCGGGTTCACTTTTTGAGCCACCGATTCATAGTTTAATAGCCGTACAAGGAAGTCATGGGGTGTCCACATCAGATATTTTATTCACATGAAGATAAGCTAAGAGCCCTAGAGCTATTTTTTTCACAGCTTCTTTAATTATTACAATTTGTCATAGTTTAAAAGAAAAAGGTATAAAAGTAGATAAATATAAAAATACTAGCTGACCCGGAAATGCTTGCTATTGCTATATTTGAATATATATATATATATATATATATATATATATATATATATATATATATATATATATATATATATATATATATATATATATATATAGAGAGAGAGAGAGAGAGAGAGAGAGAGAGATAATTACTAACAATATATATACTTTACATGCTATTACCACAGTATTTCATAGTAAAAGTGGTTTCTATGAAATGTTCAGAAACTTTGAAGGAGCTAGTTTTTATTATTGTGAACAAAAGTCTTTAAGGGCACAAACCAAATTCTATGACAGGATGATACCGAGTTATTCACGAATTAAGTTCATAAAATTTAAGCCTATCTAAATTAACATCTTCTGACATCAATTGAGAAAATATCATATGTTAATTTGTATTATATTTACATTTTTATAAATATAACTTTGTTGTCACTTATAAAAGCTTTTCTTATTTTATTATTTTACTCACTATAATCGTTTTGCATACCTTCATTATCCAGTGAACAATTTAACGAAAATGGTAATTCAATTTTTTTATTTCCCAATTCGCGATTTAGGCCACTGTGCGACGCGACGAAAATAAAACTACTATTATTTTGAAAAATGAGAGAATTGGCAAACGCGATATTATCGAAACTAGCTCACTTACAAAACGGAAACTGATTTATAAAAAAAATTAATGTTTTCAGGAGCCCGTAACAACTGGCTCGATGTTGTAATACGCAATTTTTAATATTTTCGACACTGTTGCATCAACTATATTTGCCGATTCTGTGTTCTAAATTCTCCAGTTTTCTCAAAGATATGGTACTTAAAAGCGTTAGAAAGCAATTCGATAATCAGATATACACCAGCACCTGTCACTGTTGCAGGATTTAATTATTGTAATATTCATAATAGCATATTACATTTTTGTTCTCAGGTTTCTTTACCAATACCATCAACATCATACTGGTGACGGGTGTGGCAGTCTTGCTGACAGGTATCTTCGCAACATCCATCTCTATTCTGAGGTGAGTTCTCAATTCACCTCGCTAATATGGAATTTACCTATATATTCAATAATGACATTGTAGAAAAATATTTTAATTGAATTTTCAGAATACAAATCAGGATCAACGGTTGTGGGTGATTATAATAATTGTCTACCCACACAAATGGTTTCATCATAAGACGTAAACATTTTCAACAATATATTTCCAAGAAACTCTTTCAGCTAAAGAAAAGTAATGAACTTATTTCTAAAATGAATTCTGAGTAAAACTTTGGAACAAGAACTTTTCCTAATTGATTATATTTTTTTTTATTAATCGGTTACTAAAGCAACATTTGAAATAATAATTTCAACTGTTCTTGTCAGTTTTAGAGGACGAGTGTGTGTGGTCAGGGCAGGCCAGCGATTTACAGCCAAATTGAAATACGAGTACGGGACGAGAACAGATTTCATGGAAATAAGGGAAAGGATTCACCCTCCTGTACATTTTTAGCCTGAAAACAAACATTTTTTGTGTATTTCCACGGGGTAGAACCTTTAATTTAAAAATTATACATGCTCTCCGTTGTTTGCCATTGAATAGATTGTTCACTTTTTGACACTCACACAAATGAATATATAATGCATTTATTTATTTACATGATATCTGCTCAATTTAATATATACAAATTTATCTTTCCACTGACTTTATCACATCCAAAAATCATGTTATTTCCAGTCCGCTATGAAATCAAAATTAACCTTTTATAGAACTCTGGTACACATGTTGTACCAGAGCCAAACACGGCAATTAGAACTTTGTAAATAGTTTCATTGGGATATACTAGATGGCAGAGCAAGGCTAGAAAAATATGTTAATGGCCGAAATAGCCAATAGAGAAAGCTTGGTACGTCTGTTGGTACGTAAACCTTAAGTATAAAATCATTTTAATTTTTTACTCTATTAAAAAAACTCGTAGCAATATTATTCTATGCCACTGTTTTTCATAGGATTTGTCGACAGGATAATATTTCAATATTAACTGGGAAATCGAAACCGTTTGGTGAAAACAATTTGGGTGAATCTTTTTAATATTTTTTATTTAAATAATTTTATTTTTTATTGTCATTCCGAAGTACTATAACGTAACTAATATTATTACTAATTAATATCTAATTTGAATATGGGTATATTTTACTTCTAATTAAGTTCAAAGATGTCCAAAATACTGTTAGAGTCATAAATAAACACATTTTTATAAATTCAAAACGTTTATTCATTTTCGAAAACAATAAATCAAGACTTTAAAACTCATTCACACAGTTGTGGCATACCAAATGTACCAGTCACCTCATAGGATTCACGTTTCGCAAACGATCACTGGTACAAATGTGGTACGAGCCTATTATTTCCTAGTAAAAAAAATTGTTCATAAAAAAACAAAAAAAAAAACAGGAACAAAATATTAAAAAATTAGATATATTAAAAAAAATGGAAACAAAGTGTATAATTGATGATAAAAAGTGGCACTTCCGGTCAATTGATTCCAACGAAAAAGTTGTAACATTCCAAGAATATACCTACCTTAACTTCAGTTTCGTACAACTTTTCGTTTTTGAGCTAGGCTGTTCACACACAAACCTTTTTGCGAGACTTGGTTATTTAGACCCAGGGGACCTTAAAACGGGTATTCGAAATTTTTCACATATATTTATACCATATATTTTAAATATAGGTAAGGGAAAGTAAAAGGGAAAGACCAAGAAGCTGATAGAAGTAAAGGATGGATCCAAGGAAGGATGATAAAATAAAAAAATCAGCCCAGAAAGCCACTTAAGCCAATTAATAATGATTTATTATTATAAAAATATTTTTAATATATTTATTTATTCACAATTTTGGTCTCTTCAAAATTAAGGAAGAACCTTTTAGTGCGCATGCTCCTAACAATTACCTTTTGTTATGGAAAGAATAATTAACTTATTAATCAGAGCACACGACTAAGAGAATGTTAAACAAATCTGTCTGAAGATATGTAGAGGAAGGAGGCCTTCCGCTCCTTGAGTGTAATCTCCCGTCCTAAGCTACACCCACAAGGTTCTTCTCAAGTTTTTTCCTGTAGATAGTATGATTTGCATTTATGCATTAATTTTTTTTTTATAATACTAAATTTATTTTATCACACTTAAAACATATCAAGGCTGCCTGAGTCCAAAAAGAATATTGTCTTTATTTTGTATCGATGTCGTGATCCCTATTACTGGAATTCCAGCCAGGAAACACTATGCAAACGGACCGCGTTTATTAATTTTTTTTTTTTATTATATTACAAAATTTATATTAAAAATAATTAGACAGCCACAATTTTTATTTATTAGTTTTCGACTTCTATTAATTGTCTGTCATCTTCAGCTACCTCTTACCGGGGTTCTTATTCCAGGCTCGTTACGGCGCCGACTCTGCGAACCTGACGTTGGCAGCTCATTAATTACAGGCTAGGACGAGATAGCTAAAAATAAATAAATAATTGTGGGCAGGCAATTACTTTATTGCAATCTAAAGCCAACGTAATGAATGAACGAATAGAGACTATTTAATTAATCAATTGTTTTGTGTTGCGCATATGGAAGGGTACCGTTAAACAAACTATTAAAAAAATCAATCAGAAATTCGCTTTTTGCATTTCAAACAGTATACAAAGGGAAAATCTGATATTAACAGAATGACGGGACTTCCTAAGATATATTGACAGCACAATTGTTTTAAAACACACAGAAAAAAAATAAAAATAAGAACCAAATTTTAAAGATCCTCGATATGATATTGTAGACTATTTTATGTAAACGAATAAACCAAAAGTAGATCAAAGTGATTAGATATGCAATATAGAAAACAAGTTTAAATTCGATACGACTATTGAGCATCTGCTAAGCAAAACACAAAAGGTATCTTACAAATACATATTTTCGAATTAAAAAAAAAATTGAAAAAAACAAAAACAATTTTTACTCAAGGTGAGCGATAAACGAATTTTAGAGCGGACTTTATTGTTGCAAAAATACAACTATGTATTTCTTATCAATCGAATCGTTTTTGATAAAAAAATTTCATGAGAAATAATACCCTCTAACTATTCAAGGAGCTATTCTATAGTAAACATTAAAGAAGACCTGAGGTATCTTTTTTAGTCTATCCATCTGGTTTAGGATTTACCAAGGTGTCTCTTGCCAACTACGGTTGAATGACAATGGCAATCATATATATATATATATATATATATATATATATATATATATATATATATATATATATATATATATGAAATAAAATGAAATTAGAAATACTGGACTTCGATATTTTTTTCTTTTGTTTTCCCAGTTAACTTATTTTTTTTTTTAGTTTCAAATTAATTATTCATATATTTTCCTGTTTTATATTTATCTTTTTTACTTTAACTTGCCTATATATGAAATATATAGTAGGGAAAAGTATTATAATCGTAAAAAATTTTGAATTCGAGTTTTTAACGGAAATACGCGTTTTAAGGTCCTCTGAATCCAAATAACCATATCTCGGAAATTGGTAGGTGTGTGTGTGTGTTGTAAGTCTAGTTCCAAAATAAAAAGTTGTACAAAACTGAAATTGAGTATTTTGGAGCGAAAACAGCTCCAACAATTTTGATTGAACTCGTTATATCAATGAATAATGAAATTTCCTTTAATATCAGATAGGTCTATCGAGATCGAAATAGTATGATAGGGCTTAAATGCCGAATTTTCAAAATTTCTTCCTCTAAAGTACCTTTAATTTTGTTTATTTAAGATAATTAACCAGTTAGTTGTAATAAAAAACGAATAAATATGAACTATAGAAGAATTTGAAAATTAACTAAAAGAGAAAAAAGCAGAAATATTTTTCCAGGTTGAAAAAAAATTCCGGAGATAAGAGTAGTAATATAGATTTATAATATACCGTTCGAAAGCTCAAGATTTTAGAAAAATATTATCTAACATATAAAGCCGTTAAAGGTAATGGAAAGTGACGAAAACGCATTAACTTTGTAGCTTTTGTAGCTTTGTAACTGTAACTTTGTGATTGTTGTAGATAATAATTTCTATTGTTATATTATTAGAAACTAAATGTTTCCATGGAAACTAAATGCAAATGGATTCGTCAAATCTCCATGAAATACCCTTTCTTTTGATACCTCGCTCATCAAAATCCATCGATCCAGGGAGCGGGAAAAGTGATCTATTCTACCGCACTATATATAGAGAAGTCATCCTCCAGTTTTGGCATCATTACTCAATTTTTATATCTATCCCGTATGAAAAGAACTTACAGAAATTTTATTCTAGCTAAATGGATGTTTGATAAAGTTCTATGAAAACTCTCTGTTCAAAATAAAGTTGAAAACAACCGGAGCTAAATTACCGTAAAGGCAATTCGAAGTTTTAAAGAAGTGAGAAGTGGTGGGAAGAAGGGTGGTAATAAGTTTTTCATTCCTCGACAGCTCCACTTCTTTCCAAAGCAGGAGTAATGAAGACGGCAATTGAAAGTACTCGGAAATTTTTTTACCCACTTTATTCTGACCCTCCGTTCCCAGCTTCTACACAATAGTATTTAAGCCCAAAACTCACATCTTCTCATTGCGTGAATATTATTAAATAATAAGATATGTATAAATATTTCGTCCAGCAATACAATAAAGTTGCAATATAGTTTATTTTTTAAACTGAAGATGGCATACGTTGAAACAATATATTTGGATAAAAATATAATACGGAAAAAATATATATATATGGATTTTTAAAATAATATTATGTTGGATAAAGAATAAAAATTAAACATCCAGATTTTTTTTTTTTGCCAAGGTTTACAATTTTAGTTGTTAGTTCAATGGATTACTAATTTATTTTTATGTTTAAATAGTAATTTTTGTGCTAAAAGTTTTTCAAGTTATTTCAAGCTACGATAAGCATGTCACATATAAAGAAAAAGATCAGTTTTAGTTTAGGAAAATAGAATCATCTTTCTGAATGGTGACATAAGGAAGGTTTTAGTTTCGAAAAAGAAACAATCCGGAATAAACATTCGGCTTATAAATAATATTTAGAAATATTGTATGACAAATAAAAATTTAGTTCGAACGTAAATCAATTTCTCAGGAACTAAGATAGGAATAATAAATCTTTTATCAAGTAAACAATGTTTTCAGATGTGTTTTTTCCCCAAAAAATTTAGTTTTCAAATAAAATCAATTATGAATCTAATGATTCTGATGATTGAAGAAAAATGTTTTCCCTCTACAATTTTGTTATATCTGTTATTCATTTGTTTCTGAGAAAACAATCTTCGTTGAATAAATAACTTCGTAAACATCTTCGGAGAAGAGACATTAAATTAATCTCCATAATCCTGTTCTTATATAATTCAGAAACAAAATGGCCGTTTGTTCCACTGGGTTTCCTGAGGAAAACATTAATCATAGCAATTGTCGTCAAACTGTTGTCGGCTTGTTTCAGAAAAAATACACAACTAATAATTTCGGTCACCGCTGACTGTGTATATATGCTGAGTGAGGTACGTTAATTTATGACTCAATCAAGGCATGTCTGTAATAGGGTGATAATGATGTTTTCATGAATGAAACTTTTTTTTAAATTAACATAGAAACCAATTTGGATTTTTCTGCTTAAATAGATAGAAGGAAAACATAATAATGATACCATTTACTGAACACTGTCAGTTTAAAAAATATATAAATACATCTTTTGACAGTTTATTATAAATATTTTGAAAGATACCTTAAAACGCAGAAAAAAGTATAAAAAGAAAAAAATTCAAATATTCATTAATTCCTATTTTCAAAGATAAATTTTACAACATTTTGGAATATTATTTTTGTAATTATTCTAGAGCATGTTACCACAAGTTGATATTCGAGTTGGCCAACTAATTGAACTGACACTGCTATGACAAAATGCCGGTTCTTCTTCAGCTGAGAAAAATAACTGTAATACCACTCCCAGGAATTTTACAGCCCTTTGCGAATTAACTCGGAAGATTTATGGCCCAACGCAGTAAGTCGGTGTCTGCAATCCCATGGATACTTGGGTGGGTGTTCTCCCACTAGGCTCCTGGATTTTCAGAAAAATAACTATCTCACTCCTTCACATTAGTAATAGTTTTATTATATTTTATCACACATTTTGAAAATGGCCAAAAAATAATAAAATAAGGCAGAAACGTTACTAAAAATATAAAATAATATGATCAGGTAATAAAAGTTTAATTAATAAATATTTATAGGATTAATATGGTCAAATATCGTTAAGTCAAAGTTCTTTAAAAAATGCACACCATTTTTTTTTTCAAATAAATTGTTTCATTAAAAAATATTTTAATAAAACTAAATTTTAATCTAAAACGACTATAATTTTTATATTAAAATCCAAAGGTTATGTCTATAACCTCCTTTACATTCATTAAACAATGAATATTTGATTTTTTTTCTTTTCATCCTTCTTTGCGTTTTAAAGTATCTATGAAAATACTTTTAAAATAACCTATCAAAATATGCATTTTTTAAACTGAGAGTTTTCATCATAGTAAATAGTGTCATTATTATGTTTTCTCTCGCGCTCTTAAAAGCAGAAAAATCCAGATTAGTTTCTATTTTAATTTTTAAATAAAGTTTCGTGCATGAGAATGTTATTATCACCCTATTACTGACATGCCTTGATTGTGTCATAAGTTAACGTACTCGACACGTATACACGGGAGTTCAGCGGTGACCAAAATTATTGGTTGTGTATTTTTTTCTGAAACAAGCCGACAAACAGTTTGGCGAACATTAACGTTTGAGAAAAAAAAAATCTGTACACTGATAAAAAAAATCTGGTACTCATTATAATAAATCACAAATGTCGTGAATTAGTGACTGAATCAATTAAGCAATACATTCTAAACTTTCTTGACGGGGATGTAAAAGTGGATTAAGGGACACATTATAACGAACTAGCGGATAAATTGGTTAAATCAGCTTGGCGAAACACTTGCCTATATTGCGCAGCCAAGTTCTATGTTCCCTATTAAAACGTATATTCTGGCAGATTTAATTAGTATTTGGAACCAACAGTGGCATAAAATCAAAAAAGGTCGAAATATGTATAATCTTATTCCAGATGTTACACTCACTGGTTTTTATAAGTTAACAAAATTAAAAATACACTTAGCAAACTGGTAAAATTTTCCTGAATTGTTTAAAAAACCAAAAGGGAAAAAAATTGTTAGACTCTCGCCGATTGTAGGATTTACACATCCTCCGATTTCCATAGACTGGCTCATTTTTTCTGGTTCTTTTTTTGTTATATATAATTTAGGGGCCTGAGGTCTCATTTATTTGTATCCTCCTATTTCGACGGCGGCGGCATGACATCGAAAAGGCAGCGTCAGAATAATCCTAGTGCTATGGACAAGGATTAGATCCCTCCTTAACTTGCTTATCAGTTCAAGACGTCCTAGCAGTCGGTCATTAGCTAAACAACAGCTCGGAGAAACGGACGTAGCATTGCCCAGCCCTGATCAGACGTAGCTTTCGCTACACAGAGATCATACCTTTCGCTGTAATCAGTTTACCAACCTCATTATCCTGGATCGAGACGGCGGGGCACAAACGAAGAATCTGAAGCAAACCATACAGAACCACCAGCTGCGTTACCTCCAGGCCACAGATAAACTACTGGTCATTATAATACGAGACCTGACCCGCAAATTCTTTGTCAATAAATCTATCTATTAAACTAAGTAATCAAAAGTACTTACTAACACATTAACATTATTGCTCCTTCAGGGAGAAAGTTTGGTGAGAAAATAAAGTTAATAATTAACGTGAGAAGGCATAATTTCTTTCATGTTCACAAATGTTTACATCAACTCTCTTTTTTTGACATACAAGAAAAGAGCTCCCGGTCATATGTCATGATCGAGCCGTCTATTATTGTACACCGATCTTCATGAAGGAGTTGAAGGCCAGATCCTAGGATGAATTTTTTCACACCGTTACAGTATATTTTAAAATCTTTCCTTTCGGGTCAGATTTCTTCTTGTATAAAGATACTTCTAATTAAAAAATATCTTTTGCTATCTAAAATAGTGATCATAGAAGAATGTGATGAAATATTTGTGGTATCAGCCAGTAGTAGTGGCATGTAATTACCAGATTTCATCAAATGAAACCGTTTTAAATAGGATTTGGTGTTTCTACGTATAAATATTCAAAATTTTATCTAGTTTCGTTTCTACGTGTGTGCCCTAGATCATCATCAGGTCGAGTGTAAGTTTGATGAATTTGATTGTCGCCAATAAACGGAAAAGGTGTTTCGTCAAAGAGTGAATGTTGCGATTTAATTCCATTTTCCAAATTTTGTACCATTCGGTTAAATATAATGTGGGTCGTGGTGTATTGTTAAAGTTGTAAACAAACAAGTGGAATTCGTTTAGAGTTAACAAATATGTACTGTAATGTCTATTTTCGAAATAGTCAAAATTTAAAATTAGACAGAAGCTAAATACGTACGCATACCTACCTAAATCCGTATGGACATTTGCCTCACAAATTTACGGTTCGGCAATAAAGACGGACTTAAAAAAACTAACCAAAAAAACAAAGAACTAACTAATCTAAAAACATTGAGAGACATGCTTTCGAGAATAACGGCACTGCAATCAAGACCGGGTTGACTGCCCTTTTCCATACACATAATGCCATAATATTTCTATAAATATCTATTTTTCTGTGAAAGAATCATCTGTGAAGGATACGAATAAAGATTTGATGACAAATTTGTATACATTTATTTCATAGCCATTCATTAATTTCAAAAATACTTTAATCTATTTGTATTTGTTTTATGCTTTATGAATGTAATATGTACATAAATAAATAATTATTCGGCCCTCTCCCTCGCATAGTTACCGCATGTGGAGGGAGGTACAAGACAAAAAAAGTAAACATTCCTTGATTATTTTTCATTATCGACACAAAATTACAAAATTAATATATACATTAACATTTTCAACTAAATACAAAATAAATGTATGGAGGTACGTTTGAGAGAGAAATCACCAGAAGAATAAACAGGAGCTTCTGTTGAGCCAACATACGTTTAGAATTCCGAGGATAACATTGGAACGGTATTTGCGTAAACAACCGCAACAGTGTGTAAAAAAAAATGTTTGTTTGTTTCCACTTTATTTTCCTCCAGCAGTTTTACTACAGAGTTTCCGAATCTATGTGAAAAATGGCAAAAGGCCTTACAATAACGACACGAAGCTGTCTTGGCAATGTAATGAAGTGTATACAAACATTGATTCAATCAATGACTTTGAGAATTAATAAGGAATTCATAGAGTGAACGGGTATTAACATTTGATGAAACTGATAAAAGAAAATTCTTTCATCAAATGAATAATTGATCAATGAAAATCATTATTAATTCTCTTTCCAGTGTGTCCTTTATTTTGAGAGAGCAACATCATTTAAAATGTATTTACAATGCTGAAGTATCATTTATTTATGCAAATTAAATGCGTGTTTACGTTTTTAGTACTACCGATTAACTTAAATTAAGGTGTAATAATTAATGTGTAAATGAGAGGACGCCAGGTTAGGACAAATCATTGTTTATTCTGTAAGTTTTGCACAATGGTACATGCAGAAGTGCTCTGAGTACCTGTTTTAGATTTTATTGTTTGAATATTATGGATTTTTGTAGGTTATACTAAATATAACGCTAAAGTCCTTTTTTTGCTAGTCAAAATTAATTTCATTGAATCATAGTTATTTTATTATTTCTTTTTCAAGTTGAGTTCACATCATTAGTCAAATATATGTGTCAATGTCTAAATTCTATTTGTGTATATCTTGTAAGGGTATATCAAGTAAGTTCGCAGTGTGAAGTAATGCGGTTTAATTTTTGAATCCTTTAGCATTAAAGGTGAATGTAAAGATTGTAATTCTGGTGCGAAGAAAGGACAGCTGTCCTAGAGAAAAAAGTATAGATGGTTGTGAGATTTTGATCAGAAGTATCAGTTGTGTATGGGTAAGAAAGAAGAGGGCTTAACACAGCGCCTTGTGGAACATCAGCTGAGTGTGGATTTACATTTATAGTAAACATTACAACATTGCTTGAAGATGGCTTTCTGCCAAAACGTCACATTGTTTATAAAAACGTTTTTTTTATTATCTTGTGGCATGGATATTATGTAGTTATCATTCAAAAGAATAATATTTTTTAGTACCAAGGGGATTAATTATTGATAGTGCATTTTATCGTCTTATTATTATGCATTTAATACTTTTCTGTTTGATGACTCATAATTTTGGCAGTTCTTAACCATAATAAATAAAGAAAATCTAATATATTATCTTCAATAGCAGTTTAAATAGATATCGCTCAAAATTTTCCCCGTAAATAAACATTTTTCGATAGGAGATCGAACTAGAAGAGAACCTTCATTCCCTATACCTAAAAAAGAGAGTGGCCTTATCGGGCTGTAAAATAAATCCTTATCCATTAATTCAAAAAGAAAAGAAAAGGTAATAAAACTTCTAAATAACTTTCATGAAAAAACTTCATATTTACTTATTCGTATCAACTATATTCATGTTTACTCTATGTTTTTTTGTTTTTTTGTAGACCAACGTGGTGATGTTTTTTATGGATTTTTACACATTTTTCCTCAGCCATATGAGAAAACATAACGTTACATTTAAAAAAAAAAAAGTAGGCATAATTCTGCAAATTGATTGAAGAAATTTTATTCAAATAATGATAACAGTTTGATATTTTCCTCCGTAATATAGCCAGAACAAACACGTTTTTATAAGATAATCAAACATCGATTTTTTTTTTTGTTAACATATAGAGACAAAACACGTGTACTTTGCCCCAGGGGAAATCGATAACTGGGGCTCCGTTAGCCTCAAGATAAAGCAGGCACTGAATAAATGTATTTATACTACAGTAAAACCCTTTTTATGTCCTCTAAGGAACAATCCACGGACCCAATCTAGAGATGATGATACCAAGAAATGTTCTTCCAAAGTTTTTTTGTTGCTAATCATTTATGTTCTACCCTCTATGTGTGTAGATATTTTTCATCTGAGTAAATTATAATTTAAGTTTCTATATTCTGGTTTCCATTTCAGAAACAGACGAATTCGGCTATCATAATAAATTTGCTGGAAAACAGAATTTACTGAAATACAAAATTACCTACCTACATTCACTTTTTAACTATATCTGTACGTCAGAGATAAGAAACATTTTCCAAGCATTGCAGGAGAGCTAAAAGAAATTTCAGATCGCAGGTTTTCGCTGGTTGTAGATAGTGGTCAATCTTTATATTTAAGGTGTTACATATTTTGTTACCGTTTTAGCCTATTAATATCATCAGTCGAAAAATAGAGCCGAATTAATTCAAATACAATAATAAAACCAAATAGGAAAATCGGACAGTTGCCTCTAATCTAGATATAATAGGCTAGAAATTGTAGTATAGATATAAGGGATTAGAAATGAACACGTGCTCAATCCTAAAAAAACGAAGCTGATGCTCCGATTAGATGTGAATAAAGAGACGTTACACAATGGAACGTGCTTCACTATGTGAGCAGGTACTCAGTAAAATGCCAATCCACTCTTTCGTAAACTCGTCATTTTACTGAGTACCTACTCACATAGTGGAGCATATTGTCAGTTTTATTAACTTAGAAAGATGAGCAGGTGCGTGCTACAAATCAATAATCAACCCATATTTGAAGCACGTGCTCCATACTCTTCTATTGTGTAACGTCTCTTTATTCATGTCCTTTGAGCATCTGCTCAGTTTTATTCATTTCACCTAATATCGGGGTCATTATATCCCGGTGACCGAAATATATACACATAACTTCATTTGAACCAAAATAAATCCATTAGCACTCTGCCTACAACGCCCAAAACTTTCTTTTTATGTCACAAAACTTAGGCATTTATGTGAAATGGTAAAGTGCAAGAGAGGTACAGAAAACGAACAACCTTCTCACAGGGTTATTGTTTTAAGGAAATGAATATCACAAACCTAGAATAATATAAAAACTGGTGCTAAAACTTATGATAACGGGCCTACGGAGGGGGTTAAACACTGTGAAATTTTCGGAATTAAAAGAAAAAACTGCTTGCTTTACATACTATAAATTCAACAGACTTTGTTTTTCAGTGTTTACAACAGTTGATAAACGGTAAATATAAATAGGTAAATAGATTACTAGAATGCAATTGGAAAATTCCAAAAATAAAATCTTAAGTCTCTAAAATACCGGTAAATAACTAACCAACGAAGATATCCAATCACATACTATGTGAGTATGTGATTAGTGGTCTTGGAATGATGCGCTATCTCTGGTTGAGGCGTCTTTTTATACTGTTGATATGAGATGTGCTATAGTTGATCTTCATATATGTGATTTTATTATGTATGTCCTCATGATGTCTGAATTGGCCAAACTTTCACTGATTAGTCATTTACCGGTATTTAAGAGACTTATGGCTTTATGTTTGTATTCTAGCAATAAATCTATCTCTCTTTTTGAATTTTCGCTCTTTTATATGATTGTTTACTTTTAAATAACTATTGTGAATACAGTCGACTCTTGTCAATTCAATCCTCAAATTACTCGATGCCTGTAACTCAACCATCGATGCATTGTATAGTCATATCCTTGAAAAACTCTTGATAAACAGAAGAAACGCTTTGTATTTACCCTCAGTAAATCGAGAATTGCTTGGCAAATCACTAACTCATTAAATGAGGTCATCAAGTGTTCCTTCTCGATACATTTTCACAAAACTACATGGCCTCTTCAAGGTCCTTGACCATGTTATTGTGGGTCTTGTTATGGCTCTTCTTTTTTTAATATTTTGAGATGTGAGGAAAAAATCCGAATTACCAATAAAAAATTGTTTGAATAATCCTTACCGTCCATGATCGAGAGCATTTTCCACTTACAGTACTTAGGACTTTAAACTACGAGCAGCATACCCTTCGACGCCCTTTTTACTAAGGACGGAAGCTGTACCAGGAGTGTACATATATTAAATTATCTGTAGCGTAAACTATACTAATGTCAGTACGTAACCAGGTATATAACTATAAAAATACGACCGAGGAAATTGATGATTCCGGTCACCTATTGGTCATGACAATTTTAAAGCGGCTACATGTACCCCTGCATAGAAAATATAAATTAGACAATTCTGAAAAAAAAAATTTATAGTAGTGCACTCGCGGATTCAAGGATGTGACTTTTAGGCTGAAGAATACCTCCCTCTCTCCCAAAAAAAAGTTTTTCTTACCTTGGTTTGTTTTTGTTTCTTTGAATGAAGATTCTTTAAATGGTCTGAGCCAAATAAGTAAAAAACTTCAATATGTTCTCTTTTTAAATCATAACTCATAACAAAAATAGCTTTGTTAATGGCGGGCTATAATTAAATTTTATTTCTCCTGTTGTAACACTAAACGTAACACTTTGCGATAATTTTGCTGATCAAATGCCCGTATTCGGTTTTCTCACAGTCAAGGGCTCGCAAGGTGAAGATGAACCCATTCTCGGATTTACGGCCTCCGATTTTCTCGCTTTTTTTTTGTTATGTATATTTTGGGAGCCCCAGGTCTCCTACTTATCAACCGCCATAGGAAGGTGGCCGCACAACGTCGAAGACGTGGCATATAGACGCCCCTTCGCTCTAGAGGCCAGTATTAAGTCCCACCTCACCAGTGCTTATCACTTCAAGAGGCATTGCTTCCCCCACTAGCTAGACAGCTACTCTGAAGGACGAACGTCGGCAGACAACATAGCTTCCGATATAGTCCGAAAATACAGCATTTGCTACGGCCGGCCGACTGATTTATTCTGAGGCGGCGATATAAAGAGGACGCAGCACGCAGCAGCGAATCTCCGTTCAGATAAGACGCTGTTTTGAGTATACTTTGAGATCTGACCCCCCAATCCTGTTAATAAATATAGCCTATTAAGTCAATTAAATAACACTAACACTTACTAATTTTAATTGCCCCTTCAGGGATATAATTTGTCTACTAATAAATTATATAGATGAATGAGATTGGTGGTTATATTTCACATTCACGAATATTTATCAAAACGCTTTCTTTTTCGACGTATAACAACGGGGTTTCCGAGGCATAAGGCATTTACGGGCCCCCCCGTATTGAAAATCCATTATTGAAATAAAACTGTATTCTATAACGGCTACATTGTCCAAATGTTTCTTCATAGTACCTTGATTAAAATTCTTTCGATTTTTAACAGTTGAAAGAATAAAGAAACACAATTGAGGGAGTGGCGTCTATCTGAATAGTGGGTTAAAAACTACATGTAAACATGTCACCAAAAAAAAAAAAATTCTCCCTAAAAGCATTATTCTTTCAGTAATTATCGTTTTAATGATTCAAGTTCACTGCTTCAAATGGTGCAAAAAAAACGCAGTTTTCATCAGTGACCTTCAGAAATTTCCCGAATGAGGACCTCCTGTTGCTCTGAGGTATCTCCATCCCCAGACCCCCGGTGTCAGCCTCCCCAAAATTTAATCCTGGATCCGCTACTGATCTGTGTTATTATTACTAGTCAGCCCATCACCGTCTAACAACAATTTATTACGGGCCTAAAACACTGGATGGTACAGCGAGTGACATTAGTAATCCGGAAGTTTAGTAATATTGATTTAAAGTTCTAATGACTCAACATTTTACCGAACATGGCATTTTATCTTGTACAAGGATCCGGTTCACATTCAATTTCTCAGTAAAAATTTTAATTACAGTTCCTAATGAAAAAGTTATGAAGAAGATAAATAGAAAAGGACAAAGAGTGCCTTAGCAGAGGGAGCAGCTGATAGGATTTTTCCAACATAAAGGACTTAGTCCCTGTTGTCAGGTCCTTTGTCCTACTCCTGAATGGGATATAAAAAATTGTATTTGCTCCTGCGTCCCTAATGCTTCCTTTATCCTTACCGAACCATTCCAAGGTCTTGTGACTTTCTCTGGATCATTGCAGAAAATCAATATCATTTAGAGTCCCTAGGAATTGGGGCTATAAAAATGAAGCAGGAGTAATGAACTTTATGTGTCTTCAGCACAATGATCACGTATAAAATACGCAGGGATGATAAACATATTTAGGTTTAAAACGCATGGCAGATAGGGCATAGTACCTCTGGACCGAGCCATTCTCGGAAATTTCCTTATTTAATTAGCGAAGGTGGATGAAGAAAACACAATTGTTATATCGATCCTTTGGAATGACAAGGTTCCACCAACATGGAGAATAGAATTCAGTAGAGCAGGCACTAGGAGGGTGGATATATGCGCTACTAGCCCCACTCGTAGAGAGAGGGACGCCTTCTCTCATCTGAGATCCACCTCCGAACTCCCGCCCCTCGATTGTTCATTATTCATCGCTAACAAGTTGATTTGTGTATTGTTTTGATTTTTAGAGCTGTGTTGAACCTTCTTTTGTCAGTTTAGATTAATAAATATTCAGAAATTGGTGGAATATAGCTTAAGAGAATTATAAGAGAAAATACTGGTTTTTGTTCAATTTGGCTCAAGACTTCCTTTGAAGCCCTTTACAGCCCGAGAAAATAATGTTCTCATACATCTAAATTAAATTTTCACAATTATTTTAATTTCAATGTTTAAATTTAAGTATAAATTTCATTCATTAAAATTTTATTCCTTACACAAGTGTTTTAATTTATTTTCTGTTCATATGATACGATTATGTTCCGCTCTTTGTTCAAATTTTTGGACTTCTAGTTTCAGATTTCATATTAGAATTCCTTCATGGCTTCATAAAGCTTGTCTCTGTTAATGCTGCCGTCTGCGCCCTTAAAATCGACGAGCAGATAGTGAGTGGTTATCCCGTACTTAATGGATTTCTCCAATATGGTCCTGATGCTGAATATTTAGTGCGTTGTAGATCTACCTACACTCAATCCTGCCTGGTACCTTCCAACTATCCTCTCTGCGAAAGGCAGTAGTTTATTATATGAAATTTTGGATAGGATTTTGTAGGTACACTGTAATAGTAGTCCCTCTATAATTTGAGCATTTTAAAATGTCTCCCTTTTTATGAAGAGGACAGATAACTGCTATCTTCCACGCTCTTCACACCAAACAGAAAATATTATTTCATACAATGCTTTATAAAGGTCCTGATTTCCTTTCTTTAGATTTCCTATGAGAGTTGAATTGAAAGGCAAGTGGTTAAAAGCAATAAATGGTAATATCGAGTTTCGAGCTGACCTGTAACATTGGTGCCGAATCACAAGAAAATCGGTCAAGTAGTCGAGTAGTATTTTGAGCGAGGGGGAGTTACAAAAATGTTTTCTTGATCGATTACAAAGATCTATTATTGAAAATAATAAACAAAAGCATTTATAGATATATTTTTTCCGTTTTTTATATTTTTATTTTAAGCCTTATGCTGATTCCAAAACACCTTACATTTCCCCGCTATCTTTATAAATGACCTAGTTATGGGCTTATAAGATCTTTAATCGGAAATTATACAGATTTTTTTTTTTTTTAATGCTTTGTTATGCTAATTGTAAAACACCTTACATTTCCCCTCAATCTTTATAAATGACCGAGTTATGGGCTTATGAGATCTGTAATCGGCCGCCA
Source organism: Rhaphigaster nebulosa (assembly GCA_948150685.1). Lineage (NCBI taxonomy): Eukaryota > Metazoa > Arthropoda > Insecta > Hemiptera > Pentatomidae > Rhaphigaster > Rhaphigaster nebulosa. The sequence continues at coordinate 17,021,110 of OX411311.1, forward strand.
TTTTGAAACAGACGGATGGTAAAGTCGAGTTCCGAGGATCATCCTGAGGTGACCTGTGACATTGGTCCCTAATCACAAGAAAATCGGTCAAGTAGTCTCGGAGAAAAGCCGCGGACGGCGGACGGGCGGATTTTTTTTATTCGATATTTGGATTCTACGTATCTTGAAACGTAAAACCTCAAATTTTGAGGGAAGGAAGGGAGGAAGAGAGGGGAGGGAAGGGTAAAAAATGTTTTCCTTGGTCGATTACAAAGATCTATTATTGAAAATAATAATCCGAAATCACTATTGTAGGCGGGGAGATAAATGAATAATGAGTTTCTAAAAAATAAAACACTTCCTCACAATTTGGTTCATGATTCAATGATCAAAAAATAAAGATGAACTTCTCTTTAAAAAAATTAAGCAGTATTGTCTAAGAAAATTTTCGACTAGATGTTTTATCAGTGAGCTGATGGATAGTAGGTAAACTTCTAAAGCTTAGTGATTTAAAACTACCGATAGTACTATCGAAAATACAAAAAAAAAAAAAAAACTGTTTATTTAAATTTCTTTTAGTTAAATTACCAGAAATAACATTAAAACTTAATTTCTATGTTCATTCAATACATTTATAAGTCATCAGTGAGATAAATATATTTTTACTTAGTTTTCACCAAAGTATTGCACACAAATATAACAACATACCTAATGAAAACGAATGGATTCTTGGATAAAAACTTTGAAATAGTTAATAAACAACTGAAAAGTGAACATTTAAAAACATCGATGTTTTTCTATGGATGTTCCATCCCTATCCAATTCGTTTATAATCAGTGTTGTGTCGGTCGTGAATTTTCTACTTAAATATTTCTAAATTTTCCCCTAAATCCATCAGTTTTAACGCTAAACGTTTAATTCTTACCTTTTGATTAATGTAACATTATTAGTTCAAAATTGGCGTCATTCAGGTTTAACCACATTATTTATTGAATATTTTAATTCAGTCTCGCCATTAGAATGTAGGACTGTAACTTATAGCGACGTCATCAAGGAAACATATTTATATTAGCTTATTACTCTGCACATTTTGTAATTACGTGTAAAATAATTTAATAATAGAAAACCAAGTTGTGTTTCTTTCCAAACAGTTATTTTTTTCTAATCATTCTAATTTGTATTTTCTAAGTATATAATAATGGTGAACGCATTTAGTAGCTGATAAACCCCGAAAAAAAAAATCCCGTCCTCAAAAATCCTAAGAGGGTAAAATAAGAATCTTAATCTAATAGGGAAAAACTATTATAGTAAGAATTATCCATAGTTTTACATCACAACTATAACGCTTCACCTGTAATATTTGTTTTAAAAATACAAATCTCTTTCATTGTGGTTTTTGTTAAATATTATAGTAAATGCATCTGAAACTTTCAACAGTAAAACTACCTATATAGTTTATCACTAATTATTGATTTAAATGGCCGGTACTTTTATTGTTCAAAGCCCTGAGAATAACTAAACGTTACTCTAATGATTAAGTCACAATAGCTTGCTGCATTGATGAGCCGGTCCCTTTGTTTAGGAATACCTAATGTGCAGTCTTGGAAATGCGCTGAATTCGTCTTACCACAAATTGGCACAAAAGGACAAAATTGGCTTGGGATTGAGCGAGCTGGTTCGTAAATTAACTTCACTTGTTAATTAATTTACAGTTTACACGAGTTCCACAAGGCTATTCCGTTTTATACTTGACTCAAATAGAAGTAATGAAGTCCAATTTCCCAAATAAATATTTATTATCGTTAATGTTATATAATTTATTCATGCTAGTTAAAATTAATAATAAATTGATAATGTAATTAGCCAATCCAAACTATCTCCAACCTAGCATTGAAAAAAATTAAAATTTAAAAAAAAATTGCAAAATGATGTAACAGGGAGCTCAAATGATGATGTTTTAACTAAGCAGGAGGCAAATGATGGATAGCTAAATAATAATAATAAATCCTTTAAAACTAGGAATTTGTTTTGCTTTGCAAAAATCGAATCGGTAAACACTAAAAATTCTTCTTGATTTTGTTTTGAATGAAAATTTATCAGAAGAAAATTGAAGAAAAATATTTTAAATTAAAATTTAATTTCCAATTATTTTAAATTTAATTTCTAATTATTTTAAATTTAAATTAAATTATTGGGCGTGAGATAGCTCAGTGGGTTGAGTACTGTGCTGCTAATCTCAAGGTCCAGGGTTCGAGACTCGCTGTGGCAGATAATTATTTATTGTTTTCAACTATGGATCAGCGGTGCGGAATCGAGAGACCCTCCTGGGGCTCACGCAGCCTCTACAGAATAGATACCCTTAATTGGGAAAAAAACTCGCAGTTGATCGTGATCTCGGCCAAATCACCTCCTTGCACAACCGTTGGCTTAAAAACAGTACTGTACTTACCAAGTACTGAACCCAAGACCTTTCATGGGTTATAGTGGTACAGGTTTTAAATTAAATTATTAATTTTAAATTATTTGGACAACTAGTGTCATTTACACTTAAATTATAAATTAATTAAAGTGATTGTGATAATAAATCACAAGTGTAAATTACAGCTGTTTCTAAATATCAAATGGAAATTGTTAACAAATACGACTAATTTCACTATAAGCTTGTCGGTTGACTTCATCTTCTTTCGTGGATTGTGGCTCGTTTATATCGAGTGGTAGATCCCTTCCTAGGTTGAAATTCGAAGAACCCACCATATTAGAACCCTCCACCCGTAGATGAACTCTCTGAACGATGGATAATTCTCTTATTCCATCAATCTATTCCAGGATATCTATTCCATCTCCTCTGAGGAGAGTCCGACTCGACGAGGGCGAAGATCCTGAATTTCCTTAACAACCTGGCTCGGCAAGATACTACAACGTGTTCCGCTGTCTCAGAGACTCCGGTGGGGCACCGAGGGCCGATATCCTTCCCATGAGCTTGTAGCTTTCCCCGGAACCCTCCATGTCCAGTCAGAATCTAGGACCCAATAGTCATGGAAGACGCATTAGCCTTCAATCTTGATTTGACCGTAGGGAAGAACTTTCTTAATGTGGCTCCTTTCAGGATCGCCACCCATCGTCCAATCCACTCGTCTATGGAATCATCTCTGATGGACTTTTTCCATTGGTTAGGATTCTCTTCCGAAGTCCTTCCGGTAGCGCCTCCAGTTCTTGTCACTTTACATTATACTTTCGAGCATTCTCCTTAAGGATCCTCACCGCATCGCTCCAGTCAGCACTTGCACCGCCTCATGAGACAGTTCTACCGTACGCGAGCCCGGCGTAACAGAGACTCCAGAATACAATCCCTATTCTACATAATCCAGTCACACTATCCATCAAGTACTCCAGATGAGGGGTGGATTTGAAATTTCTTCTTATTCTTACTCAAAAGTAGGTTGATACCTAGACGATCCCCTAAGAATTTTATCTAATTCCATTCAATACCTTTCGCATGCGCTTACGCTTGCGCATGCGCCAACGCATTTTTCCTGACACGCCTGAATTTCGAAACCAGGTCTTTCTTTCGCTTTGATCCGAAATTGAAGGAAATTCGGGGATTAGTGTGCAAATGGTCCAGTATCATTTTTATTAAATTACACTTACAACTTACTCGCTTACACAGCTGTACTAAGAAAATGTCCAATTCAGTCCAAAGTTAGAGAAAAGTTAGGGATTAGTGTTAAAGTGACCCAGCACCAACTTTTGCATGCGCAAGCATCCTTGACACACTTATATTTCTAAAACGTTCCATACATTTAATTCTCAAACGCCAAATCATTGACCTTGAAATAAATGTAATTATGTACTCAAGAAATGGTGAAGAAGATATACTGGCCTTCTTCCCAGACGTTTTTTAAAATGGCATTTTCCTATCGAATTTTAATAACTGTGAGACCTAAACAGAAGAGTTGATGGTTCCAATCCTTCCTGTGGAGGTTAACTATCTATAACGTGTCGGACCCACGTAATGATTTTTGACCTAAAGACTCTGGCTCTAAAATAGATTGGTTACCTATAAAGCGTATGTTGGTATAAAGCGTTGGTATAAAGCTGTCCTTCCTGCTTTTGGAGTATTTAAGGGAATAAAATAGACAAACAAACTATTTATAATTTAAAAACATGACATTTGAGTTATGAAACTCAAATATTAGGTGTTGGAACGAGGTATTGAAAATTATTCTGGCTCATTGGCAAATATACTCAACAAAGACAAAGCCCGGGCTCAGACCTTCCCAACTTTGATGTTGAATGAGGCCTTCATAGATTGATCAATTGACACTCATTAATCTATCATAAATTATATCTCTATGTTATAATTATGATTAGCAGGCAGTTCATAATGAGTTTTCAACAGCCTACTGTAAAGGAAGTATCAATGGTAAACGGACAATTTCTTTTTAAAATATTTTAAATAAGATCTCTCATAATTTATAATTAAGCTCAAATAAATATTTTTTTTTTTAAATATGTACTGTCATATGTGTAGAGACAGCTTTTTATTATTCATTTTAAGTGCTCCTTTTATTTCTAAACCACTGAAGTGTTTTAGATCAAACAACACTAGGGGAATGTAATTGTTTCTCAAGAGTAGAGATAATCAAAATGTACTTTAAGTAATGACTAAGTACTTTTTTTTTAAATACAGTTCTCCTTCCGTTTACTTTCTATCTACTCAGAATTATACTACTTTGAATATCATACTTTATTATTTTCTCGATACCTAAGAAGAATATCTAAGCAATCTGAAAAATAAATAAAGCAAGCGGACTATCTTGATATCGACAGCATTTTCATAAGCGGCCATGAAAACCAATAAATTTAGAAAAGAAAAAATATTCCTTTTTATACAAAATGAATGAGTAGTTGAATTATTGAAAAGTAATCTGGTAATTTTGGCTGGGTATTTATTTTAATCAAATATAATTAAAAATACTTTTCTTCAACTGAATAACAACTGTGTGAGTACTTTTTAAAAGAAAACAGAGAGGCCGAGCACCGAAAATATTCCGTATTCTCTTCAACTGAAAAGTACTCCGATCATGAAAAGTAATTGAGTACTGCACGTCTCTACATCAGAGTCACAAGACTACCAATAGTTTTTAAAAAATCGTTAGCAAAGATACATGAAGTTAAAGTAAAAATAATAGTATACAGATAGCTGGAGTAAATAAAAAGCTTAAACAACATTAAAAAAAAAAAAAAAATTAAAATGCAGCATCATTAGAATTCATAGAATCACCTGTTTTTTATTTTATTTTATTTTTTAAAGAAAATTGAATACGTAATAATAAACCAATCATTGGACTTATACCTGCATATTAGTACAATCACAGTGTGAGTCCAAGTCAGTCCTAAGTCGACAATAATAAAACAAAAAATCGCAGGAGTCGAAATATAGACTTCTTTGGCAGAATTTCCAGAGGATTGATGGTGTGGCAGAAGGGAGCTGGTTTTATCATTTATCAGTTTGATAAATTAAACCACATATCCGCCGGCATTTATTAAATACACTATTGATATATTGTGCTTTAAAACTTATTTTCGAAGAGTGGTCACATCAGGCATTGTTCAGGTCAAGTGATTAACTTTAGGAAATGTAACAATATAGATTGATTATACATAAACTACAAGGAAAAAGTTGATCATCACTTTGGAATTCTGTATTTTTTTTTATATATTTTTTTTCTTACCATCCATTTTATTTAATAGTAGATAATAATGTGTTCGAGGCCAGGTTCTTGTTTTGCCGAAGGCATTCTAGAGGTGGATTTGAAGTACTGTGAAATTCCCTTAACTTCTGTAAAATTTTATCAGAAAATTTATAATTTTGTTGCTAAATAGCGGATAAAAGTCGATTCTTGACCTATTAGGTATAAAACTGGCCTGATAAGTTATTGGTATAAAAATTACACCTTTTTCTGACGTTAGAAATTTAATGGTTAGATCCAAATCATTGGATTCAGGACTGTCTAATGTCATAAAAAGGTGTAATTTTTAGATCAATATTTTAGATTATTTTAGATCAATTTGGGTACACTACAAAAGTGTATTTAGAAAAATAATCTGGAATTAGGGCCTTGCCATTTAACTTATATTTCCAAATGTATGAGACAGTTTATAGAATCAGGTGCCACCATGCAGTTCGGGTTTACATAATAGACGTTACCGTTTTTCAAAATAGACCGGTGTTTTTTTAGACAATTAACTACTCAGTTATCCTCATCCTCCTGAACCAGATAGTGACCAAAGGAGCAAAACCCCATGACTATAAATATTCATAAATGTCAATAACGTTTTCACAATTTTAAAAAGTTTATGTAGTCAACTTGCTTCCGCGTGTATTGAGTTGTCATGAAAACGACACGCACGCAAGTTTGCATAGAGCGGGCGTATGTCGGACGGCACAACCTGATTTATCTATCCTGATCTTTTTAAAAGATCCTGTTTTATCTCGAAAACGATAAACTTTATAACTTTAAAACGCAGTTCCTGGTGCGTGTGAATAGACGCAGAACTATGTCTGAATGTCCGTGTCGAAATCTTTAAAACCCGAAAGTACCGTCTTGATTCGCAAATTACCACGTTCGGGTATTTTAAACCACCTAAATTTTTTAATTATTTTTATTAAAGTTTTAGTAGGAATTTAAAAATCAAATGGGGATTGTCATTTCTCCATGAGATTCCCTTTCTTTTGATATCTCGTATTGTCAAAATCCGTTGTTCCCAAGAGACAGAAAAGGGATCTAAAATGCTGAATTAACATATAACATATAATGAATATAAAACAGAGATTAATTATGAATTATATAGTTGGCATACTAATTTTTTTTATTTATTTATTTACATTTGTTTCTAGGGAAGAACCCTATACAAATAGAGTCCACCTCTAAGTTATAATTTTTTTCCATTTTTTTAAAAATTCAAATATTAATTCTACACTACACCAAGGAACGTACTACAGACTAGAAATAACAATTAAAAACTATACCAATCAATATAAGCAAAAAAATTATTATAAGCATGCATAAACTTAGATAGGAAACAAAAAAATAAAGCGGTCTATACAACATTATACTTTAAAATTAATTTTAAAAATACAAATACAAAGGTCAAGATAATATAAGCAGAGACAAAAGTCATCTTATTAAAATAATACACTTAACAAGATTAAAAATCATTATAAGCTAACTACTATTATTAGTAACAGTGATAAAAACTAATTATCAACGTATATATTCTTATTTTTTTCAACCAATTTACATAATAGCGTTAAAGATTAAATTAGACTACTAAAAATATGTATAATTTAATACAACCAATATAAAACCAAAAATTATTATAAAGTCAGTTACAGATAGACAAGGAATTTGTTTAATCTGATCTACCCAACCAACTCTCTATAATTTGTAATCCCAGCAATGAACAAGTACAATTTTCTCATTTCATATATTGTTTGAGGTTCAAATATTCCGAATCCACTAAAATTTTCCTTTCTTAAGTCTTAATCTCAAATTGGTATATATAGAGCACTTATATATAGGGCACTTAAATAATGCATGATAAAGTGTTTCTTTCTTTTTTCTGTTGCACATTTTACATTCTTGTTGGCGATCAATTCTGACTATTATATTATTTATTGATATCTTTATCATGTGTTTACCAGATAGTCTCATTTGCATTAATATCCTAGTGTATTTGAAGTTAGCGAGCATTAATAAATACTGTGGGATTTGGTAACTTGCAAAAAATATTCAAATGTTCGCTGCAACCTGAAGCCTGTAAGTGCTCCATATTCTTTTCATGCAGGTAAGGTATAAACACTTATTAAGAATTCTATCGGTGCCCTTCTTTATTTTGGCAGGATCGTTTTAGGCCTACTAATGATTTAGAAATATTACGCTATTAAAAAACAATTATGATCCTTTAAATGATTCCGTGAATATTTAAAATTTACTCATTATATTAAATTAGAAAATAGAATAAGATTTAATGATATTTTCATCAATGATGAATATTAATAAATAAATTTACATACAAGAAACGATAACAGCAACCAACGCATGCTAACTAAATTCATTCATAATTCAATTAATTCGTGCATTATCAGGGCTACAAAACAAAATCAAATTAATGCAGACTAAGCAAATAATGCACCTCACGTCAAAAGCATAATACAGGATAACCAGATAGAGACAGTACATCATGGATCAAAAGATCAAACAATATTGTAGAAAGAGGGATATCGCTTTCAAACAGTTGACCAGAACATCCAAACAATTGAAAATACAAATTTTTATATTGAATGAAAACACCACTATGCTGTAATTCTATAGTACAGATCCCTTTTCCGGCTCACAGGAGCGATGGATTTCGACAAACGAGGGATCAAAAGAAAGAGAACACTAACGCCGGCTCCACACCAGCGGAAAATTGTTTGCCAAACAACTAGTCAAATGGTTCTGAAGTTTGAAATGTGAATGTACAAATGGTACATCCACACAAAAGGCCGTTTGACGAATCGTAGGCCAAATGCTCGTGGAAAGATATGATAGAAAAAAAATTATATTAAGAAATATTATTTAATTAGTATAAATATTATTTTATTATAATATTACATATATTCATAAAGAAATATTATTTTATCAGCAGTGGAGGATTAACATTTTTATTTTTTAATTCCATAATTATTTGCACTTTGAGAGAATAAAACTTGCTCTCCATTGAATTGAATAAAATAGATTGATTGTTCTGTTTTTTTCCATCGCTATCAAAAGTAGGCCTTTTTATTTTTTATTTAATAACATTATTTTGTGAACTTAAAGATCGGGGATCGAATTACGAAAATTAGCTGATTTTTAAGATTTAGTTGACGAATATTGGACTAATAACATAGAAAAAATTACGAATTATACAATAAATCCAATTAACAACCAAAAGTTACCAAGTTGTGAATCATTGATAATTTCAATATCGACTATTAAGTAACAGCAATTTTAAAATCCAATATTTAGGTAAAAATGAGGAACCTGTTGGGCAAACAGTTCGTCACCGGTGTGGATGGCACGCACTGGCAATACCAAATCCTTTTGACGTTTGAAAGAAAACAGCTCAGGTATCGGCCAGTGCTTGCACCAATGCAAAAACATATACAAATACTCATATCCACAACAGTGGCAAACGATTTGCCAATGGTGTGGAGCCGGCGTGACAATGTTAAGTTCGAGACGGGAAAAGTCGGGTTATAATGATTTAGATGAGGAAATCAAGGTCCGGTTTAGTAGAGAATATTTTCACCTGGGATAATGACGATCGTTAATGATCAAAACCAGAAGAATACATCCTTCGGAGCTTTGCACCTCGGCTTAGGAGAAATGGAAGTTAAACTTTAGCGGGGCGTCTGACTGGAGCAGCTCGAGTAGCGGTTGTGGTCTTTTATAAAAATTGCAATTGCTACCTTGGCAATTGGGTAGTAATATATACTCCTCCCAATTTTAGATTCCATTTCGCACAAAGCTCCAAGGGACGCATTCTTCTAGTTGGAATCTTTAACGGACGTCATTCCATCGCTAAGTCAATCCTGACGGACTACAACATACACCGAAACGTCGGCACACATTAAAACAGTTTATTAACTTATTGTGTGTTTCATTTCTGAATGATCTCTTCCCCTCCCCAATATGCAATCGTATGACTTATTTTTGTTTACACAATACAATTCAGTCACGTTTCGTTTGATAAAATTATCATAAAATGATAAAAAAAAAATCATCATTTACATATATACATATATTTAATATAATGTATCCGTGTCTATTGTGTACATATTATTATTAATACAAACAATTAAGAAAATATTAATGAAATGAAGAAGATAGGCAAACAAGACACAAAAGGATTTTCGTTTGTTGTATTTAAAAGATAAAGAAAGAATTTAACCCTTATATACTCAATCGATTTGTTCTATTGATATAATTTTGCGGTTTGTACAGATGATGAAATCTGAAACGTTAACAGGTTAGTTTTTAACTCTTATTCTATAGATAGCAATCTCTTCTGATAACAATCTCTTAAAACGATGTATTTCTTGAACATGAGGTAAGTTTAAAAGGAACATAAGTTTTTAATTTGAAACAATAATATTGCTCAAAAACATGTTTCCATCCTTTACAACATAACGAGTGGAAATAAAGGATGTCATTGCTCTCGACATCATTCGCTAAATTTCCCCGTTACTGTGATTGAAGACTGAAATTTGTCAATTAGGCTTTCTGAGTAATGCGCCAGTTTTGTCAACCGAGCAGCTCGTTCAAGATAAATAAGCCCTATTGTGCTCCACCCCTAACCTCCCCACCCCACCGATATTATTACCATTATTATCAAAAGCGAGTTTCCCTTCTCTCTATATAGAGGAAATTATTATTAATGATAAGCTATCGGACGATGATCATGTCATAATTAGAGTCCGAATTCTCGTGCGATTGCATTTTTTTTTCCCGCTGGCTTGAAATTTACTCAGGCCATTTTATTTACACGAATTAAGACATCCAGATTAACATATGTAAGTTTTATTTTGCATTAAATCGCACGTTTTTAACTTTTTTGTTTAATGTTTTAACTCCATAAAATTGCATACTTAGCCGTCATTAAAAAAATATTTATAAATTGCTGGGAAAAGCCAATTTTTTAACAATTTCCAACCTGATACCTGTTGAACCTTTGGCCCCGAAAGCCTATTAGGAATCGCGCTCCGTGCAGATAGTCCCTTCCCTCCGTACAAGGGAAGATGTAGATATCTATATAAAGCACTTCACCTCAGCATCATTGGCCATACCCACTTTTCAGCCAAAACCACCGCACCTTAGACCACCTCCATCACGCATTATGGCATTGATTGAATGCCGGCGAATCCTGAAAAATAGATGGTATCGCTCCAAGAACCCATATGTTAGGAGGGCTTTGAGCTCACTCACCACTCAAATAAAAAATTTATTGAAGTAATAGAAGACGGCTAAATGGCAAGGCCGACTCACGGAGACGTAAGGAAGTTTTGGAAACCGACGAAAACGGCAACTAGCAAATCTTCAACGATTCGTCTAAATCACAGGGGCTGCCTACTCACACCTGTTGAACAAGCCGAGGTACTGGTTGACCACTACCGAAGAGATATTGAATCCAGGACAGGCGCAGTGTTAACCCCACTAACTATAACCAAGGACATAAATTTTATGTTCATTATTCCTAAATAGTTCAAAACAATAACTAATAAAATTATATTAAATTGGCAAATCGTCTGATTATATTTGTGATACAAAGATAATCCATGATTCTAGCCAATTCAGCCATTTAACTACATTATACAATTATTGACGTATTCACAGGTAGTAAAACCTATCACCTTAGACAATTAGCCTTGTTTTCAATTTCAATTTCTAAATGACGTTCACAGAAGATGTTCCATTATCAATACATCTCCCTAGACCTTCATATCTATCTAATATTAAGTTTATTTTGACTTTTACAAAAACTTATTGTCCGTTGAAAAATCAAAAATTGTGAAAATCTATCTCTCAAGACAATTTTTCCCAATACCGAATCAACTAAAATTTGAAATTCAAAATTTCAAAAAATGGCTAAGGGATAGAAAAATACACCAGCAACAAAACCAAAAAGCAAAAGCGGTACTTGACAGATACATTGAAAACTATGTAAATAAATATTTTAATTCAACCCCGTTGCGAATAATTTATTTTATATCTCTGGGATGCCTGAGGTCCTGGGATGACTTGTAGGTCGAAAATTTGCATCGTAATAAATAAATTGGTGAAATAGCAATAGCCTGCCTTTAATATATTAAAGTATTCACCTAAATCAACAAACATATATCTCTGGGACCTTTTTACTTTTCTGAATTTCTGTTAATAACATTTTATTTTGCAAATAATGATTCTAGTAAATCGATAAAATTAACGCATTGAAAAAATACAATTTTTCACATTCCTTAGTTATAAGTGGTGGTGTCGATATCGTCCATTTTCTATCTATCAAGACCATCATCTGCATAAAAAGACCTCTGAATCTATCTACCTAAAATATTGTCTATCTAGACATAATTTCCTGTATGTTCTGTATGTAATTGTTTATGAGTGAACACATTTACCATGTTGTCTAGAAGCTCGGCAAAGAAAAATATCTGATGTGGACAGCACATGACTTCCTTGTACGCCTGTTAAACTATAAACAGCTGGCTCAAAAAGTGATCCTGAATTTGGTTACTAGTTTCCGAAGATTGCATTATCTAAAAAACGACACTCGGCGTCACGACATCCATCTATTGACACACATACGCACCCAAATGGGAAGGAAAACCAGGATTTTACACTCAATTTTAACACTTAAAACAAGTAATAAATATGTTTCACTGGATTGGAAACCAAATTGCGCTTGTAACCTTTATTACCGAAACATATGATGTATGCATTTAATTTAAATATAATTTTTGATGTAAGCTCATTATGACCTTCAAGTAATGTACCATTTTCGGCTCACCAATTTTAACTAAAATATAGTAAATACATTCATATCGATACAAAAGTCCTATTTATCAAATTTGAGATGTTTTGCATAATATTTTAATATAATTTATGATGAAAGTCTATTATGACCTTCAAGTAAAGTACCGCTTCCGGTTTTCCAATTTAGACCAAAATCTAGTGTGTTATTTAAATCAATGTGTAAGTTATGAATACTATATTTGAGAAGTTTTGCATAGTATTTTAATATAATTTTTGATGGAAATCAATTATGACCTACAAGTAAAATACCACTTCCGATGATCAAGCAGTGACCAAAAAGGGAGGTTCACAATTAGATTTCAATACAATCTTAAATACAAAATTTCAACTTTCTACAGCTAACCGTTTTTTAGTTACGAACGTACGTACGTACAGACGCCACGACGAAACTAGTCAAAATGGATTCAGGGATGGCCAAAATGGATATTTCCGTTGAAATCTGAAAACCGAAAATTTTCGCGATTACAATACTTCCTTTACTTCGTACAAAGAAGTAAAAACAGAAAAAAATTGAACTTTTGAAAAAAAAAATTAGGCTAGATTGTACAATAATGGGATAAGACCCACCTTATAGTTGTGGAATGAACCTCAGAATAAATTTTTTGGTTACTCCCATTTTGGATTACTGAGGTGTCTGTATATCTAACTCAACTAGGCATTTCCATTTTAAAAATCTTACCTAAAATTCATGTTTAACGACCAACGCAACCTATATTCATCATATTCGAATTGACATTCTAATTTTTTTTTCCCGAAACGGCTTCATTTATAAATTCGCGGCTTTCCGCGTCTAACAGTTCCGCTGTACCCGACAAAGATATTTTGTCATCTGCTAAAAATATTATTGTTTTGTTTTTATTAATATTGGTCGAGAACATTATGTCTATTGAACTGAAATTCTAGAAAGGATTTTCCAAAACGATGATGGAGAGCCATTCAGCCGAAACATTCCTGGAACCCTCTTATTTTTTTTTTTTTTAACCATTTTTATTTATCATATTTTATTTTTAGTGAAGTAAAGGCAATATTATACAAAATATTCAAATTATGGCTCCAAGATCATCATGTTGCAAAACTTATTAAACAAATACAGATTTTCTTTCTTCTTATGCTATTTACATAACATAAGAGACAGAATGTCATTATTTTTCAAGTATCTGTTAATGAAAAGCCTCTAATTTTTTTTATAATAAGACCTAGAGAACTCAATGCTACCAAAATAATTATATCCACTGAACATTGTTGTACGATTACGAAAAAAGCACTCTGTTAATTACTTCAGTAATTTACTGATTGTCAGTCTCGCAATACCGCATTTTGTAACCGTCTTATATTTTTTTTTCAGCTTAATATAATTTAATAATTTTCATATTAAAGGTTAAAGAGAGTGCATTCCCATACATATATGTCATCCGCTTCCATCCAAAACGATACCAAAAGGAACTCCCGCTTCGACTTCAACCTATTACTTTTATATTCCATAATCTTTTTTCGTTTTTATTTTTTTTCCCCTGACTTTTCATGTTATTTTTTATAGCATTTTGTTTCAATCCCTGAAAAACAAACTATTTCACTAATCCCACGTGGGGACCTCCATAGAGAAAAATATTAAAACGCTTTTATTTCTTCAACCAGACCCACGGTAGATAAAAACTTCTCAAGCGAATCAAAAGTTTTCACATTAAAAGTTTCCACTAAAAGGTGAGGATAAAAATAAAACTGTACAGCATTTTTTTTTTTTTTTAAGCTAACAATTTTTTCCTAAAGTCGTACTGATTTTATTTCCTTCTGCATTTCATTGAAATAGAAGAACATAAAAAACCAACAAAAAACAAACATTCATTAAAGCAGAAAAATTATTGAGATTTGAACATCAACATTTAGAATTTTAAAAATACGAGCAAACTTCCGATGTAACTTTTTGAAAATTAAAAAAAAAAAAAAGTAAATACTGAGAAAAAAAATCAATCCATGCGTCATATAGTATAAATAAATATGTATTTCGTCACAACCATCTCTTCCATAAGCTTGATGATTTTTTCACTAGTTCGTTTAAAATAAAGTACATGTTAATCTATATTAATTTATATATATATATATATATATATATATATATATATATATATATATATATATATATATATATATATATTTGTATGTGTTTATATAAACACTAACAATCATAGCTAAAGATGTCTCACCACTGAACTCCATCAAAACTCAAATTTCTATAAGCGGAGCCAAATATAGTTTCTCGTATTAAAAAGGGAAGAATAAGATGGTTGGGTCATGTACATCGTATGATGTACAGGCTCCCAAAGCAGATTATAGAAGGGCATCCAGAAGGAGAAAGAGGGAGAGGCAAGCCTAGACTGAGATATATATATATATATATATATATATATATATATATATATATATATATAATATATATATATTATATAATAATAATATATAATAATATATATATATATATATATATATATATATATATATATATATATATATATATATATATATATATATATATATATAATTCTACTATACGTGTGTATGTCACTGAACGCCTCCTAAACGGCTGGACCGATTTGAATGATTTTTTTTGTATGCGTTTGGGTGGTGCCCTGGATGGTTTAGATTCACAAATCAGCCCGGCAGATGGCGCTGCAGTCGGTATTTTGAAATTTTAATTTTTTTGTACGGTGCCTTTTGATATTTCAGGTGTCGCATTTCAGTGAATATTAAGTGTATTATATTCACATATACGTTACTTACATAAAACAATGCCACATCTTCGTGGACGAGGAGGAAATATTGGTCGACGGACTCAGAATTCACAATTAGTCCAGAACCGTCGGTTAAATAGATCGGCAGAAGATCAATTGACGGACAATGATAATTTAAGAAACCAGGCAGCAATCACACGTGCTAATGAAAGTCAAGAGCAACGCAACGAACGCCTTCGAGCTAATGCATTGAGACAAAGACTGGCCCGTCAACGAGTCACCGACACATTCAGAACACGTGAACAACAGCGTTTGCAAGTGTATCGCGTATTGACACGTGCATCACTTCTTCGCCTTGCGTTTCAATATGAGTCGGACATCGACTATTCGTCACATTCTCAAATTGTAATCGGTGCTATGAACAAACAATGGCAACACTGTCATGCACTCAAATACAAAGGTGAATCGGCCGGTTTCTGCTGCGCGTCTGGAAAAGTTGCATTGCCACAATTGAATTCGCCGCCAGAACCATTCAAAGCACTATTGGCTGGAGCTACATCTCAATCTAAATTGTTTTTGCATAAAATTCGCAAATTCAATTCGTGCTTTCAAATGACATCATTTGGAGCAACAAAAATCGTTCAGAATGAGGACGGTCGCAATTTTCAATCAACGTTTAAGATTCAGGGCCAAGTGTATCATCAAATTGGTTCTTTAATGCCGATGCCTGATACCGATTCTAAATTTCTGCAAATCTACTTCATGGGTGATGAGGAGCAGCAAATAAACGCACGCTGCCAGTACAACCATATCGAGCAGATGGAGGAGCGAGAATTGTGGGTATTTTAGAACCGTTTTTTACAGAATCACAACCAGTTGGTCCAGTTGTTCAATACTGTTTCAAACAGACTGCAAAATGACAACTATACGATCGTCATCAAAGCAGACAAAGTACCATCTGGGCAGCACGCGGGCCGATATAACGCACCGACCATTAATGAATTTGCAGTTGTTATGGCATTTGAACGTCGAGATATACGAATCCAACGCAGAGATAATACAGTGCATACGATTGAAGACAGTCATCGCTCTTACGACGCTTTGCAATATCCATTGATATTTTGGAAAGGAGAAGATGGATATCATTTAAATATAAAACAAAGAAATCCAGCAACAGGTACAATCTACACATATACTAATATTTTATTTTTATGCACGATTAATTTCTTTTTGTATTAATTATATTTTTACTTTGCAGGTGCAGAAATCAGCAAGAAAGTGAGCGCGATGAACTTCTACGCATATCGGTCGATGATTCGTGCCAATGAAGACATTATTATTCTCCGATGCCGCCAGCTGTTTCATCAATATATCGTTGATGTGTACGCGAAAATTGAAAGCGAGCGATTACGATACATCAGGTATAATCAAGCGAAACTTCGAGCTGAGGAATACATTCATTTGCGAGATGCTATTGTTGGTAACGTAGATGGAATAACTAATATCAACGACATCGGTACTTCATATATTCTTCCATCATCATATATTGGTTTGAAGAAATTGATAACATTATCTCAGCAGAAATTCAAAACGATCCATTGGCACTATCATTCTCCGAGCAATTGCTCAACATTGGAAATGGAACAATATCATTTCATGGAGACACACAATGCATCAAATTGCCAGACAATTTCTGCAACATGGTAAATATGAAAGATGCTTTGATTGAAAGCATATTTCCAGATTTGCAAGCTAATTATATTAATCATGCGTGGCTTCGTGAACGAGCTATTTTAGCCGCAAAAAATATCGATGTTGACGCTATTAGCTTCAAAATACAACAGTCATTGCCCGGCAATGAGATATTGTTCAAATCGATCGACACTATTACCGATCCTGACGAAGCAGTCAACCATCCTATAGAATTTTTGAATTCGCTGGATTTACCAGGAATGCCACCACATAACTTGCGATTAAAAATTGGCTCACCTATCATTTTGCTTCGGAATTTAAATGCACCTGAGCTATACAACGGTACAATAGTCATAAAAAAAATTATGGGCAATGTTCTTGAAGCTACAACAATTATGAATGGCAAATGTGAAGGTGAAGTTGTTCTCCTGCCACGAATCCCAATGATCCCTTCAGACTCACTCATTCCTTTCAGGCGTCTGAAATTTCCAATTCGCTTGGCATTTGCCATAACTATTAATAAGCCTATATAATAACAAGATCAAACAATGTCGATTTGTGGGTTGGATCTAGAAAATCCGGTCTTTTCACATGGCCAATTATATGTGGCATATTCTCGCGTTGGAAAACCGTCAAGTTTATTCATTTATACTCCTCAGGAATTGACTAAAAATATTGTTCATCAACTCGCATTAAGATAAAATTAAACAAACGTTATTGATTATAACGAATTGTTTTTAGAAAAATTCATGAAATTTCAAAATAAAGAATAATGAAATGATTATATTATTTGTCTTTCATTTCATACTTTGTTTAATATCCTAATCGCTTGAAATATCATGCAGGACGTCTGTCGGGTCCGCTAGTATATATATATATATATATATATATATATATATATATATATATATATATATATATATATATATATATATATATATTTTGGAGTGGGGTAGCTCAGTGGGAACGGCGCTGTGCTACTAACCTCAACGTTCCGGGTTCGAGACCGGCTGAGGCAGATAATTATTTATTCTGAATTCAGTAGTGGATCGACCCTGTGGGATCAGGAGGCCCTCCTGGGGCACCACCTCCTTGCACAACCGTTGGCTTAGAAATATTACGTTCCTTACAAAATACTGAATCCAAAACCCTTAATGGGCACAGGCTTTTTTATATAAGTAAACATATACCTAAACTAATAGGTGATTAATGAATACAAATGAAAAACAGGTTTGATAAAATAGTAAACAAGACAAACCTTCTTAATCATAATATAAATAAAAATAGGACTTAATATATTTATAGCTTAAAAAAGCATATTATACTAAAAATGTAAAATAAAACTATTCTTGAGCAAATAAAAATCTTAATTTTCAATTGTAAATTTATATTGAAATTCTATAACAATTTCAATTTACATGTAATATTTTCAATAATACTAGCCCTCCACATCCATTTCAATAATTGTGTTAATAGGTCCACTAGGCAAACTGGTAATTGACTGCCTCTTGTTCGGTTCCTCTGCCGTTTGAAATTGGTTCTTCTGTCGGTTGAAATCGGCCGACTGAAAACGGTTCTAGTGGACGCCCAGCCTGATTCTCTACACGACTCATCCTTCTTCGGTCTTAACTTTCTACGTAATACCTAATTATCAAAAAACCTTAAGTTGTTGTTCTCCAAAACAAGCACGTTTCGAAATCGTAAATAACAGTAGAAAGTATAATAGTTTTGCCAATTCTTACTTTCAACTTTGGGAGAGTAGAAACGAGTTCAGAAATTTTTCAGCGGAGAAACTACAAGCATTTTCCGTCTTTAATCTTAACTACATAAAAAACAAGCACACTCAGAACACTTAGTACTTGTTTATTCTGTAGAAGACATTGCTGGCCTAAAACATCTGCTAAACCTGGAGGCGAAGCAGTCTTAGTAGCCAGAGCTCCAAAGACTGATGAGCAGACAATTAGACTCCCGTCACTCCCTCGTTAAGCAGCTTTCCAAGATAGATAGTGACACCTCCTCAATTTAGGGGGCGCTAGACTAGAGATCTTGTTGAAACGTGAACTCGTCTAGACAGAACTGATTAGTTTCAAGAATATTCGATTAAGATGCAAATGGAAGTAGATCGGGTCTAGCCTTGTTATTCAGGACTTTTCAGGTAAGCGATGAGATGGTAAATTGCAGTACTTGGTGATGTAAGTAATCACGTGAAATACCCCTCATAGTACTATTGTGATAGTGCGATTTCTGCACTTCATGAAAGTATTATGATAGTGGTATGACCGGCACTGAAATAATTGGGGTAGTTCATCAGTTCAGTTTTTTTATCTCATTAAATAATAAATTCGATTAATTTAAATCAGAAAGTAATGCCAAATATACGAATTCGCTATTGAAAATAACACTACAACACATAAACTGTTGTAAAATTTCATTAGTTTTTTTTTACTTCAGATGATATTTCAGCCGTTTATGTATTTTAGTGTTGTTTTCAATAGTTAATTCATATATTTGGCATTACTTTCTAATTTAAATTAATCGAATTTATTATTTAATGAGATAAAAAACACTTACAACATCAATATCTTTCTCCTGTTAAAAAATGTCAAAACAATTTCATTTACAATATATTTAATGCTACCTCGTCCCTTTTACGCCAGTATATGCTAAACTGTTTTAGAGTAATGTGCTATGCCTATTTGTTCAGTCTTTTTATAGCTGCTGATGTGAGATGTGCTATCTCTGGTTGAGATAGATGTGATCTTATGTTTTTCTGTCCCAGTGCATCGGTTAGTTAGTTGCTGCTATTTGAGAGATTCGAGGTTGTTTTTTTTTCCTAATAATATACAAATCATTCATTTTGTCTCTTTTTTTTTAAAGGTTTTTTATCCAATTAATTAATAAATTCGGTTAATTAAAATAAGAAAGTAATGCTAAATATATTAATTCTCTAATGAAAATAATACTATAAGCAAACCTTTATTTTTTATATTTAAAACTGGACTATATATGGCTGAAATTTCATATCAAGTAAAAATACAAAAAACAAGCAATACATTGTTTTGGGATAGTTTCGGAATACGAATTATTTATTTAAAAATAGAAAAGGACAAATTAAATCGCCAGTATTAATAATGAGATAAAGATATAATTTATAAGAGGACTTCAAATATTCAAGGTAGGAGAGGGTTAGGTAGTGATATCGAAAAAGATAGCGCATCGAAAATCGAAAAGTTTGGACATAGCTTTATAGTAAGAATGACCATTGCCTAATGGTCCATGCCAAGAATGGCCATGCCTGACAATATCAAAAGGAGGCTGAAAATGTTGGGTTGTGAGAGCTTCTATTATTTATATTTTTTACCTGGAATAGACAAAAATAGATAATAAGAGGGAATAAAGCCTCGGAAGAGATATCGCTGTCTTTTGTCTAGCTCCTGCGTGACACATTATTGCTGCAATGTTGATATTGACAAACAATCCACCGATTAGCAATTATTTGGATTAGAATAAAAATTAATAAAAAACAATAAAATAAAATAAAGTTTGACACTCAATCTCTTCAAAGTGCTGGTTGATACTTTCATTGGGTTCCAGTCCGATGTTTGAGCGTTGATTTCGACCACAACAGCTATTATGCAAACAATTTTTTTTTTAGTCTGGCAGTTTAAACATGGAAAGAAGATAAATTGTTACATTTATTCTTGATAAATAGATATAAAACATCTGAAATGAAATATTAAATAATCCTTAAATTGCCAATAATTACCTATATATAAGATTCATATTTTTTTTCTTGGAGTTATTAAGTAGTTGTAGTTTAAAGAAATAAATCAATGTCAGATTAGCAGAAACTTGTTTAGAGTAAATTCCAATTAAAATTTCTTGATAAACAATATCTAATTATTTTAATAATACAGGTAGTTGTAATTTGATAAAATAAGGATAGCATAAACCAATAAGATGATGACAATAGGTAGTGATAATCATGAAATAAAGAAATAATTTATAAAAGAAACTGAAATTCCTAAGGTATGAGAGGGTTAAGAGGCGATGCCGAAAACGAGAGCCCATCGAAAATTGACCAGTGTGTACAAAGTTTAAGTGGGTTGTTATGTATGTGTCATGAAATCGATGGTACTGAATCCATAGGTATGTATTCGCTGAAAATTGGTATCTGTGGAATTTTTAAATGTTCCATGCTGTAATTTCTCAATCTTCAATCTATTAACAAGACTTCTTTAACATTTATGATTACATGTGTGAGCATGTTTAAAATAAAATAAAGCTTTATGATATGTTTATTTCTAAATAATGATGAAATATGGTAAATGTAATACAATCAGGACGTGGTTTGTTTTTATTCTGAATTTAAACGGGAAAACCAACCCCTTTAGCGGGAGTTCCAATAAACCTCTTACCCCGAAGAAAAAAAAATCTTGAGCATTTGATGAAGTTATCCTTCCCATCGACGTTACCCTTAGATGGGAGTTGATATTTCCGCTTGGTGGATCGCTAGAAGTGACTGCTGAGGTGTGTAAATAGTAAAAGATGAAATATTTTTCATGTGAGCACCTTTTTTATTAACAAACCGTTTAATGTCACTCTAGAGACCTTACGGTTGAATCGTTTCCTTTATGTTGTTAAAAACGTTTATAATTTTGTCTAATGCATGATAAAAAAAAAAAATGTTCTTGAATGAGTTTAAAGATTAAATTTTCTTTACTTTATTCGTTTTCCGGTGGATTTGCAAAGTAATTCTAAAGGAGAGTTGCAATTTTTGACACTAACAAATAATGAACTTAAGCATTCCCACAACATATGGATAACTTCTTTTGTGTCATGGAGCTGTCCAAAATTTAATACCGTCTAAATGAAATTAATAAAAAATATGATCTAGAGATAAAAAAAATAAATTGATCATGTTAATTAAAAAATAAGAAATAAATGTGTATCATTTAATAATATGAAGGAGATAACATAGCACACTGGTTTCCTGTGCTGAACGATTCTATTCAAATCCTTTGGAACGTTGGAACGCTTAAATTTTTGGTTGTGCATCAGTGGTCTAAATCAGATTGAGAACCTTGGTTTGTCAAATGTTTCCTGGATCCACCCTAAAATGAGCACCTGGCACTTACTATTCAAGGAGTAAATCAGTAAGTAGGGGTTCTATCCTCACTGTTTCCCAACAGTACAGAAACATCGCAAGACAATTAAACAACACTATTAAGATTAATATTAGTTATTAGAGATTAGTTAATTCAATTTAATATTCATATTGATTAACTTATTAATAAGAATATTAAATTATCTTTAATTAATTTTTTCATCTTCTTTTAATTAGATAATTAATGGAAAATTCCAAATAAAGCCTTGAATTTCTGAAATGAGAGTCAAATATTAGCCGGTCACAGTTTCTCCTATTCGGTTATCGTCAGAACTAAAATTACCAAATCAAACCAATGCGAAACAGTGATAGCATATCTCACTTCAACAGTCTAAAATAAAACAGATTAACCAAATAAGAGACGGTACATCAAACAGTTACAGACAGAAATCACTCGTAAACAAGCTGCAGATTCATATATAGCTAGTACTCAGTCTCAGTTTTTGAAAAAGTTGGAAAAAAAATCAGTTTTATGACCATTGTTTTCTACCACACCACTTAACACAACTGTTATGTTTTGGCACACATTCCATGCACAATTGAATGGTTTTTAATTTATACCGTAACTTTTTCGATAGAATGCACCTTTTAGTAATTATAGACGAAAAACAAAAAAAAAAGGCCAACATTTTCGAGATTTTTTGCCAGCTAAAAGTTCTCCCGAGGTTACCCGTTTGCACCCATATATACAATTTAAAAAAATAAAATCTTCTACCCCCACCTTAGCATCGTAGACCACTTTTTTTACTCCTCTACCGACTGACTTAATATATCCCTCTAATTTAATTATCTTAATTTTTTATACTACGAAATTATTATTTTCTTATCAAATTCAAAATATTACATTTACGTTGTATTATTCATTTTTTGACTCGCTACCATTTGCTTTTTAATTTGTATAATTTTCCTCCGGAAATTGAGGATTATTCTTGAAATGTAGTTGATTTTAAAATATAATATTTTTTATATAATATTTAAATAAATAATAAAATATAATATTTGCACTAAATATTGACTAAACAAATTATAATTACACTTCTGATTACAGGGTCAATAAAAGTTCAGAGCCACAGCTCTGATTAATTAGGCCAATATTGTTATTATAATTTATGATATCCACTTTTGTACTTTTTTTTCATAAAATTCTGACTAAACTAATTGCTCTCTGGATGTTCCAGGAGGCTATACATCAAGTCGAGGATGTCCAAGGGACCTTGCAAGATAATTTTGACACCTAATGACTTCATTTTCCCTCAAGTACAAGAAACCAAGAGGGTGAGTACCATTCCCCTATAGCGAATGCCCAAACATAAATATATTTTTTAGCATAGATTGAAATATTAATATTCTCTAAAGAATAATTATATATCACAAATTTCCTTGACCATGTAATCGGTGTTTATCTGATCACGTGATATTCCACAAAAAGAAGAAATGAACAAAGAAGAAAATAAGAGCCACGAAAGTAGGAAGAACTTCACATTTCACTACTTCACTTAGCAAATCATATATTTTGATCTGGCAAGCATCACTAAATCATTCAATGCTTTATTTGCCTGAAATTGATGGTTGAAATTCATTTAGTCCATGCATGTTGTTTTTTCATAAGGAAGAAATAATTTATCAAACAGAATTCACCAGCTGGCGTGGCTTTTGCTCGAACGCCCAAGATATGTTTTCTTTAATTTTCTTATTTTCACTTATTATTCAGTTATTTGTTTATATAGTTATATACAGTTAGTATTTAGTTATTTCCGCAATATTATTTATCTTATGACCTAATCATTATCTTCATTTATTCTCCTTCACCTTAAAACCGAATTAGATATCACTGCGCCATAAAATCCGAATTAGATATCATTACCATTATTATCTTTATAAACCCTCATACATATACACACCCCTTCACATGCATTTGCGGACCTAAAGCGAAAATCGCAGTATATAAAAAGTTTAATAACAAGAAATCGCAGCTCAAAAATTCTACGCCATTTTAAAGAACTGTTATAAGCCTACAAGAAATGATGTTAAAGACAAAATATTTCAAACAATTGATAACAAAAATGAAAAAAAGTCGAAAACATTTACTCATGTTCAATTATTGGTAGACTTGTTAACAGCAAAAACTATTTATAAATTTACCGAAAAACAAACAAACGGGGTTTATAGGGTAGTCCCTCATCTTTTAAAATGAGTAGTGTAGTATGAGTAGCGATCGATTTCTTCATTTTTTACGAGTGCTATGGTCCTTTCGTTTAAAAAAAAGGCACTTTTCTCTAATTGCGAATGCATCAAAAACTAAAAGAAACAAGTGTAGAGAGGAAAAAGTTGTTTCTGGCCAGATAAAATGTGTCGGTGGTAAAAAAAAATTAGAAAAATTATGTAATTTGTTTTTTTATGGCTTAGAAAAAAACAAGATAATGATGTAATTGGTAACAATTATAGTGAGTGTAAACTCACTATTTTATTCGAGCTTAATTTTACTAGTTGAGCTCCAAATCTAAAATAATAAAAAAATAATTTTGTTATGAATACAAAATTAATAACTTTTTCATTTTATTTAATCTTATAAAAGTAGTACGTGCAAAAATTACCTAATTACGTCTTTAATTTTTTTATTTATTATTTATAACTTTTTAAAGCTATAAACAAATGTTTCATGATCTTTTTTTTTTACCACAGATCCGCGTTTTCTGTTCAAATACATTTATTTATTTATCTTTACACTTTTTTTGCAATCTCTGTTAGTTTTTGATTCGCGATCGGAAATAAATGTGATAACTAACGTAAAAAATTATGAAATTGATTGTTGTACCATTTCAAAGGTAAAGGAACTACTACGATTTAACCTGAGTAAATATTTACGACATTTTACCTTTTATTAACACCCCGGACAAAAAAAAAAAAAAATATACGAAAAAGCATACAAAACGATACATATGTTTTATATTCTCGGACTGATTCCCAATCCTATACTGCCATACGTAGGTTTCCTAAGCTATATTTTTAACTAAAAAATCACGTTAAATTTTGAAGTAATCATACGGACTTTTATTTCAGTCAGAAGTGTTCTTTTGTGAAGCGTGTCTTAATACAAACGCCATAGGATACTTTGCCAAAGGACAATATATTTGTTCTAGCTCAAGGTCTGTCAGTAAAGACTATGGACGGTAAAGAGTTCATGACCTTTAGACCCCCGTCATCCTTAATACTTTACCTTACAGTTCCCGTCATCGGGAGAATTTGAAACAAGATAAAACTAATAAAATTACGACTTTTTGTGGAAATATTTTCAATAGTTCATAGTGTTACTGATTTCAAATTCAAATTCGACTTCCAGCGAAATATTAAATAATCTATCGCTTATTTATTTATTGGAAAATATGATTAATGCCTTCATACTTCATTATTCCGCATTTAATTTAACGACAAACATATTCAATAATTTAATAATAAATCATATATGTATATTTTTAAAAACCTACGCATCCTAAGGCAAAGCGAATCTGTAACCTCAGTTTTCCTCCAAATTTGCTCTCTTTTTTTCGTATTTTGTATCAGAAAGCATTTCTGAATTTCTTAAAAAAAAAAAATAATAATAAATAAAAACAACCGTTCTTGTATTAAGGAAAAGTCCGGACACCCACAATAACCCTAAATTAACAACAAAGACCGAAATATACAATAATTTTTAATTCGTTTTAGATGAATAACATACATATATTAACAAAATAATGCCGAAAATAATCCCAAATCATAAAGGTTGATGTAGGGCCGTTAATTTTAAGTGCGCACAAAATTTTACAAAGTTTGACTTTACAGTATTGTAATTTTTTTTATATTTGAAGCTAGAATTTTCTTATGTTTTTATTTTAAATGTTCCTTAATAATAATAATAAATTCTTTAGAATAGCATTACAGGGATAATTAGTTGAGCTTCAGAGCCTTGGAGTAAAATAAAATTAAATAAATAAAAAGAACAAGATAATCAACAAATAATAAAATGAAAATATTTAAAAGAATAATAAAAAAATATGAAATTATAATAAATCATAATGATATAACTTCTAGACCTTTAAAAAAAAATTCCAATATTAATAAATTAAAAATAAAAATAGTTAAATAAAATTAATAATAATTGGGAAAGTACAAATGATGCAATAATACATCATTAGGTACACATTTTAATTGAAGATAAGGAATACCTATTTACAATTCTTTTGGAACTGAACGGCCAGGAAGTAGAGACTAAATAGACGGGATTTGAAGAAGGGAAGAGTATTGGATGGAAAAAGGAATGGGATTCGGATAAGGATGAGGATCGGATAAGGAAAGATCTGTCAAAGCCTGCGGATCTGTGTTTCTTTCCTTTTCTTAAACGATTATGATCAAATATTACATTCAAGTCTACATTCAACGTCCATTTTGATGAGATAAACAATTTGATTGAATAGCACTTAGTAAGTACTTGCCCCTGGCTTAAGGGGTACCTGAAAAGGTATCTGCTTAAAAGTTATCTGACTCATTATTCAAGCAACTACGGTTTTGGGGCAAGTGCAAAATAGCTCGATTTCTGGAGGATCGTTTTATCGAAAAAAGTTAAAACTTGTCTGGGATCTACATTTTACAATCTTCATTTAGTTATGAAAGTGGGATGTAAAATTTAATTAAATAAATCTATTGAAAAAAAATTAACAGAGGTCTACACTTACCCCTACTATCATGTTTTGCTGGGCCAATGCGGACAATCGTTAACAAATAAAAAACTGTCAAGAAGAAATTTAAATCACAAAGTATTTTGAAGAACAGCTTCTGAATATTCCGCTCACAGCTAATTAAAAAATAATTAATGAGACAATTACGCGCTTACACCACATCACCCTACACTAAAATAACATATAAAAAGTAAAATGCATACAAAAAATTGTTTTCCTTCAAATACCGCGAAAAATCGGAGGAAAATATTGAGCTTTAGGAGGGCCAGGACATGCCTATAATCCAAAATTGAAAACTATGTCTGATACATTCAATATTTGTTGATAAATTGTAGACGAATTAACAGGGTAATGCCAAACATAATCCAAAATTACATACGATTTCAAAACAGTGTTGGTTTTTTTTTTCTCTTGTTTTTTTTAACAGTATTTAAAATATATTTTGGCTGTAATAAAGTGTAAAAATAAAAAATGTATTGTACAAGGGTATATCCCGAATCGATTATAAAAAAATGAAGGTAATATACAGAAATGAAATAAATAGACATTAATAAAAAAACACTAAGATGTTTTCTCATGATTTCTGTTGAACCTTTCTTCTAAGAATATTACCTTTCTTCCTTAGTCTAATATTTATGTTTCGGCCATCTATTTTTTTTTTTTAAACTAGTCTTTTTTTTATGACTGAAGCCTAGAAACAAACGGCTGAATTTTAAATAAATCTCTCCTAATTTTAAAGCTATTGTAGTAATATTATTCAAATTATCTAAAAAGAGAGTATAGTTGATTTGTTTATTTTTTAAAAAATACATTCCAGAAATTCCTTTACCAATCCAAAAATTTTAATAAACTGAGTAAAACCTGATGCTGTTGATTTCTCGTTTGAGAAAGAGACCTGCAAGCAGATTTAACATAAACAGTAACTTTAATAAGCCTAAAAAGCTCCTAAGTCCTTGGTATTGGGATATTTTTTTATTCTAATATAGATCTAAAAATTTAAAAACGTAACTAGAATTTTCATATTTCCCTCTCAGGCTTTCCTGGTGGGAAATTGTTTATTGACCACAATAAACAATTTATATATATATATATATATATATATATATATATATATATATATATATATATATATATATCCAATACCTTTTTTATTACAAAAAAAACTTTTATAAGGGTTTGATAATTTAATATATATATTCATTGTCCAAGATAATAACCCTTTTTAAACTCCACTTTTTTTAAAACTTGTTTATGATCTTTAGATAGGCGGCGGCGCACAGGGTCAAAACGTAGAAAAAAAAAACCTAAACAACCCTCTCAAAATGCCGATTCAAGTATCTCCAATCATTTTAGAATAGTTCACGTGTCCATTTTTACAGTTGTTTTTTTCTTAGCTGAAACTATCCGTATTGAGTATATATTCTTAGCAATCCTTAAATCATACTCTGGAGAGAGGAATTTGATGTCAATATTCTGAGTCACTTCATTTCTACTAATTTATCAATGAATATGCAATGATACTGTTGGAAGATCTACTTAACAAATGTGACATTTGTGGATGGTTGAAGGGCATTTTTATATGTATTTTTTGCACTTTATTTGAATTGTTTAAATAGTTTTTTTTTTAAAGTGTACATCGTTTTAGCGCAGCCGAGCGCAATGATCTTAATTTAATCTATTACGCTTTTAAATGAGGATTTTATCAACATGCTTTAAGTGACATCAAATGTTTTTGTTAAGAAATTAAAGACAAACCAAAAAATGAATTCTCGATCTCCGAAATGTAATTAATACAGCTGCGCAATTTTTTTTATATTTATATTGCACTATGTTTTATTTATATCAAATATATTAATAATGTGCTAAAAGTTTTTAAATGATTATTTTTTAGTAAAATTATATTTTATTAATGTTGCTATAATTTTTTCAACAGTCACTTTTATTTACCCAATTATTTTGAATTATATCTTGAAATGTTTAACTCCTACTGAATCGGGGTTAACCGCATTCGATTCAGCGTTAAAAGATACATTTAAAAAAACCACTTGTAGTGTTATTCAGAAAAAGACAAGATAAGAAACTAGTTTATATATATATATATATATATATATATATATATATATATATATATATATATATATATATATATATATTGTTTTTTTTTCTAACTTGAACAAAAAAAAATATTACAGACAGAATTCGAACGATTAAATTAGAGATGTTGTGGAAGAAGATAAAAAAATTCTCGTTAAGATAAATTTAGTATCTGGTAGGGATCCATTTACTGAAAACTAAAGTTTGTTATAATATAGAAGATTTGTTCTCGTTATTAAACAATAGAGGTCAATGACACAAGATTCTAATGCTAATGTTGGTCAGAATTGCTCACCTCAGAATGCTAAATGATATAATATAATGAGTTGAGAATGTTCGAGTGGAAGAGATAGGAGCCAGTTTAGCTGCCTGTAAAATTTAAATCATTCCCCTCACAGTTTTTGTTATCTGTTCCCCACTTTTCTTTTGTGCTAATATTTTTTTCCGAAAGAAATAATTTTTTAACAGTTCATTTACCCGTCCATGAGCTCATTCCGCTGATTCGAAAGTTCATAAAAAAAAAATTGTGTTTCCGAAATTTTCATGTTGTTACAATTTAAATCTTTTTAATCAAGTCACGTCATAAGTGTTTCGTTATTTAGTTTACATATAAATACCGTTAATAAACAGCAACACTATTCATTATTATTATTATTTCGAAGTTCGGTCTAAATTTAGTGATGAATAAATAAAAAATCCATTCTACGATGGTTCTTCTGAATCCTTTAAAATAAATACAAATTACTATTCCTACAGCCTGCTAATGAGACATGAAGCATAAGATCCTGTACACCAGTTAGATTGGAGTCAATGCTATCAACATAATGATTACTAACGCTGATTGGACTGTAACAAAGTGTTCCGTTATTGACTCCCAATTGCCTCAGCGATCTACTGTTGTATAACTAGTAGAACATTCTCCACATAGGTTGTTAGTTTTGTTCCTCCGTGACGGAAATGTGTCTTGGCTGTTCAACAATTTTAGTTTCATTTTGTCTAGAGTTAGAAATAAATGAAGTATACAGTGGAACGATGATAATGCATAACAACTCATATATTTTCATCATGGACGGGAATATTTATGGGACCCTACAAACTCTCAATTTAAAAATAAAATTTAAAAAAATTAGACGCTCGGACGGAAATAAGTGAGCTGTTAGAAAGTAATGGACACGGCGCACAATGGGACTTAAGATAAAACATCGATAGTGAATTTTTTGGGGGAAAATGCTATATAACGCATCTTTATAAATCAGGAAGTGAAAACCGGAAAAAAGAGAACTAGTTGAAATAAAAATAAACAACGCGACTAAATATAATATTAAACGTTGAAAGTTGAGAGCTAAATTTCCAGTCAAAAGTGAACTGCTAAATTTTCAACTAATATTTTTAAATATTTAGTTAATGCAGAATGCAAATTTAATTTTGCCAAATATCGATTCCATTACAAAATGTATGAGCTTTAAAATAATAATAATAATATCAATATGAGAAAGAGAAACATCAGAGGTTTCGTTTAAAAGACCTGTAACTTTTGAGGAACCTCTGTGCACTTCAATATTTAACCAAATATAATTTCAGCATATAGTATAGTTTACATATGTAACACTTATAGATCCTGGTTCATGCGATTTTGTAAACTAATAAATTTTATATATTTCATGTGAAAGCATTGAAGTGTGTAGAAGAATTCTTTTTAATATATGAAGGATAAAAATTCAATAATGAACACTCAACATGATTGTACAACATTTTATTTGAGTTTTTTACTGAATTTATACAATGTTCAGGATGAAAATTATAAGAAAGAAATTCATCGGAATTTGGATTCCTTCCTCAAAATTTGAAAACGTTACTGGGGGTATGAAGCTAATATAATTATACCACTTTTTGAAAAAAATATTTAAATTGGCTGCAAGTAAATGTAGAAATTTCAACTGCTGATTCGTTTGGTTCCAATACTTCTTCAAATTTAGACAGACCTTCAAAGGAATTGGAGTCCTAAAGGAGAAAAGGAATACCGATCTCTCAGCGAACTTTCCTGTGTAAAAGAACCAAAATTGAGGAAGTCAAGAAAGTGAGATGCTGCATTAATGTTGAAAACATTATAATTATCACCAAAACGGGAAGTAAAAAAAAATTTAGGTTTCCTAAATTTACGTTTTTCTCACTCTCTGGAGTTTTTTTAGGGTTAGAAAATTTTTCTCCTAGGGTGAAAACAATTTTGGGGTCATTTTAGGGTTATTTTTTTTCAAAAAAAAAAATTTAGATAAGTTTAGGATTAAAGTTGGTGAATGTAATTGAAATGAGTACTAGTATGAAGATTTGGAAGTATGTAAAGCATTTCGAGATATGATAATGATATGATTCGAGATATGAAGTTTGGTAAAGGATTACAGTGATGTTAAAATTGTTTTTCTTATTATGAAAAATTATTTTGATTGGTCTAAAATATTTTGTGGATGATACCGACGGATTCTCCCATATATCTATAGGTTTTTTTTCGTTCCTGTTAATTTTAGCGACAAATTTTAATGGAACCATTTATATTAATCATTAAATTAAATCATCATTCTCTTCGTGATTGAATAATTGTTTATAGCTGCTATGGCCAACTGCTCCATCACAGCTCCACTTGAATATTGGAGTTAATCCTGTCTATAGTCCTTCCACTACTCAATATTTTATTTAAATCTTTCTGACAAGCCGATAGAAGCCTTCATATAGCGTGTTCTACCTTCGTTCTTCCTTCGATTGCAGCTCTGTTTTTTCGCATGGAGCATAGAGTTATAATTGGGATAAATATTTGCCCCACCTTCTTTCGATATTTTCTTAATTGAAATATACTGATTTTTTGTGTCAATATATAGGGCAAGTCCCTTTTCTAATGAAATTTTTTTGAGAGGCAACGGAGGATGGGAAACTATTTTTTTTTATATCCTAGATGCTCTTGATGGAAAATAGAAGAAATTATGCCCGAGAGTTTCAAAATAAATAACTCATAGATTGTTTGTTATCCGTTATTCCATTTCACAATGATAGATGGCAAGATTTGTAGCTGGCTAACGGACACATCGGGAGAAAACTGTCACCTCTGCGGGGCATCACCAAAGATGATGAATGATATAACCAGCGTGATAAGAAGAAATATCATGGAAGAAAGTTTAGAATTTGGTATTTCTAGCCTTCATGCTGCGATAAAAGCTTTTGAATGTCTTTTGTATATTTCTTATAGGGTTGTATAAACAGATGGCAAATAAGAAAAGAAGACTGAGAAAAATTATATGCAAGGAAAAAAGAAATTCAAAATCATTTTTGGAGAAAATAGGGCCTTAAGGTGGATATGCCGAAACAAAATTACGGTTCCTCAAACAAACGACGGGAACACTGCAAGAATATTTTTTGGAAATCTTGAAATGGTATCGCAAATTACAGGTATTATTGTCGATTCCATTACACGAATTGGTATAATTTTAATAGCGATATCTTGTGGATATAATATAGACGGTGTAAAATTTAAGAGCTTCTGTATTGCACTGCCAAACTTTATGTTTCTTTGTACCCATGGCAGTATATGCATCAAAGCCTGAATAAAGTATTAACTCAAGGTAGTGAACTCATAAACCATTCGGTCTTACTATTAGGAAGTTCATAAGAAATAATAGATGTCCCAGGAAGTTCAATCACAATCTTGGTAGCTCATAAACGCTTCAAGATATGATCCACGTGCTCCTCATTTTGTCCGACCCCGTGGTGAGCAGTTTCCGGAGGTCCCATCGAAAAAAGAACAAGCCTTTGCCAGAGGAGGTTACAGCTATGATCAAGCATTCCGAAACGGACAGCGAAGGTAAAGACGAAAATAGAGCTAATTATTCAGATAATGATGAGAGTGAACACGAGTTATAATTAAAAACAATTATTTGGAACTTTTTATATTTCAAATTATTGCAACTTTTATTTTAAAATTTGTAAAATTGTCTATAAATATATAATGTAAATGATTACAACCCATTTTTTTTGTTGCCTTAAAGCACTTTCAAACGCTTTTAATTAATAATTTCGTTCACTTAGGTTGGAAAAAGTGACCACTGAATAATGCATTCTGCTGTCGTATAAAATCCATTTTCTTCAAACCTCACTAAGCGATCGAGAAATGTCTCATTTTTATTGCGTGTTAAATGCGGCAATTTTTTTGGCGCTCATATAACTCGTGTGACACCCACTTGGCGAGCTTTTTTGTTTTGCCAATCCTGGTGGCGTATGATGGTGGATTGGTTCATGCCAAGTTCTGCCGCCATTTCTCGTGTGGTTTTGGTTGCGTCTTCTTCCACTATTGACTTCAGCTGGTCGTTGTCAACTGCAAATACAGAATGGCGCTCATGTCAAATTTCTACAAAGAAACTTCTGAAACCAACGCTGCACCGTGCACTCGTTAATGGCTCCCTGACGCCAAATTTCATTTCAAATTTCATTACGAGCAGTTTGCGCATCGCTATGCTCCAGTTTAAATTCGGAAAAATAAATTTGACGAAAATCGCTTTATGACATTTTCTATTCAAAAGATTTAAACCGATAGAACAAAATGATTTTATTGTTTGAATTTGGGTGAAAAACAGGATAATTAAAGGTTAATTAAGATACATATGGGATTAACATTACGATTTTTTTTTTTGTGCACACAATTGGTTCTAAAACATAGCAAAGGCGGAAACGCATTATTTTTGCATTAACCCGATAGTAAAAAATAATGGTAGCAACTCAGCGACATTTCAGAGCCAACTGCGATTTACTAAAACTGAATCCTTCGGCCCTAACCTTTTGGCTTGATTTGGACGGGAGGCCGAATGCCTAAGCTTTGACTTCGCTAGCCCAGTATGAGCCCACCTTAATATGATTTTTTAAAAATGTTTACTCTATTTATTTTGCATCATCCATTATTTATTGTACAAACGTTTTGTTTTAACACTTAATCGACTTTAGTTCAGTAGACAAAACATATGAATTTTAGAAACAAATTTTACTGTAATTTTTAAATAACTACAGACAGATACGAACGATACAATATTTTGTATCGATCCAATTATTATCTCCCCTTGAATATGGGCCTTCGAATAGATTCGACCTGAAGCTATAGAGAAAAATGTAATGACTAACATAAACAAAAAAGTAAATAATAATAAATTAAAAAAACTAGCAAATATACAATTATCCCCAAACAAGAAAAAGGCAGATCAAAGTAAATATTTCACAGCTAAAGATTTCTTTTCATTTATTTGAGAAGTCGTACAATATATTTTACTTTATAATGTTTAAAATCTAGTGCGCCAACATAAAGATTTTTCCTGAAAACCTATTTGTATCACACGAATTTCAACATAGCAGTTAGGTATCCTAAAGTTTTATCCAGAACGCTTAACAGGACGGGAAATCCTTAAAAACAGTGAACGACGGCGATAGAAAGTCATTGTTATCATATTACTAACTCATATCTGAGAAAAATGTGTGGGTGGATGGGAGTGTGGGTATAGGTGTGGGCGCGTGGTAATTTTATGCTCTTGTCTCTGAAAGTGCTGATGAATACTTTGGATAAAAGTTTTTTTTTTAATTAAATTAGATATTTTTATGGCAAGCAAAATTTTTTTGTAAACTACAGATAAGATCATTCCATTTTCCGCGAGTACAGGAACAAAATATATGTCTTTTCATAATATAAAATGGCATCCCCTTCCATAACGGGCTCGAGAAATTCGATATCAAGCCTTGGCATGTTCTTGATATTATTGTCTTCTAGCACACTGACCTGGAAAACGCTTGTGGGAGGGGAGACATCGACACCGCCGATCTGGGAAGTGTGGCCCTCCTGGCATCCGGAGAATTTCGATGACAGGGGGAACCTGGATAACTGATTTCCGACCCTCGGAGTATGCGGGCTTGTAGGCATCCGGGATGTGGTCTCGTATCAGTGTATCTTATCTTGAGTCAATAAGCCTCATTCCATATATTAACTCCGGAATACCGTTCAAACTTTGAATTGATATTTGACTTATGATATGCATATAAATCAGGGGTCGCAATTTAAATTAACTTTTATTTATTAACTTAGGTATAAACGCTTCTTTAAAAAAATTATGAAATACGAAAGATGTTTCTAATAAGCCAAACTTTCGAATATATCGTAAATATTTGCACAATTTATCAACAATAATTCATTTCTTTAATCAATATTAAAACGATTAGAAACATATTTAAACAAATGTTTAAGTACTTTAACAACTACATTTAATTTCATTCAATTTAACTAATTTTCATTGATACCATTAATCATTCAGTATAAATAAATCGGAACAAAATAACGTAGTTTTTCTGTGTTTGTTTCTCTTACACTGAACTCTTAACAAAAGTTTATTTAAAAACGAGAACACACTTTTTGAAAATTACCGTAGTATATGAATGCAAGAAATTTACAAAACAAAAGAAAATAAGAATAAAAACGATAAAAAACATAAACAAACAGAATAAAAGATAACAAGACTGTTTTGTAAAACATAAAACAATCAAAAGTAAGTATTAGGGATTGATAAATTATTTGCCAATGCTATAATTTTGTTTTATTGAAAACTAGTTTTCGAATGTTATACATTCATCTTCAGTTCGTAAAACACACAAAAATTCAGTGCGTATGCGAAGTAACACACAAATAGTTAGTTCAGTGCGAGAACAAACCAGTACTAACTTTTCTGTTTGATATAATCCAGTTAAACCTTGATGATTACCAACATGTATTTGAATTCTTGTCTTAATTAAATTCATAATTCATAAATGTTTTATAATACTGATTTATATAATTTAATATGTATAATAATATCAAACTATATTTTGAATAGCTTATTTTTGAATTTTTGTGTGTTTTTAGAACTAAAGATGAATGTATAATATTCGAAACTAGTTTTCAATAAAAACAAAATTATAGAAGTGGCAAATAATTTATCAATCCCTAATTAGATTGATCCTTCTATACCATCATGCGGAGGTCAACAAAAAGTAGGTATCTAATTGTTCAAAAAAAGAACTACCGTCTTGAAAAACAAAGCATTTATATGACATAAGGAAGACAATATCATTCTCAGCACATCCACGCAAATTTATACACAATAGTTTGCAGAAATATGCTTTTTCTAAACTAAATGATTGTTATGCGTTTACCGAATCAGAACTATACTTGTTTTAAGCAAAGTAGATAATGTATAATAAATAAGTAATGTATTATAATTACTTATATATTATAAGTATATATTATAAGTAAGTGGATAATGTATTATATAACTAAAAAAAGTCTGGGCCACTAAGGTCGTATTTACAAAAACCTCTGAATAACGGGCAGACTTGGTTCAACATTGTCCTTTAATGAGAGGTCTCCTTAATAAAGAGGTTTTTAAAAAAATCTATATACTTACACACATTTAAAATAGCATGTACATGAAGCAGATACATGCAAATATAAGTGAAAGGAATGTGGAATGTTGCTTGATGAGGTAAAAAAAAATACAATTTAACATTTTTTAACTTTGGGCTCGAGTGAGATGAAGCATTGTCTAAAAACAATAAAATATTCCTTATTAATCTTCCCATTTAATTGACTAAATTTTCATGAATTATTTGATGTCCATATTCCAATAGACTTTAATATCCATATTTTCTAAAATGTCTCTGAGACTAAAATTTCCATATTTGTCTAATAGTGTGTATTAGGCTACTAAAGGATCAAGATATATCATGTTCAATTAACTATTATGTACTAATAACTGGAACAAAGGAAAAAAAAAACAAAGGCATGTTACGCACGTGCAAAACTGCTTGTAAACTCGATAATAATAATAATAATAAAACGAAGGATTATTCATATTATTATTACTTTTTATATAATTTTTTTCTCAATTCGGAAAAACGCCAATGAAATATTTTTGTGATACAAGAAACAGTTTACGTATTCATTAAGTTTTATGTTTTCATTACAATTTTTTTTTTTTATGTACTTATTAATTTAATCTTCCTGATTTATTAAAAAGTATCTTATAATTTATTTTTAAATAACCATGGACAGTTTCATAACCATATTTCATATCAATTCAAACATTTATCCACCATGAATCTGACCATGAGAAATTAATTTAGTTGAGAGTAAAAGGAAAAAGACAAAAAATAAACTAAATCATTCTTTTTTTTTTTTTAATAACATCTAGACGAGGAATCGATCACGAAAATTTAACAGTTCATCTAAATTCTAAATATGATAAAATACAAAATGTTTTTTAAGATACCATGTTTTTTACTGACTATATCTTTGTCCCAGAAGATTTTTTTAACACAGTTTTTACGTTCTTCAGAATCCGTAAGCAGGACCGAAACTAGGATTTTTGCTGGAGAAGGGAGGGGGAGAAGGCAAGCTTAATTTTGCCGTCCCTCCTTTCATTCCCCCCTCTCCTCCAATAGCTTAACAATTTTATAACCGTATTTTATGAAAATTAACTAATTTTGTTAACTAAATAAAGGTGAAAACAAAAT
This sequence comes from Rhaphigaster nebulosa, assembly GCA_948150685.1. Classification (NCBI taxonomy): domain Eukaryota; kingdom Metazoa; phylum Arthropoda; class Insecta; order Hemiptera; family Pentatomidae; genus Rhaphigaster; species Rhaphigaster nebulosa. Next base: position 17,058,662 of record OX411311.1, read on the forward strand.
AAATATTTTTTAAATATATTAAACAAAGATAAGGTTTGAACAATGAAAAAGTAGCAACAAATATTTTTAACTTAACCTAAAAAAGAAATATCTCTCAAAGTTTGCCGCTCTCTAAATTATGCCGACCGGAGAAGTCTGTGGACCAGACCCCTCTATCGTGCACCCTTCTCCCACATCCCTATAAATTGGACATCGTTGTGTTTCTTGTGACTAATGATTAAAAAAAACAATGTTCCCAGAAAAAAGCGGCCTAACCTTGCCAAAATGACTTCTAAAGATGGCGGATTACCGACTTTGACTTGATTTAGTTTTTTGGTCACTGTCAGTCTACATTTAGCTTAATTTCGCCAAAATGGAATTTTTTTCAAAGCTGAATAGTCAGAGAATCAAAAGAAATAGAATAATGAAAAAAAAAATAATTGGCTTGGACATTAAAAAGCATCACTAAAGTCAATTTTTCAAATCATTCACTAGTCATACAGCAAAAATAGAGCTCTTTATGTTAACTAGTCCTCGAGATAATGCTATTAAAAAAATACATGTAAGAAAAAAAAAATAAAAAAATAGAATTTAAAATTTTCTAACATTTATTTTGGCAAATATCATGGAAACTGTTCTTCCTACGAAGATAATCAATATAAACTGCTTTATGGTGTATTCAACTAGCTCCAATTTGAGTAGTAATTGATATCGGTACGCCTGATAGCACCTGAGATAAAGAATTTGAAAAAATATTTTTTTTTTTTTTTTAAGCGAGATATCACCGTTTTGTAAGTTTATTTTGCTGAACATCATGGAAACTGTTCTTCCTACGAAGATAAGCAACGTGAACTACTTTATGGTGCATCTAACTAGCTCTAATTTGAGTGGTAATTAACATAAGTACGTCAAATAATTCTCGAGATAAAGTTTTGCCAAAAAGACACATTGTACACGATTTTGACTTAGTCACATTATAAGAAAACTTACGATATCTCAGGCACTATTTGGTATACTGGTGTCAATTACCACTCAAATTGGAGCTAGTTGAATGCACCATAAAGTAGTTTATATTGATTATCTCCGTATGAAGAACAGTTTTCATAATATTTGCCAAAATAAATTCATAAAATGGTGATTTCTCGTTTCTCAGAAGAAAAAAAATTTGTTTACGTGAAGTCCCGTCTTATAAGTCCTCAGAATAAAGAATACAATATAAAAATAATAATAAAAATAAAACAATTTTATATATATATATATATATATATATATATATATATATATATATATATATATATATATATATATATATATATATATGCTCATTGATGAAGAAGAAGACTGACAGCTCTTACATCCCTACCGCTTCACCGATATTCTGAGGAACCATTTTGAATATTTTTAAAAGTGACTATTGGATTTTAAAAAATTATAAGTGCTCCACATGTTTTATTTGTACGCTTTTTCGTTATTGTTGGCCGTTTAATTTCAACTTTCGTGTGAATGACTTGAAAAAACTGACTTTACTGGTACTTTTTAATGTCCAAGCAAATTATTTTTTTTTATGATTCATTTCTTTTGATTCTCTGACTATCCAGCTTTGAAACAAAGTCAATTTTGACAAAATTAAGCCAAATGCAGAATGACGGTGACCAAAAAACTAAATCAAGTCAAAGCCGGTAGTGCTCCATCTTTGGACGCCATTTTGGCAAGGGAAGGCCACTCTGGGAATATTGTTTTTTTTATTTAATCATTAATCACAAGGAACACAAAGATGTCCAATTTATAGGGATGTGGGGGAGGTGCACGATAGGGAGGTCTGGTTCACAGATTACTAGTTCCGGGCCTGAAGTAACCGATACAAACTATTTCATCAAAAACGGTCTGGCAGTTAAAAACAGAAAGAACAGCACATTTTTTTAGAATATAGAAGAACTCATTTCATTTTAAATGAAGTGTGATTTCCAAAAACGTAAATTTGGGAAATTCATATTTTCTCTTATTGAGATAGTTAAATAAAGAAATAGACAGTAAAATTATGGCACAACATTCATGGAAAATATACGTACAAAGCATCCTTGCAATATTGGTTTCAAGGTCGTAGATGGTGCAAGCCCGAGTTAAACTATGATAGGAATGGAGACATGATCAACCAAGTCTTCATAATTTTTTATATTCGTTTGATTAAATACGTAATCCACTTCATTCACAAACTATTAGAGTCCTAACAATACAAGTCTCCATAGTAAACGGGCTTTGTATAATGAATTCGCGCAAAGAGTCTCAGACTTCCCCTGCAGAGCGCATCTTACTCAGTAATAAGCTTTGATGTAATCTATTAAACAGTTAAGCAAAGCCTGTAGGGCCAATAAGAACCAGAGCCGGGGCGCGGTATACCGCAGGCAGCCACTGTGCTCCTAATGCCGCAGTAATTCTCTATACATCCTGCCCGCTTAAACCATGGCTCCGGCTTGTGGTTCCTACTATATGTGAAATGGTTATTAACCCAAAAAAATTTGTATTCTATGAGTAAAAAAATAATCTTGTCCATTTTGTTCACCAACCAATTTAACTGTTAAAGGATGATGAAAGCTGATCCTATCCCTTTGACAGAATCATCTTTCATCATCAATAGTCGTTCAAAAATTGTTTAGAAAATGGTATGGTTCCGTGTCATGAATAAAACTTGACATTTTTTGGTCTAACGTATTTATTTATTTATTATTATTACTTTTTGTTTTTTATGTTTCAAACTGTTGCAGTACAACAGAATAGCAAGGCAAATAAAACTACCACAGAAGCCTATTGGCATCATTTTAATTTTTTCCCATTCATTTATTTTTCATCTGCATCGTATAAAAAAAATAATAAATTTGATAAATGAAATATGTCCAACTTCCAGACTCCGATTAATCTTACTTATTACGTACACGGGTTCGTTTTTATTAAAAGTATTTTGTTTGGGTTGTATTTGTTGAAATAAATTCATTGTACTATTCCCTAATCGTAAAATACAATATGATTAACTAAATAAAACAACAACAGTCTGTATTTACACTTCAGAATTGTGGCTAAAGTATTGACGCATAAAAATCAATTCCAATAAGCATATATTTTACTCCTCCTTCATACGAAAATGTGCATACATATAAATCTCTGTAAACAGCAAGAGCAATTTCAAGTTTTCAATTATTTTCACCGTTTTCAGCAAAGTTTTTCACCAAGTTCCCACCAATAGATTTCATGGTAGTTGAAATATGCATCTGACAGAGCAGAAATCATTAAAGTTATCGTGCCTGATCTTCGGGCTGGTAACAAGAAAAGTTTGAATAAGGAAACTTTTATAACTTCCCATTCCTCCTCAGATATGAGGGATGAAATATCTAGTCACTTAAAAAATAACTTTACTTGCTCTGTATAGGTGGAGGAGGGGATCGAAGCGATGCTGTGCTGCTGGCTGTACCAACTGCAGGAGATGGGTGGTCCTGAGGTAGACAAGCAAGACCTCATCAAGGGTTCTGTAGGGTCACTGAAGTCCAACATGAAGAAGTCGCCAAGTCTGGGGAGCATATCCAAAGTCAGCTCTGATCCAAGGGCAAGGTACAATGTGAGTACTAAGTATAAAGGTAAAAAGAGGTACTTTAGGTCTAAGGTGCTTGTTTGATGTTGCAAAGTACAATAGAACCCCTCTTACTCCACTTTATCAGCAACGTTTTTTTATTTATTTGTTTATTGCTTCTAACCAACCCTAAGGGCCATTGAAAAATTACAATTTATATCATATTATAATACTTGATTTTTTACTCAAAAACTCAGTCTCTACCGAAAATTCAACGTCTTCTAGAATTCCATCAAGACTGCTTTTCATTCCAAAATTCCTATGGATATTGGACAATTTCGGGCAATCCAAAAGGACATGTTTAACTGGTCTGATGATCCGGTAGATTTCACACGTTGGAGCCACAAGTCTCTCGTGAGAAAATTCAGTGCCTATACAGAATCACTTCTTCTTTTCTGGAATCGCGAGAGCTTGTGTTCCATTTAATGGGACGTTTTTTTTATTTATGACGATTAATATATTGCCAGTAACAGATAAAAAGTTATTGATTACTGGTAACAGTTGATATTACTGGTGGCTAGGCAATGCCACAAGTTGAAAACTAGCGCTAAACAAAAATTTCTAATTACATACTCGTAATTAAATGTGAAAAACAATTCAAATTACATACTAATATTTACATTCGATTGCAAATGTATTATTAACTTAGATAATCATTATGTATTTTTTGTATTTTTTTAGTAAATGTCATTAATATCAAGAATATTTTATTTACTGATCATACCATCTCTTATTCGAAAGTTCGCGTTATCCTAAATCGCTCAGGCATATTCCAGCAAAACGAAATTCTAATGTTTTACATTTTTCACCATTCGGTTGACCACTTTATCACCATTATGATTGTCAGAGAAACGGAACACGTGTGTCGTTTTTCTTTTATTAATATGCTATGATAAAACGTATATATTATACGCTCAAAAATTCAATTTTGCAAAGACCTATTTAGGACGATCTTAACTGTAAAGAAGTATATCAATAGAATACCTGATGCGAGTTTTCATTCCAATCGAGCATAATTGGGCTAAAGCTATTTCTTTATGTTAGTAATAATTCAATAGTTGAGATGAAGTCGGAAAGAATTGGCAACATAACTTTAAAAGTACCACTGACCTGTTGACTATAATATGTCTGACAAAATTTAATATTTTATTTTTCATGAGTCATCAAAAATAACTCTTCTATTCAGCATTCTGCATGTCCTGAATAAATCGGAAACAATTATGATCACTTAAGGACTCCAGTAATCCAGTAACCTTCCAGTCGATAAGTCTGCTGACCTGAACCTAGGTCATCAACGAACCGGCGACAGGTGGCCCAGACAGGTCACCGAGGGCCACGTGTCAATAGAGTCTGGTCGATGTTCATTGTGCGCAGTAATTAATAGAATAACACATTCCATAACGTATTCATAACTGGTAATAAGGACTCATATTTTCCTCCGATAATCTGCCCATTAAATGCCCGTAATGCATCAATAAGTTGTAGCTAAGATATGACTGTAACCTTTTTCGAAATTATGCCATATTAAATTGCATATCATAGATACGATTTAAGAAAATAGATATATAAGAAATTAAAATAATATTTTTTCATAATAATAATAATCAACGAATATGATTAAAGAAAATGTCCACCTTACTATTCCGATTATGAGAATAGAAGAAAAATAAATTTATTTGTAAATAAGAAGGATTCTAAATCAAAGGCCTCAAAACAAAGTTAAAATCTAACTCGTAAAATATGTTATACACTACCAAATCCAGACATCTTCAGATCTAAAATTTGGCTGTTTCTTCATATACCTGAATAAATGTCTTAAGTAAATAATAACTGATCCGAAAATTTACTCTCTTTTACTACCCACACCATAAACTAAGAGGTTTCATCTCGAAACAGAGATACCGATGCCAATGTTTGCACATCGGACCAAATATTCTATGCGATGCCTTATTCTCGAAGACCTTAAGGCGCTGTTCCGTTTTCAAAGTTAGCAACCACGTTTCACAACTGTACCGAACATTAGGAAGGATGATAGTTTTGTAAATTCTAACTTATAGGTTTTTGGACAAAAGCCGTAAGCTCATTAATTTTGTAGCTGAAAATAGCAAGCATTTCTCTCATTTAACCTCCTGCGGATTTTTGTATTTTCTAATTATCATAGACCACAAATAATTAAATTTGTCCATGCGTTCAAACGTATACCCTCTATTGGAGAAATCGTCGCCATTTTTGCTGCTAGCACCAAAACCATCTTCGCAGTCTCCGATAATTGATAATTTCCACGGCGTATTCCGTGATTCGACTGGTCAGGACTAATAAGAATATTTTATAACATATCGGAAGGAGTGATAGTTATTTATAGTTATTACAATAACTAATTTCGAATAGCATTTACTTAGTGCAAGTCATTTATTTAATATGTTTACCGATTTCACCTTCACCCAGGCATCCACTTATGTATCTACAAAAATTTAAACATAAAATGCAATTGAATGTTTATATCAGAATCGGATTATAGTATGTACGAGCCCCTTAGAAACACACTTGCTCTATCCCTCCAATCTAAGAAAACATTAAAAACTAATTCTAAAATTTGGGAGAAAATTGGCCTAGAATATTTTTTGGCTATTGGTGCACAAAGTTCCTACAAAATTACCATTAAAAATAAAATTCATTTTAACATAATTTTATTAGTAAAAGAGAAAAAAACATTCTAGAAAGAATTAATTCAGATTCTCAATATTCAAATCTAAATTTGAGCTACGGAAAAAAATCCTACAAGTATTTTCAAATAAATAAATTTTATTGTTTTAACAACAAAATGCCAATAATCACTTTTTGGAATTGAGTATGATGTGATATGACTAAAGATTTTTATATAATTCATATTGATATTAAAAGGCTCATAAATACAAAAATAACATTCAATAAGTTAGATACTTTTATCCATGCAATGGTTTATTTTCATTTTATATTACTTTTGAATTTCGCAACAATGTCAAAAATTACAAACAAAATATATATAAATATATATATATATATATATATATATATATATATATATATATATATATATATATATATATATAAATGATTGAATGATTTCCAGGGAGATCTGGTTCAACTGAAGCCCATACCCGACACTAGTGGAAACTTTGAATTGAAGTCAAAGTCTATGGACTATCTTATGGCTGTAATTATACTATTTTTATTACTAATATTATGACTAGTAGCACATTTAATAATGTAAAGTATGATAATCAAGTGGAACTGTAACTTATTTTAAGATTAGTTATCACCTTATAGGGTAAAACTTTATTTGCATTTAACTTTTTTAATTAAGTAAGAAAAAATTTAATTATAATAATTTTAAATTTTATTTGTTAAAAATAAATATATTATGTTACAAATGTTCCTTTTAGCCATAGAATGGTTTTCATAATGCTTTTCAATGCAATAAATCAATAAGCCCTTACCTGACAACTAACCTTTTACCATTATGGTTATATTTTTACCGATTTAGTAGGGGTTAGTGAACAAAGAAAACAGCAATGGACTAATCAACAAGTCACTTCATTTCATACAAACAAAATGTTACGTGCATTGTATTTTTCTATGGTAAAAAGAATGTATATAACAACTAAAAACTAACAATTAATACTATCAATTATAACACAGAACAATCAATACAATAAATTATACCAGAGAACAATAAATACTAAAAAATTATTTATTTTTATTATAATTTACTTATAAAATTAACAAAAAAATGGACAAAAATAAGAACATAAATTAATTGTAAAAAAAAAGTTCCAACATCAGGTAAAGAAAATAGGAACAAATACCAGATGAGGTACTTATGAATCCAACCTAATTTGTAAGTGATTTTTGCTATTTGTCTTGTTTTAGTTGCTGTAAACATTGTAAAAAAAATAAATAAATGAAATCTTACCTAAACTTTTACAGATATAAAAAACCAAATGGAGTCCAGAGGTACCCCAAAAATGGTTTTTTTGAGAAAAAAAAATTGCCATAAATCGTATGCTGCAAATATTCTCAAATCGACAATGAAAACTTATCAAAGATAGTTAAAGGAAAAATTTAATGTAACTTCATATATTGATCTCTGTTTTTACGAGCATGGCATACAAAAAAACAAAGGGGTAATTATTTTTCGGATTCCGCAGGCCACTTTTTTAATTCAAAGAATAAAATGTTACTGAACCATTTTGTGATTTTCAAGAGAAAAGTACAACTGAGGTGATAATGAGTTAAGAATTTACCAAAAAAAGTCATGACCACAACTGTTGCGACCTTGGTACTGAAAGGATTAAAATATGAATTCATTGACTTTAGATAAATAAATAATAAATAAATCTAGATTTAAAAAAAAACAATTATATACCATACCACTAACACAAAATCAAAATTAACTTGATATTCATTTGTCTTAATACCAATTTTAAAATTTGTAACTACAGAAATTTCTTAGTTAGTATTAAAAAAAAAATTATCTTTTCCACAAATTAAATAACATAATAGTTTGTCTAACTGTTTTTTTTTTTTTAATTGTAGACACTTTTTTGTCTCTTTAAGGTAATCATTGATTAAATCTAGAACCTGTTCTAAATAAACTGTTCTAGATGCACAGTTTGAGACATGAAAATCTGAATCCAATGCTTGGTTGCCTCTGCGATCCAGCTCATCCTTACTTGGTGTGGGAATATTGCAGCAGAGGGTCTCTAGAGGACGTACTCATGGCTGATGAAATCAAACTGGATTGGTCGTTTAGACTGTCCCTTCTCACTGATCTAGTCCGGGTAAGAATGCAGGTTTTTCCGAGAAGCATTTGATCTTACGCCAAATTCATATAATTTAAATCTTGGAATATTCAGCCATTTCAGTGGTATCTATTATATTTTATTTTGACACTTATCAATTTTCTATTTTGATCACCATTCTCAATATTCTATTAAGTAATTATACTGAGAACCAAACCATATGAAAATTGAACTAAATTTAATACACATAAATTAATTGATAATTTTTTCTACTTGATAGTATATTACTTGCTGGTAATATATTACTATTTAAAAAAAAACCCTCAATATAATGAAAATTTAATAGTTTGATTGTTTTTTGTCACTGCTTGTGTGGTGGCTTTTACCAACAATATGCTGTTTGATTATTGCATGTGGCATTGTTGAAATAAATGAACTCTAAGGATCACATTAAATTCATAAACATTAAGAACCCACATCCCAATGAATCGATGAATGTATAGTAATTTCAGTTCAACTAGTACAGGCACAAAACAATAATAAAACACTGTCTATTCAGGGAATGAAATACCTACATTCTTCTCCAATCAAAGTACATGGAAATCTGACATCAAGAAACTGTGTCATCGATGCTAGGTGGGTCTTAAAAATAACAGATTATGGACTGCCATTTCTTTATGAAGGACAAAATATAGTGCCTCCGAATAAGAAGCCCAAAGGTATGATAAATATGGTCAAAAGATATCCCATTTACCAAACTTGAATAATTTATAATTAGGATTTTTTTTGAAGATCTGCTTTGGTGTGCGCCTGAGTTTCTCAGAGATTCAAGCCTAAGGAAAATGGGAACGCAAGCTGGTGATGTATATAGTTTTGGTATCGTGATGCAAGAAGTTGTCGTGAGGGGAGAGCCATATTGTATGTTGTCACTCCCAGCAGATGGTAAGTTTTGTTGCCCTATACTACAAAAATTTTCTGTAGAAAAAAAATAACTTTGTTTGTATCTTTTACACTTTTTAAGTCAGTTAAGAAACAGTATAAAAAATTTATGGCTAATATTTTCAATTCTATCACACTATCAATTCTTACAAGACTCCCATATTTTAATTGACATCTGCATGATGTTACAGAAGGATCAATCCCTAATCTAGTATTTTAAAAATAGCCTAAATTACATTTGGATAGATATAATAATAGTTTCTTTTGTTTTTTTCTGTTATCGTTAATAGCAATAAACTGAGCAGGAAAACCAATGTCTTTAAAAAGATTATTAGCATCTGAATTTGAATCAAAATACATAAATATTTTATAAACTTTATTATCATTATTATTACCACTTATTTTTCTGTTTACCTCAGAAATTCTTGAAAAAATTCGGAAACCACCTCCACTAATAAGGCCATCAGTAAGTAAGGGGGCAGCACCTCCCGAAGCAATCAACATAATGAGGCAATGCTGGGCTGAGGCTCCAGAAATGAGGCCTGATTTCAACACCATTCATGACTTATTTAAAACATTGAACCATGGCAGGTAATCTATATAACTCACTATTATTACAAAACAATATTTACCTGTTATTTAGAATTGATCTAGGTATAACATTTACTTTTATTTTAATCCTCAAATACGTGTTTTATTCATTATGAGACTATTCCAATATAAGATTATATAAGACTATTCCAAAAGTATTTAAAAGCTTTTATGCTAATGACTTTCCTCCTTAGAGAAAAATTAAAACTTTTTGCAAGCCAGTAAAAAAATGTCTGTGATCTATAAAGATAGGCTGATGTTAAAATAATAAAACTTGGAATTTTAAGACAGTAAGCAGACTTGCAGTGAGTTAGAAAAAAAGAAGTTATGAAAAAGGTGTTGGAATGAGGTTCAAAAAATCTCTACAATCCTCTTGAATATATATCTACGTATTCTTTTTGTGATTAATACACAAACAGAGAGAAAAAAAAAATTAAAAACAAAAGGGTTAGCTTCAAATTGCTACATTTACAAAAACTTACTTACAAAGAGCCCTGAAACCCTGTAAATAGTTCAGAGGAATCTCTAAAAAGACATGGCACACAAAATAAAGAATCTGCCAAAGAACATTTTTGAGTAGAAGTATAAAAAAACAGAAGCCACCAATCTGGTACACAGATAAAACCACAAGTAGACTTTTGCCATACCATAGAATTCATCCATGACGTCGTTCAACATAGTATTCAAACCTAAAAAAACATGGGTGAAGTAAATCACAAATCACAAGGTCTATGATTCATAATAAGCATGACATTTCTTAGGAACCACTAGATAACCAGAAGGTAAGTCAGAAAAAATTCAAAAGGATCAAAGTGATGAAGGGTTCAACACATTGTTTACTTCATTAGCTTCTTAAAATGATTTTTATTGGTAACATATGCATGCCCTGCATTGTTGTAGACCCGAATGTAACTGGAACGCAAGGAAAGATGAAAAATAAATAAATTAAACAAAATACGCATCTTACAAATAGAGTCAGCTGATAAACAGAAAATATTCCAAAAACAAATAACGCATACAAATCTTGTAATTAATAACATTTACAATGTTTATTTTTTGTTTATAAAAAAAAATAATAATTATGCTAACCACATCACCAGGTACGACACAATGGTCATATCATCGGGGAGTACTGCTCCTGAGATCCAAGGTTTGGAGTGGTACAGAATTATAAAATAAATAGTATAAATACAATGATAATATATCTATAAAGTAGATAGATATATATACATTTACATGCAATGTAAAATACAATAAGTTATTTCCAACTGATTCTTGTTATTTTATTTATATGACTTATTTTATAACTTATACTTTAGTACTTGTTAATACATTCACAAGCAATGTACCATATTTACTGAATCAGCTATTATAATAAATCTCGTACTATGTTAAAATTAATAATTATAATAGATTGCATTACAAGATTTTAAATTTAACTAATAAATATTTTTTGTCATATTAAATGAAATCAAATTATTTCATTCAGGATCAATCATAATTCTATCACAACTCTAACAGTATTGTCTAATAAGGCATCATTCAGCACCCAAAGGCAGCTAGATTTCTTGGGTACAAAGGAAGCAAATAATTTAATCTATCCAAATATACAAATTGCTTAATTTCATAAATTTTGGGAACCCAGAACTAATATAACTCAAGACTAAATTGAATCCAGCAATTTTTTTTATAATTATTTTATAATTGTGTACTGCTGTTAGTTAGATTCAAGACTACATTAATTCCTGACTTAACAACTGGAGCTTATAGAATTATATAATTTTTTTATGATTTTTAAGGAAAGCTAACTTTGTGGACACAATGTTTCAAATGCTTGAGAAGTATTCCAATAATCTGGAAGATCTGATTCGGGAGAGGACTGAGCAATTGGACATGGAAAAGAAGAAAACCGAACAACTTTTGAACAGGATGTTACCAAGGTATTAAAGTTTAAAAAAAAAAATTAATATTAGGTATTAAATAAAAGTTTACATCTATAAATGAAATGTTGCATGAAATAACCAGTGATCCATTACAAAATTTACTATTTATCCACAATTTAATTAGGTGTTATGTTTACTTTTATTTTAACTTATTAAAAAGTTTAAATAAAACCTATTATGATACAACTCATTTTATTTGTTCTGTTTTTGCCTCAGTGTAAAAAAATGTCAACAGCAAAGTTTAATTATTTTTATTTTATTTTTAACATGAACACTCACATTTACTGCTTTGAGCTCATTTTAATTAGGAAAACAATTTCTGACTAATTAAATTTTAAGTTATATTTATAATAATTTAAAATATATTCCAAAGATGAAAAGGTGTAACACTAGTATCAAATGTGCCCTTTCATGAAGATATGCGCCATATAAGATGCTACACCTAATTTAGAGTATAGGGATTGTAGTAATCAATCCAGAAAAAAAAAATAAAAAAAAGTGGGTTTTTAGAAAAATTTTCGTCATATTTCTTGATGAAAGGTAATGGGTACATTATCATAAAAAAATTATAATAAGTTTCTTAAAGATTTATAAAGAGCTTTTTTTCTTTACAGTAAATATAATACATTAAAACTATCTTTTACAATACTTATTAATTATACCCTTGGAATAGTTGAATATCAGAAAATATTATAATAATTTCTAATAATAGTTCTTCCATGACGATTAACCTCAAAATATAATATCCAATAGTTCACCTCTGAAGCATCGAATAGCTCAAAGAATCATCATTACCGTTTCAGTTATGTAGCAGACAAGCTGAAGCTCGGAATGCCAGTTGATCCAGAGGAGTTCAGTGAGGTGACAATATATTTTTCAGATATTGTTGGTTTTACAACAATATCTGCTTATTCGACCCCATTTGAAGTCGTTGATCTGCTGAATGATCTTTATACCTGCTTTGATGCAACAATAAATGCTTACAATGTATATAAGGTAATTACTTTAATTAGCACAACTTAGTCAAACTACGTCTAGCAGCGATGAGATTACTAACAGATATTCTGTTTTAGGTTGAAACAATAGGTGATGCCTATATGGTTGTGGGAGGCCTTCCGATCCGTACTCCTGACCATGCCCAGCAGATTGCCACAATGGCCTTGGATTTGCTGCACCAAAGTGGCAAATTCAGAATTCGCCACTTACCATTTACTCCTCTGAGGCTGAGGATTGGGCTCCATACTGGTTAGTAAATTTAAGCAATGCTCTGTAATTTCAAAATCTCAATCTTCGAAATTTTATAAAGTTTCAAAAACCCTTATTCATTTATCCAATTACCATTGTAATTTTTTTTTATTTTTATTGAATCAATCTTTTTGCCTTATTTCAAAATAGGAGTTTCAAGCTTTTCTTCACCAATATCATATATCATTACTTTGCAGTTTTCTCATTTGTTGTTAAAACTACAAAACAACACTTTTTTGTATATACATGCAAACCGTCAAATTCATAAGTAAATATTAATTTCTATTGAAGGTCTGGATGAAGTGTTCTCAAAGTTAATCATAAGGGCCATTGCTGTAAAAAGTTTGTCTATTTTTTTTTTTATTTTTGTCCTTTCCATGTTCAAACCTTCTTTAATTGTTATATATATTCTTTATAGTATAGGAACACTCTTTCTTCATCCTGAAACATCTTTTCAGCATCAAAAATATTTTCCTGACATCCTTGATATATCATTAGAACTTCAATTTTAGTGATGGTGAACCAGTAACAAATCACACAGACAAAGTTAAGTGTTCAAAACAGCCTTACATATTTTTTTCTCAAACACTTAAATTCAATATAAGAATGATTTATAATGATGGCTATCTCATTAGTGTTAACGTGGTTTGAATTATGTTTACAGATATTTAATATGTGTACGTTAATAGAATAGCTTCGATCTTTAACACTTTGATCATAGTAATATCCACTTCAAGTAGTTGGTGTTCATTGGCTCTAAAGGGCCATTACCACATACACAAGGGTGTGTCCTCTAGTGGTATACCAGGCAGTATTACATGGCCATCCTGTTGTAGGAGCAGATAACAGAATCAGAACATAATTCAGCACACACATCAATTTTCTATCTCTGCAGAATGTGGATTTAATTAATTGAAGCATTATCACAAGAAATTAAGTTAATTATTAGATGATAATTTGAATTTTTTTTTATAATCAGAAAAGAATGAATACGGAAACTAACCGAAACCTAGATTTTTAATAACTAACTGACTTTTAAAATTGTAGATTTATTCAAAAGCCAATGTAAAAAATAAAAAATTATGGGCCATCAGTAAAACAAACTGAAATCATTATATTATGTTAATAAAAAAGAATTTCTGTTGACACCCTTAATCATGATCTTCTATAGCCAGTTTATGCTCAAGAAATCGACACTGCTTTAACCCTTTCAATGCTGAGATCGCAATCTGCGCTGTATCCAACGGTTGTGAACACCACTTTTTTGATAAAATCTTACTCCACTATCACCTAATTGTCCTTTTCTATTAAAATTTAGGGAGTGGTTCTGTAACCTTTCATTCTTTGAATTAAAAAGATTTTAAGCCTGCAGAATTCGAAAAATATTTAACCCCTTTAGCTATGTCCGAACCCCGTTTTGTTTTTTGTCTGGCATGCTCATAAAAACAAACAATAATTTATGAAATTACATTACATTGTTCCTTTAACTATCAGTATGAATTCCCGTTATCGATTTGAGAAAATTGTCAGAACACGATTCATGGCGATTTATTTTTCTAAAAAAAAATATTATTGGAGTACCTCTAGACCCAACTTGGTATTTTATATCTGTAAAAGTTTAGGTAAGATTTCATTTATTTATTTTCCTTAACATGTTTACTGCAATTAAAACAAGACAAATAGCAAAAATCAACAGAAAATTATTTAGGTGTGTTAATTAATCAAATTAGTTGGTGTGTTAACTAGGAAAATTAGTTGGGTGTGTAAGTAAGCAAATATTTAGTCGTATTTTTTTTTCACCTGGTGTTGGGAGGTTAACTTTTTTTACAACTAACTTATGTTCTTATTTTTGTTCATTTCCTCATTAATTTTATAAATAATAATAATAAAAATAAATAATTTTATAGAATTAATTGTTCCCTGGTATAATTTATTGTATTAATTGTTCCCTTTTATAATTTACAGTATTAATTGTTAGTTTGTAGTTGTCATATATATTCCTTGTAGTATAGAAAAATATAATGTACATAACATTTTGTTTATATCAAATAAAGTGACTTGTTTTTGAGTCACATTACTGTTTTCTTTGTTCACTAACCCTTAAGGCTAAATCTTATTGTTTTAGTTCATTTTATGGCCACCACGTCGCTCTTCAAAATTAGGAAAATTTACAAAATTAATAATTTTTTTTTTAAGTTTAGTTTTTGGTAATACCCGATTCGAATGAAACATTTCTTCACTTAAATCATTAGAAAAATGTATTGGTTTTGGTTTTAACTTTAATTACTCTTTGAGGAACATGTTTTCCGACTATTTTTGCAGTTTGAAGTAGGTTCTCAGTTCTCAAATTTCCCAACTTTTTGGGATTTCCAATTATCGGGAGGAGTCTATCTATTCCAACTTGGTCACCACATATACTAAATTCTTCTATTAACCTTATAATCAAACAGTACGTATCTCGTTTGGTGTGTGTTTTTATTTTGTGAGAAAAATGAGTAAAAATAATAGATTTTCAACAAAATCTTCATTCAGATTGCGCATCAGTCAAAAGGAGAAAACCTGTCCATCAAATAAAACAAAACAGTAAGCATGTATTTATTACTTGTGACTATAGTGTTGAAGAGTCTCTCCCTCTCCCTCCCCCCTCCGTCATTGCTTACCACTTAAAACGTGGAAAACTTAGGTTACTATTATCTGATGTCTAATGAACAGATTAAAACCATTTCCAGCTTTCAAACACTTACTTCCAACCGCAGTGCCTGAAAAGTCTAGATTAACTTTCCTAATAATCTTAAAAGATTACTTGTAAAGAAAGGGCTAATTGATTTATTGCATTGAAAAGCATAATGCAAACGATTCAACGGCTGAAAGGAACATTTGTAACTTAATATGTTAACTTTTAATAAATAAGATTTTAAATTTTAAATTATTATAATTAAATTTCTTCCAACTTAACTTCAAAAGTTAAATGAAAAATAAAGTTTTACCCAATTTAGTTCCAATAATTTAAAAAATCATGAAAAGTAATAGGACAATTTTTGGTTGGTTGCAACAGTTGCGGCCTCGGTTACAGAGGAATCAGTTACAGAGGATCCTCTGGGGCTGCGATAATAATTATATCCGGTGTTTTAGAAAGTAATACAAAAACTTTGCTCATGGCCACAGGAGATAGATTCAGGAAATAGGGTCTGGCATTGAAGAGAT